>OY744529.1:69071579-69124079 GCA_963556195.1 Sepiola atlantica
GAATAAAAAATATTAAAAATCAGTTTTCATATTTTAATTTTAATTTAATTGAATTTAGGAAAATTAGATACCGTAGAACTAATTTTCGCAAGGTATGAAAATTAAGAATAATGTTAACTTAATAATAATGAACCAGTTTTCCTACCTAGCAAAAAATTTTCCATGAACGAATTATCCATGGGCGAATTATCCATGGACGAATTTTCCGGGCATCCAAATGCCGGGGGGGGGCGGCAAATTTTACTACCGCCCCGGGTGGCAAAAGGTCTACCTACGCCACTGCCGTCAGGTAAGGTACTATAATCGTATCATATATGATGAGGAACATAGTTTTTATTCTGCTATTTTATACTCTTACTTTTTACATTCGATAAACATTATTATTCTTTCGATGGCTTAAGCTAAATATTCTGAAGAAAAGACTCTCTTTCATGGCAAACTACTTGGATGATTTGTTTACTGGCCAATTCTTCTAAAAACCGTTCTAAAAATGTCGAGTTGTTTTTGTATAAATTATTATAAGATTATAAAATAATTACAAAAATTAAATAATTATCTTTATACGCTCTATTAATTTGCTAAATGTCGAGCTTTTAATTTGCAATTGCAATTAGATTCCCTTGAGAATCAATCTGAACGATATAAATCTACAATTATATATATATATGATTTAATTTCGAAACAAAGGGAAGCTAACACGTTTTTCTAGGAGAATTTAAAAGTACGTGAACAAATCTAGGCAGTAAACAACAAAGTGTATCCTCAGAGAATCTATGTTTCTGTCATTTGAAAATGTTATTGAAGAGTGTCAATTCTATTTCACCATTTCTTTTCATGTTGTTTTCATAGACACTTAAAACACTTTGCATTCCGCTACGCGTTGATGATGTACGGTTTTCATTTAACAAATATTTCTGACGAAATGGGTTTTTGCCTGAATTTTTTCATTTATATTTAATTCTGCTAGAAACACGTGTTAGCTTTTCTTTGCTTCGAAACTTACAAAACATTATATGTAGATAAAAATGTAATCTGTCAATTTATTGGTTTATAGCTATGTTACAAATTTTGAAATAACTATTTCAATAGTTGTATGGTTTATTTTTCTCAGGAAGTTGATCCCCATGAAAATCGATCTGAACTATATAAAATAATTAAAATAATTGTGGGTTATATATATATATATATATATATATATATATATATATACATATATATATATATATATATATATATATTAGTGTTGGGGTGATAAATCAGCATCAGAATTAGGAATCGAAATCGGGAAAATGTTAATCCAATGTCCGATTCTAAAAACGATTCTTTTAATACATTTTTAACTTAATTTTCCATTGCATGTACTAATGTTTTTATAGCATTATTAATAGATCATATAATCATAAAATGCGCCGTATATTTATTTTAATTGATTAAAAAACAAAAAAAGTAAAATTTTGCATAAAATTCGCTAGGTAACTTTTTAAAGAGCGCAGTTGATTTACTAGTGTCCGACGAAATTTTTGACTCAAGAAAAATACTGTAAAACATAATTCATAATTAAATTAAAGGTAACAATATAAAAAGTTTTCTAATTTTTTTTCTATTGATTTTATACTGTTAGGCTTTAGTCTGTTTTTTTTATTTAATTATATGGTGAACTTTTGTCCGGTGAACTTTTGTCCCGTGGACTTTTGCCCGGTCCCCGAGCCACCATTGGCAAATCTAACAAGCAGTGGTCAAAAAGTGTGAAAGAAAACCACAACTAAACTTTAAACATTTTCAGAGGGTCTTGAGTTCAATTAGGTATAAACGAAATTGAAGATTTTCACGCCTTCATGCGAGGACACTTTGGCGTCCGTTCTTTTTTCATTTTAACTTTCTACGTCTGGTTGTAAATAAGGTGGCTTGGGATTGAGATAGAAGGCAATAAAATCAAAGACTAGTAATAAAAAGGATTCTCTTTATAACCGTTTGGAGAGGTGCATTTTGGATGGTGAAAGAAGGGAGATGAAGGAGGTAGTGCTGACGCGATATGCAGGGTAGTTTATGACGTCACAAAGTAATCAAACTCAGTTGTTGATGTAGATGATGGCTGAAAGGTGTATCTGGCTTGATGGCATTCATGGTCAGATGGCACCAGTGCTACATAACTACCTCCTGACAGACAGGGCCCCGCCACTTCAGAAAAGTAGTTGAGGAATACGAGTTGAAACTGCGAACTGGTTCCTCCTGATAATGGTGAAGTGCTGTCAGCTGCGACGCATAAAAAGATCGTGTCATTCAAATCGTTGTTACATTTCTCTTCTACTGAGAAAACACATGAAAAACAGTGAAAATTTTCCAACATTAAAATCTAAGTATATTTTAAAACTATTTTAAAGACATTTAAAATGTGTTTCATGAAAAAAAATACTAACAGGTTTTTATCAATATTTTTTTATATCTAAACATATAGTTTAATGTATCTTTGTAGAAATTAAATAGATTATTTTACTATATAAGAACTTAAATGGAAGAAAAGAAATAAATATGTTCAGAATTTAGAGTGGGGAATCAGTTTCATTAAATTTAATGTAAAATTAGTTTCCGTTTCTAAACATTCTAGCGTTTTAGAGCATTAACCGAACATTTTGGTCTGGGAATAGTATATAATAATAATATTGTACATCCAGGAGAAATTACTCTAATAGAATGATATGATGTTCTACCCTAGAGAAAAAGCTGGTTAGGGTGTAGGTTGGAGATTTGAGAACATCTTCAAATCATCCATGAACCCCAGTAAAGAAATTTCTAAAGATTAAGGTTCAAAATACTGTTAGGATTTCGAATAGAATCCAATAGGATGGCAGGTTCGCTGGAGATTAAATATTTATCCGATGGCTTCTAGAAACTGAAACAGATTGTTAGGTTAAATTCGAGGCCGGTGAGTGTTGAGGATGAGATAGGATGGGGGGGGGGGAGAAAATTGAGCGAAAGATACTCTGGCTGACATTTGATTTGAAATTGGCTACGGGTTGGATTTGCAATATTTTGACCACATTTGACGCATTTTCAACGAACTTTTAACAATGAATTTGTGTATCTTTCTATTCTTAACGTTTTCCTCACTTGACCTTTTGTCACTGAACTTAATTTCATCTGAACATATTCCGCATTTTGATAACGCGTTTCAGTCAACATATTTTCAAAAGTGTACGTCGACGGATAACGATTGAAAGTGTAACTCCGTCGACGTACACTTTTGAAAATGTGTCAACTTAAAGTTTTTTCTTGTAGTCCAATGGTTTTTTGGCTATCATTAATTTTCTTTCTATAACTTTTAGGTTTTAGTCGAATGATCTTTTGATTATGAAATATTATGAAACAAAATGTTATCACATTCCTCGAACTATGTAATGTTGTGCCTCGATTTACTATGTCTCCGTGTTTTGTTTTTAAAACGCTAATTAAAGTTTGTACAACCAAAAGTCTGCATGTATGTATGTATGTATGTATGTATGTATGTATGTATGTGACAATCCTTTGCTTACAGATTCAATATGTATCTGTGAACGGGGTTCGCACCCTATGACCGTCTGAGATTGTTGGTATCCTGTGCTGATGAGAGCCATGAGCTCGAAACGACGTAGTACGTGAGTAAAAATATAATTAAAAATGATTTAATATTATATATATATATATATTTATATATATATATATATATATATATATATATATATATATATATATCACTTTAATAATATTGGCGAAGTGGCCATAATTACTGAGAACAAAGGCGGACTTAATTACCAAAATAAAAAAACGCGGGTATAGGGGATCAAGAATCGTTTCTTTTCCTTTAGTAACATGGTTAAAAGAGAAAAAATGTTTGAACGAAGAAGAAAAATATGTTATTGCTATCTTGACGTATTTTGGTCGACTGTTTGTCAAGGTATTTGTCGACGATAATGGGGGTGAACTTACATGTAGAAGTGTGGTCAAAAGAACCATTAAAAATGTTGTTTTTTTAATGTTGGTTATAAAGACCTTCTCTGTTCACAGTAATCAGGGCCACAGGGCCAATATTCTAAAAGTTTATTTTAAAATGTTGTCCCTACAAAATCTTTATATATATATATATATATATATATATATATATATATATATATATATATATATATATATATATATGATTATTTTTATTTACACAAACATGTACCAACTCTGCGACACTGGCATGTCGATGTTATCGATCTACAGCTATTATAAACTGAGATCTTATCAGGCAGAGTAAGGATCCGATCTTAAGCTGTTGATCGATAACATCGACATGCCAGTGCCACAGATTGTGTACACGTCTGTGTAAATAAAAATAATCCTATATAAAAGCTCTATTTGATGTTGAGCACTTTTTATAAACCCGGTTGAAATTCTTTGAATTTCTACCCTGTGGGTGTTCTACTGGGATTATTATATATATATATATATATATATATATATATATATATATATATATATATATATATATATATATATATGGAAGGTTAGTGGGTGAGAAATCCAGCAGTATGCTTAACTCTTAAAGACGATAACAAAAATAAGAGCTTAATATTTAATCATATATGTATTAGAGAAGATGAGAACTACATTGGTGCCGTCGGTTTCAAATCCGAACGAAGGTGACCTATAAGTGCTCTCTTTTACCGGACTCTATTCACCCTCTATTAGACATAGACGGAAAATTGCTGTTTGCGCGTTGTGTTACTTTTTGACTATATTTCGATCCTCTGCTTTATTTTGAAATATCATTTTTACTAATACGGCATTTCTTACCGCAAATTTGACCAGCAAAAATAGTTTATTTTTTTAATCTGTCAATTTAGGTCGAAGTCATAGTGACATCCAATCGCCATCCCTTCATCACCGATGTCGAAAAATTCAAAATAACCATCGTACTGTGATAAAAGATAAAAAAAACACAATCAGATGTTTTTCTCATTGTGTTGTTTTTATCTAATTTCAGTACGCTGACGATTCCTCCTGTGGTATAAACTTTTTTTAATTTAAAAAGTCAGCTCATTTGGATGACAGCGTGGTACAATTCTGAAATATGTAACAAATAGTTTTTAAATAAAATTATTTGTACAAGCAGATATATGCTCCCTCCGGTCGCATATTTTTGCTAGTTGGAAGCAGAACAGATACTACACTACCTCCACACCTCTAAAAAAGGGGGAAATATCTGGGAGGATTGTATAATGACAACAAAACAGAAACTACACTATCTATACACCTCTAAAAAGGAAGAGGTAATATCTGGGAGGATGGTATTATGGAAGCAGAACAGATACTACACTAGCTCAACATCTCTAAAAAATGAAAGAAATTAATGCCTGGAAAGATGGTATAATGACAACAAAAAGATACTACACTATCTACACACCTTTAAAAAAAGGAATGCCTGAGAGAATGGTATTATGGAAGCAAAATATATACTACACTACCTCCACACCTCTCAGAAAAGGAGTAGGTAATGCCTGGGAAGAGGGTATCATGACAACATAACCAATACTACATTACCTCCAAACCTCTCAAAAAAGGAGGAGGTAATGCCTAGGAGGAGTGGACCATGACAACAAAACAGATACTACACTACCTCCACACCTCTCAAAAAATCAGGAGGTAATGGCTGGAAGGGCGGTATCATGACAATAGAATAGATACTACACTACCTCAACACTTATCAAAAACGGAGGAGATAATGCCTGGAAGGATGGTATCATGACAACAGAACAGATACTACATTAACTCTACACCTCTCAAAAAAGGAGGAGGTAATGCCTTGGAGTATGGTATCATGACAACAGAACAGATATAACACTACCTCCATACCTCTCAAAAAAGAAGTACGTAATGCTTGTGAGGGTTATATCATGACAACAGAATAGATACTACACTACCTCCATACCTCTCAAAAAAGGAGGAGGTAATTCCTGGGAGGATGATATCATGATAACACAACAGATACTACACTACCTCCACACCTCTCAAAAAAGGAGGACGTAATGCCTGGGAGGTTGATATCATGACAACAGAACATATACTACACTACCTCCATACCTCTCAAAAAAGGAGGACGTAATGCCTGGGAGGTTGATACATGAAAACATAACAGATACTACACTACCTCTGCATCTTTAAAAACAAAAGAGGTAATGCCTGGGAGAGAGGTATAATGACAACAGAGCAGATAGTAGACTACACTATATCCCTGAATTTAGCATTTAAAGATAGTACATTTGTCTGAAATAGTATATACTGTACTATTTCATAAGTAGTACAATAGTCTTAGATAGTATAGTGTTTGGCTTTAGACAGACAGACAGATAGACAGACAGACAGATACATAATATCCATTATTAATAGATTAGGTCTCACTCTTCTGCGATCGAACACTTGCTTGGTTTCTTTTCATTATAACTTGACACACACACACACTATATATATATATATATATATATATATATATATATATATATATATATATATTAATTATATTAATTATATTAATTATATTACATTCAGCAGTTCTTCAGTGTGGCTAAACGGGCGATCGATTCAAGCGTAGATCGAACATCGACCGATTTTTTAAAGTCTTTTTTAAAACTTGTTTCTCATTAATATTAGCTACTATATACCATAATGTTTATATATGCATTATCAGCCGGTTAGACTGCACTATTCTCTTATGAAGAGCCATGCAATAAAAAAAAATACAAATATAACATTTATTTCTGAATGTAAACTAAGAATTATATATACAGAGAAATATATAGAAAGAAAGAGAGAGGGGTGGGGGCAGACAGATGAAACAAAAAAAGATTAGTTTGATTCTTAAACCCACGTTTACAATCGAATATGTACTTAAATTTATACCACGCCGGTATCAAAAACATCTGCCTTATATCCATGCACTGTTTCCCTCCGCTGGAAAGCGATAGCCGACTGTCAGACAGATTCGAAAGTGATCCGAGCTCTTAATCGCAGTCTCTCTCTTTCTCTCTCTCTCTCTCTCTCTCTCTATCTCTCTCTCTCTCTCTCTCTCTCTCTATATATATATATATATATATATATATATATATATATATATATATATATATTTCTCTTTTCTTCTGGTGGTGTGTGTACGGCGCATAAGCCGGTTTCGATCTGCTTGATCTGGGATCATGTCACTGATCAAGGCGAGCGGGACGCTTTGATCTCGGCTCAAGCCGTTGCTCACGCTGACCAGCCCGCATCAGAGACGGCCAATTTGTTCCGTAAGTGGATGCTGTGTAAAAAGGAAGGTCTAGACACATGTTTTCTACCGGCGCCAACTCTCAAAAAGAAAGAAGGCATTTTTAGAAAGAAAGAAAAGTATGTGAAAGCGTGAAAAGAGCGATAATAAAGAAAAGAAGAAAACAAACGAGAAAGAAGAAGAAAAAAGTAGCAAATGAAGAAGCAAAAGAAGAAGAAGAAGAAGAAGAAGAAAAAGAAGAAAACGAATAAGAAGAGGGAAAAGAAAACCGTAAATTTAAGAGGAGGAATAAAATAAGTAGCAAGAAAAATAAATTGACGATAAGAATGAACAATGTAGAACGTCGAAGAAAAGAAGAAATAAAAGCAGAATAATAAAAACAACAAGAAGAAGAAGCAGAAGAAGAAGAAGAAGAAGAAAAAGAAGGTACGAAGAGGGATAAAAAAAAGAAGAATGCAACGTGAAAAAGAGGAAAAGAAACAGTAGCAAAGACAATAAATTGACGAAGTAGAAAGTAGAAGATAGAAAAATAAAGAAAGAAGAATGTGGGGGAAGAAGTAAAAAACAGAAGTAGAATTTAAAACGAAGAAGAGTAGATTAACGAAAAAAATAATTGTCGAAGAAAAAAATAAGAAAGAAAATAAGAACGCACAAGTAGAAAAAGAAGAAGAAAAGATTCAGGGAAAAAGAGGAAGAGAAAGAAAAGCGAAGAAAATTAATTGAAAATGAAGAAAGTAGCCCGTAGAATGTAAAAGAAGAATAAGAATATGAAGAAAAATCCGAAGAAAAGATGAAAAAAGAAAGAAAATGAGTATGTAGGAGGAAGAAAAAGAGACGGAACGAAAAACGTAAAAGAAGAAGAGGAAAAAAGAAATTCAAAGCAAGAATTTCGAAGAAATTCAAATGGCGACGAAAAAAATGGATGTACACTAAGAAAAAAGTAAACGTTGAACAAAGTGCGAGAGCAAAATAAGGGGGATGAATAGAAAAAAAAAACGAAAGCGAAATAGAAAAAAAAATTGGAGGAGAAAGAAGAGAGCGAGATCGACAAATCCCTTGAAGAAAGAAGGAAAAGTGGATGATACAAGGGAAGAAGAAAGCGTGGGAAAGAAAGAAGAAATGCCACAATGTGTTAAGGGAAAACAAAACTGTAAAAGCATTAGAAAAAAATAGAAGACAAAAAATGAGAAAAACAAAAAGAAAAAAAAACAAAGAAATAGTGACAGAAGTGTATGAACAAAAAAATCCATCAGAAGATTCAATGAAAGGAAAAGTTCTCTTCGGGGAAGTATTAACTGAACTCAACAGAACAAAAAAAGAGGGTAAAAAAACTACTATCCAACAAATAAATGTTACCAAAAGCAAGATAACTTACTCTTCTAAATACCTGGATACTTGTTTGTTTTTTACGTATTTTTAAAGCGTTTTTTACTTCCACAAAAAAGTAGAGTCGAAAAGATCACGTTAAAATACAAAAAAATCAAAATGGCGAGCGGGTGACCACGTGATGCCTCGGCAATCTCCCACAAATCGGAAATTAAACAAAAATGCAGCTGTCACCAATCGGGCGAAAAGCTTATGTTCAACCGAATTGTATATTTTATTAGATTTATTTTTGTTTACTTTCCGAAACATCACGTGGTCACCCGTCCGTTATTTTGATTGTTTTTTCATTCTAACGTGATGTCTTCGTACTTACTTTTTGTCTGGAAGTAAGAAAACATTAAACATAACTTCAAACACAAAACACCTATCCAGTTAGGTAGGAGTAACTTATCTTACGTTTGGTAACATTTATTTCTTGGATAGTCGTTTTTTTTATTATCCCTTCTTTGTTCTGTTGACTTTAGTAAATAATTCCCTCTCTTCGTGTTCTGGTCTAGAAGTCGCACTGACTTTTTTCATACCAGCTAAAGTTCGCCTTGGTATCATTCTGGCGACCAAGGTATTTTTTGGCTTTTTGGCAGACCCTTCTTTGTCTGAGTGAAGCATTTATTTTTTACTAACGTTTCACTTATTAAAGGAGAAAGTCACTCGGAAACCCCAGTCGAAACTAATGGCAGTCTTCTCGAGGAAGCACTCTTCTTTGATAAGCTTCTATGGCTGACCTACAGCCGGGCCTGAAATGAAAGACCTGCATTAAATCTGTTGCTAAGGTCACTGAAAAATCTGATAGGATCATTCTACCGCTCCAGTAAGTACCTGACTTCTGGCTCAATCCTCTACATGTATAAGACCCAAATACGTCCCGAGATAGAGTGTTTTTGTCACATCTCAGAGGTACCGCTTAACAGACTACAAAATCAACTTCCCAATCTGGTAGGGGATGATCTCTTCTCGTCCTTACAGCTTTTTTCGCACAGAAGAGATCTTGCTAGCCTCCTCTACTGTATAGCTATGCTCATGGTAGCTGTTCGACTGAGCTCGAATTCCTGGTCCCCTCCTGTAAAACATTCACAGCAAGAACTCGCTTGGCTACAACCACAGCAACGCACGTTCCTTTCTCTCCTTCTATACCAAAACCAAAAGAAACTTCTATGAAAAAGTTCCTTTCCTAGAACACCCAATCTGGTTGGCAAGATACCACAAGTCTGCTTTCAAACCAACTGCAGCATAGATGTATTCAAGTCTAATGTAAACAAATACTTGTCGAGCCGTCCTCTTAGAAAATTAAGTGTTCTTAAATAATCTTCTGCCTATTCCACTCACTATTTCCAACCCTCTTGTGACGGCGATCTACGTCCAACTAACAATCCTTATTCCATTATACTCGAATGGTCCCCGAACCTTGATAAGCGATGACCCATCAGTACAAAGAAGAGTTAAAGAAATACAATTATTGTCAGTTGAAATATAGAGAACTTTATATAATCATCAAGGCAGTACCATAATAAAAATCAACCCAGAAGACGGTAGTTTCTTATCCTATTTGTCATAAACATCATTCAGGGAATTTGCAGACAAAAGCAAAATATGGTAACCAAGTGTTTCGGGGTTATCGAAAGCACATCCACGGTGCACTTTCTACTCTCCATGATGTACATATATATATATAGTCGAGTTATACACCTGTACCACACACACAACACACTCACCTTCTACAGTGTAATTGTTTGATTCGACGCTAGGAGGTCACCCTCCCAGGTATTACCTCATTTTTAACGGTTATTGCTTGGGGTATTAGGTTCCCCTAAAGAGAAATGTGAAGATGCAGTTCTCAGCAATTTTTTATCTTACTAAAATGTCCCTTAGGGTGGGTTGGCTGGTTTTCCTCAACTTTTGACCTTGTGTCCCATTGCACTACGGCTAGAAGTAATTGAATAAGAAGAGTTAATCTTTTATAAATATAAGTTAAATGAAGTTTTGCTTAAAAAATTTATAAAGGATTTGGCTTGAAAAAATTTTCTCTGTTATTTTTCTATGTCATTGCCCGGATAGACATTATCTTTTTCCGCTATCTCTATCTATATAAAGTTAGGTATGTGTATATGTTTATATGTTTGTATGTATAGGATCCACTCCTAAACAAATTAACCGATCATCATGAATTTTGGAACACAGCTGCTATATGTTTTTTTTAGTTTTATACAGAGGGAAAATGGGTGTCTGAAGTCCTTCTATGAAATTCAGAACCTCCGACTTTTATGCAATTTTTACAATAGATATTTGGCCTGAATTATTAAATATTTCCCAAATTTCACTTTCTTGGAGTATTTTAAACGTTTTTAGGAGGTATAATATGGGCAAAACCTCCTATTAGAAAATTAAATCGTATCAGATTTAATACATAGTCATTAGACACAGATTAAGCGAGATTCACTGCATTTCAATTTTTTCTTCAAATCCTTTAAGCTTAAGCTGTAAAGTTTAGCCATTTTCTACAATAAAAATTATTCATGGATTTTAATCAACATTGGAATAAGGATTCTCAACATAAGGTTGAGTATCATTATGTTTTAATTTTAATCTTTGTAATAAGACATAAAAGTGGTGTAAAACTGTTATGTTCTGAGAATTTTACCTCCCCTGAGACGCGTATTATTATAGCTAATTATATTTGTATAGTTTTCATTTCTTTCTTTTTTTTCTTTCATTCTCTTCTTCACTATTTTTCTTTCTTTTTTCTCGTCTTCTATCAATATATCTTTCCCTTTACTTTCTTTTTTATCTTTTTTCCTGACGCTATTATACTTCTTCATGAATTACTTTATTCATGTTTCTTCCTTTAGTTTTTCTGTTCCCTTTACCATTTGTCATATTTAATAGAATATCTCGCTTTCTTCTTCTTCTTCTTCTTCTTCTTCTTCTTCTTCTTATTATTATTATTATTATTATTATTATTATTATTATTATTATTATTATTATTATTATTATTATTATTATTATTCCCTTAGCTCTCTCTTATCTCCCCATAGCCATCCACACCTTATTCACCAACCTTATCAGATGGGGGTAGGGATCGGATCAACTCCAGTGACCAATCTCTTTGGACCGGTTTCGTTTGATCAAGCGTCTAACATCCAGCCACATTTGAAAATTTGGCCCATTCATAAGTAGCTTTTACTCGTGAACTTACGCCCTGTTCGGCGCCAACATAGAAGTGACGTCATATATTTCGACCATTACGTCACAGGTGCACACAAACAAACGCACGTCCCGCTGCCACACGAGGAGACGTTGTGGTATTACTCATCTTGTAGAGGGCATTCTATTTCTTGAAACTAGTTATTAAAGACGCGAATCCATCTTTCTGTCTCAGTGCGTTCATCTCGCAGACATAACAGGATTGGAATTTCAAAAAGGACCCTTCCACATGTTTTGACCCACTAGAACATTTTAAGTTTAGAAAGCGTTTACCATATTCCAAAACAGAGAAATGATTAAGGACTATGCTATGACATCAAAAGCTGGTTCTGAAATGCGGAATATTCAGACAGCAGAAACGGGGCTGTTTTCATCTTTGTGAATGCGGTTCAGTTTAATTGAACGACGTTTATGAATATCAGAATTTGTACAATAAGAGTATAAGCTGTCCAGAATTGCGGAATCTGCTGTCAATCCCGTCACCGCAGCTCTGTTTGCCGAAACCAGAAAAAAAAAGAACCAGAAATACAGCTCACCCATAGTCCATTCCATTTTCCAACCTATCTTAGTCGAAACGTCACGAATTCTCGGCCCAAATACTTCACGATTCATACGAGACATTGGACAGATGATAGTTATCCGTGGGAACGAACCCTTAGACACCAATCGGATGTGCCAGCGCACCTGCAAAGCAAGACCATGCCCAATATGACGTAATCACACAACGTTTATATCTTGATGAAGAAAACAAACAAATTTGCCCTCGAATGAAGACAAGTAAATATTGACTTATTGAATTATTAAAATTATTATTTAAACTTTAGAAGAATCCTAAAAAAGTTCACTGATATTATTCCAAAATAATCATTTTTATTAAATGGCTTTAATTTTTATTTTTTTTTTGTTTTTGAGATGAGGAGTGATAATATGTATTTGGATTGTTTGAACTATTGCTCTCATCTTGTGTGTTGTTCACATAAGTTTCGGTCGATATACCCTCTGACCTTCATAAGGTGTATTTTAACAATGGCTATTAAAAGGAACATAAACATTTGTCCACTAGTCACCAATAACAGCCACTGTAAAAATAAGTTGAAGAAGATCGGAGGTTACATCGGTCGAAACGTTGTGAGAAAAAACCCAAAAATGAGAGCAATAGTCAGAACAATCAAATACTATTTTTTTTATATATATTTATAAAATTAATGTACGTATACTAATGCTTTTTTTAATTATATTCAATTTAGTTTTAGTATTTTACTATCATGGTAAAATGATATTTTTTAAACTAACTAATCTAATAAACTCATCGGGAATAAATCTTTTTGGGAAAAGCTCAGGATAGTTAACACTCAAGAACTCGTAAAATAAAAAAACAACAAATAATGTATAGCAAACGCAGTAGAATAAAATTCTCTACAGGCCCGTATACTTTTACCGTGTCGTAACCTTTTGTAAGAGTTTGTTCTTATTTCGGAATTTTATTTCGATGAAAGCTCTTTTATCAACACCCGGAAAACAAAAATGTCAGTCGAAATGATCACTAAACTTAGGCGATTACTAGTGCTTTTTCGAAGGCTTTTGTTGTGGGTGCTTGCCAATAGGACTTAGGGTTAGCGGTAGAGTAAGTACTTTCTTTACTATTTGTTCAGCATGCCCCCTCAGTTAAGCGACAGTTTCAACCTCCATTTTGGTGTTCGTGTGTCGATAAGACAGTTTTCAATGAAATAAAATACTGAAATAAATTATTTGCTGTAGTTATTTTAGTTTACGAGGGCTGGAGCTTGGTAGATGATGTGGGACCTATTAGATTAGAGACTCATTTTTGTTTATTCTATCGAAGAACGGGAGATTAGTGGTTGGTGCATCCACCCAGGTGTGGCTACAATGCTACATAAATTGGCGAATGGTGACTTTGTAGAGATATAGGATGCTGACAGGTGTGAGAAGTTTTCTAGTCCGATAGGGGGAGCCCACCTTCTTTGCAGCAGACTTGGTTTTATGGTAACTATCTGGTTCTACTAGTCGAGATCTGTTTCGGCATCATTCTGGCAACATAAGAGTGTACTGAAATAACCAGAGAATTCTTAGTCGGAATGCGGTATCGTAATGCTCGATCAGAGGAAGGTTACCCTCCAAGATATTCGGCGTTCCTATCGGGGTAGCTTTCCCCACCTTCTGGCTTTGTGTCACATCTGGATTCGGTGAGAGCCAGATAAATATCAACTGTGTCTTATAATGAATTGCGGACGAACTTTGCGGGACTAGTTTTCATACTAGTGGAGTATTTCAGATATTAAACAATTTAAGATTACAAGACTATTTTATGAGTGATTATTTACTAGGACGGTTACCTGGCGTTGATTAGGTTTTATACAAAAATAATAGGTTTAATGAATAACATTGTTGGCATTCATCTGTCTCAGGAAACAATAGAATTCTGCGCCTTAAGTTAGTCCGTTGCTCAATTCCAGCATCTGCTGTGGATGTGTAAGCCTATCCAGAATTGATAGGCTATGTTGCAGTTGCCACATATGTCGGAGGTGTTTTGTTCTGAGAGCTCTGTTGCAGCTCTTTGCCGTATGCGCTCTATCCGCTCTCTCTATCTATCTATCTATCTATCTATCTATCTATCTATCTATCTCTTCACTGCTTGTCTCTCTTCTCCTCACTCCTTATGGAGCATGACCACACAGTACTTCTCCAGCGACTAACAGTCTTCAGTCACGGACTTCAAGACTGCTGGGTCGATTCCACCTGTTCCATGTCTCGCTTGCAGTAATTCTTGTAGTATAGGACACGCTTTTCTGCTGATCCGGAGCCGGTTGCAAGTCGCCGTATAAAATATCCTTTTGGATTCTCCCATCGTTCATTCGCTTATCATTGCCAACCCATTGGAGTTGTCGTTAGGTGATCATTGAGAACATGCTTAAGATGACCGCCTGAGCAAAGGCGCTCTTGTTTAAGACGTGGTCTATCCAGCCTGTTCTCTTGGCAATAATAGAGGGTCCATGATTCGCTACCGTAGAGAAGCGTGCTGGGTACACAGACCCGGTACACTTTCAGCTTGGTATTTGTGATCAGCATCTGTTTTTTTCAGACTCTTCACCAAGCGAGTCATGGCTTTTGCCGCCTTGCTTATACGTTTGTGGAGATAGCTGGAGAAGGTGAAATCGAGATATGTGAAGTCTTCGAAAACGTCGACGATGTAGTCGCCAATGATGATGTGTGGAGTATTGCTTACATCTTGGCCGATGATGTTTATTAGGCTGATAGTCATGCTAAACTCTCTACATGCGTGTGCAAAGCAACTGATGAGTCGCTGCAATGGTTGTCTCGTAAGTGCTGAAGCATTAGCCAAGAGCATCCCACGTTTGAGTACCTTCTACACCTTTGTCTTAACTGGGAGGCAAGCAAGATCGAAGTGGCTGGCATTTTCTGGTATGGAGTTACACTCCACTTTCCGACTTATTAGAAGCGTAGGACAACAGCATAGAGAAGAAAATGCCAACGTACGCATATCTTTTTTACCCCGTTCTTGATTGGGAAAGAGTCCAAGGAAGAACAATCGTAATGTATGGTGTTCTGCATGTCTTCATGAAAAGATGTGATTATTTTCAAGAGTCTGTGAGGACATCCAATCTTTTTGTAGCAGAGTGAAAAGTGTCTTCCTACTGACAAGGTTAAAGGCTTTGGTTAGGTCGATGATGGAAATGTACAGCGGTTGTTTCAGTTCGTGGAATCTTTCCTGAAGATAATTTCGATGGTTGACTTTCCTGCTCTAAACACACGCTGTGATTCGAGTTTTACACGCTCTTCAAGCAACTGAAGCCTGTTGCGGAAACATGGGCGAATACCTTCCTAACAACCTTGACGAGGGATATTTCATGGTAGTTGTTGTAGTCACCGAGGCCACCCTCATATTTGTACAGAGTGATGATGCTTGCGTCACGCACCTACTGTGGCACATTTTCTTCAACCCAGCATTGTTGCAGCAGTTATGCAGGTGGTAGGACAGGGCTGTCTTCTTTCCCACTATCATGATAGGATGCTATATTTTCCTGGAGCTTTGTTGCAAGTTAAAGTGTCGATTACTGAGGAGGGAATGTATGTCTCTTCTTTATCAGGTAAGGTAGTCGTGCTCTCAGCGGCTGCATATGTGACAAAGTTTTCTACCGAGTAGTTGCTGGTACTCTCAGCAACGATCATCGTAAACTCAGCCAAGTTAACCGAGTCGAATGTTTCAGGTACGCCATTGATAGTGTGAGTAAGAACCACGATCAATGACCGGAAGTGGCCAAAGGCGATAACGCGCATGCGTCCACCTGTTTTCAACAAGTAATCAGAGCGAGCACACTCACGTCCATAGTATTATTCATCGACTTGGAAATCATTGTTAACTTATTCCTGCTATTGTGACTTAATTTCCCTGCCAGGAAAACGGCTATCCTCCTAAGAAGTATTTATTTACTTGGAAATCATTGTTAACTTGTTCTTTTTTCAAACGTATTTAATTCTTATAGATGTCAAGCGTGAAAGAAATTTTTTTTAATATTAATAAGAAAATTACAACATGGCTACTAAAGATTAAGACATTGCATTCAAGTCGATTTTCAAGTCTTAAAAAAATTAATTAAAATCTTATTTCGGGATAAGAAATACAATTTTAGACAAATTAATAAGTTTCATGTAAAAGTTGTATGAAAATCCGACGATATAAGCGAGGTATTCAAATAATAATATATTGCAAATAAACTGTTCGTTTTGAAAAAAGGGAAACCAACGCCATGCAATGTGTGTACTTCATATTCCCTGCCATGCCAGAAAAATGTGTAGTTCTGTTCTCTGGAGGTTCGCTTGATGCGAGTCTTGTTTCATGCTGTTCAGCTACCTTGATGTTGAGCTTGTTTGTATTTTCCCTAGCTCCATGCGCCATTTAAAGCAGGCAGAATGTGTCGGGTTAGCACCTTCCTGTCTGACGACTGGCTACCTTGAGGCGGAAGTAGATGACCAATAGGGCTACGATGGTTCCTGCCACCGCAGGAGACAACCCGTAGCGCCTGGGATTACGCCAATAGTTCCTAGTTTATAACTAGTAACTACTGTCCCAGTGTTGTTTCCAACGCTGTTAGCAACGGCACTAAAGTGGACTCTCCAGAGGGTAAGCGTAAGCAATTGATATGGGGATCCTGAGTTGTCCAGAAATCAAGATTTCCCCCTCAGCCTCACTGATATGTTCCAATTGAGAGCTGAGCAATACATTTGGCACCAGATTTAGTTTATGCGTTTACTATCATAGCTTTTTCTCTTCTCGGAGAAATTCACACAACTGTGTGGTCATTATCCAATGGCAAGTTTCAGGTTGTCATTGGCGTTTATCTTGGAATGTGCGTCAAAGAGATTCATACCCCAGTGGTTCCGTGTAAACCCACCATCCTCTAACATGATTAGTATCTAGATTAAGCGTTTGCCCGGGGCATGGCG
Source organism: Sepiola atlantica (assembly GCA_963556195.1). Lineage (NCBI taxonomy): Eukaryota > Metazoa > Mollusca > Cephalopoda > Sepiida > Sepiolidae > Sepiola > Sepiola atlantica. The sequence goes on from OY744529.1 coordinate 69,088,924, forward strand.
CCTGGAGCCAACATGTGAGAGAATTAGAATGACGAAGAACCAGTGATTCCGTGCATCCTGTCAAATAGGACACAGATTGCTGAATCGAAAATTACTACTCCTACGAAGACACCCCGATATACTTCAATAAATCAAATATACAATTTCTTACATAAGAAACATCCGTAGAAGATATAAATAATTCAATTCTTAGGAAAATTCTGGAAAAATTATTTGCAATTTTATATCTTTATGACTTATTGATTTCAATAAATATATTTTAGATATATTATATTTAAATAGAATCTACAATCTACAAATTTAGAATGTACCTCCTAAAGTATTGTTGACTACATTAATTTAAAAAAAATGATAAAATGATGTCGTTGTATTAGTTTGTCTATATAAAGTGATGTAATTATTACATGAAAAGATGTTTTAATTATAACAGAAAAATAAATATATATATATATATAGAGAGAGAGAGAGAGTGAGAGAGAGAGAACTCATATAATTGCTCAAATATGTAGCATTAAAAATCAATTTTTTTCTTCTCTTCCTGTCCACTCTTTCAAAAAAAGACGACGTTTTATGGTGCTTCATCAACTTAAGTATTGGAAAAAATCTATGACACCCCTTACTTTTCTGACCGTTTTAGGTAAGAAGATTCAAGGGAAAGTCAGAGATATGTTGACAAGGACACACTCGTCACGTGTAAGCCTCTCTTCAACTCATTGACACTACTCGATTTCTCGACAAGTGTAACCCACCGCACACACAGTTACACACTTCTCATTACAGTAAATAAGGTCGTAGAAAGCGGACGAAAATTCTGTTGTTTTGAAATACATTTTGTATGTCTATACGTCAACATATAAGAAATAACATTTAAAAATATATGAATATTTATATATTTTTCACATTAATTGTATATATATATATATATATATATATATATATATATATATATATATATATATATATATATATATATATATATATATATTGAGGAGTAATAGTGAAATTAAATTTAAGCAACAAAATACCAATAATGATGAAAATAAAAATAGAAGAAACAGAAACATCATTTGGTTCACGCGTCCTATAACAAGAGAATAAACTAAACTTGTCAAGAATTCTTAAATATATAATAAAAATAACTTTAAACAGTTGCTGTGAAAATTTAGAAATAGTAATAAAAGTCCACAATAACAAAATAATAAACAGGAGTTCTAGAGCAGAAATAGATACAAAATGCATAGAAAAGATATGAATATAACAATAACAATAAAAAACAATACTATAATAACAATACATAGTAATAACTCAAACTGTAATAGAAAGTACCCAAATAGAAATATGAAAGTATACGAGTTCTACAGTTACAGTTGTTCCCTTCATTAGAATAAAAAAACTGTAACTGTAGATCTTTGCCCATTACAAAATAACTGCCGAACCAAAAGCATCGTTTACCAAGCAAAAATATTTGCTAATAGAAACTTGAATAACAAAAATACTAGCTATAACAACAAGCCATAAAAAACAAGAAAAGCACATTTAATAACAAAGACACCGATTCAAAACATTACTAGCGAAGCAATATTGGTAGCTCAAAGAAAGCGGACGCTCGCTAATAATTAGGTGAATAATATTACGATGGACCAGTAAATGCATATATTAAGAAACCCCGTGTAGATTATATTTGAATGAAAAGCTAGAAATTTAAATTTGCAAATTTAGCTACTTGAAATACTTGAAACAAAACATTATAAATAATAAACATTTAATTCCTAATGTTCTTGTAAACACAAGGAAATAACTTCGGCATCTATTTTATGTAAGCAGATAAATCTTAGCATGTAGTCCTATCAAGTGTTATGAATGTATTTATGTTTTAAATAAGACCGTAAAGTAATGAACAGAAAGAAGAGATCAATTCGCTTGAGCGATTGTGTGTGTGGGATGGGCTCTTTTGAAACTAACACACGGGAGGGGGGAGGGGGCAGTTATTCAGCCTCTCCTCTTTCTCTATGTGGCCTCGCTAACTAGATAGAGGTGTCAGAGAGAGAGAGAGAGATGGAGAGGGAGAGGGAGAGGGAGAGGTGGAAGAGCAAGCAGTAAGTCACCCCATACTTTCTAAACCTTTGATTATGTCTCTTGATTATGACATGTGTATCTATCTTTTCCAGTTAATTTAATTTAAATTACCTCCCCTGAAAATTAATCAGAAAATATTTTAATAACGGTTATATATATATTTTTAATCAATCACTTTAATCAATTACTGTTAATATCGACACAACTTTTGCATATACATGGAAAAATAGGTCAGTAAAAATAAAACAAATGAATAACACCAAACATTTATTCATTAGGAACTGTCCAGAAAATAATGATGCATATTAACCATGCAAATAGCCACGGCAAACAAGTAGCCCCGTTTCCAGGGGGGTACACGTCAGTATGGGGTTGCAGTTGGCGCATTCGTGTACCCGCCGACAGGGCGAGTATGAAATAAGAACAGAGGTTTAAAAACGTCAAGTGAGATACAGAGAGAGTCAGAGTCATAGTTAAAAAATGGTAAGAGAGTTGGACTAGTTAAGTAAATTGCAAATTTCGATTAATTAGAACAATTCAAAGCGATCTTTTTCAAACAAAACTCAATCCCCAAACCAAGGTATATCATGTATGTGATGCAAATATATAGGTAAAATTCCTTAGGGAATCGGACTTTGAGTAACTCACTTTAGTATTTTAGTAGATTAGAGTGTTCCGAAAATATAAACACGTCTAATTTTAATAAATAAAATTCTTGTAGAAAAAATTGCTCACATAATAATAACGGGTTACTTCTAAAATCAACTTGAAGCGAACGTCTGGGGAAAAAAAACTAAAATATCTTCTATGCTTATATATGTAAATGATCGGCCTCGGGTGTCTGAGGTTTACCGAGTGCAACAGCTTCTAGGAGACTGAGGACTAATATCTCCAAGGGTGGCTTCGTTACACGCGTAAACAAGTAGAAAGTCATCACACAGAACTCGGAAATACTTATATCCCATATACAATGATGTATTGCTTAATTTAGAAAAGGCGCTGCGGCAACTACCAACAACACCCCAAGAGCTACAGAACATTTATATAAAGTGTATATATATATATATATATATATATATATATATATATATATATATATATATATTATGTATGTATGTATACATGATATTTATAATATATATATGTATAATACACACATAATATATATATGCATATGTATAATTTATATATATATATACATATATATTATATATACATATATATACATATATATTATATATACATATATATTATATATACATATATATGCATATATATATTATATATATACATATATATAAATATATATATATACATATATATTATATATACATATATATACATATATATTATATACATATATATATAAACAAACACACACATATATATATATATATATATATATATATATATATATATATATATATATATATATATATATATATCATTTCTACGGTCTTCTAAATGCCCGATAACGTTCGTGATTCCTTCATAGTTATAATTGTTCAGAAATTTAAAAATAAATTTAAAAAGAGACGATGCGAAGAGTCGTGGAAATTTAAAGATTAAATATACAGTGCACCCAACGAACCATCATTGTATAGGTTTCAGCTTTTACTTGTAAACTGCTTTCTTTATAAAAGTTGTGTCGATAAGTTACGCTGGATAGCTTGCGTAGGTTATATTTATTCTCTCTAGGGAAAACGGAGAATTTTGTGTGTCGTTATTTACGGGGAATAATGCAAGTACTAGGACCAAATTAACTAGTCTTTAAATTATCGATAGGCGACCACGTCTAGAAGTAAAATGTATGTAACACAGTGGGCCCTATCTTCTTTAAGGGCACTGCATATGAATATCTATGAAGTTCCTGATTCGCTTATGCGTGACGTCGTGTCTTTTGGTTATGTGTCACGGAGCTATTATCTTCGGAGCGTTCAGGAAGTCTTGTAACATAAGACTAAAAAGCAGCACCACTTGTTTTTTTTCGGCCAGTACATTCGTCCAGCATTTAGAAAAGTATTTTTTACGCCTGTTAGATTATTAGGGAAGACTCGAAAACACATAAAAGGATTTTATGTTGCTTAATTTTATGCTGATGTATGTCGAAATTATCTTACTTCCGCACTAATTTCTTTATATACAATAAGCTCCTATCAGAGCTACACTGTGGGGAGCTAAGCACAGAGCGTCCTCGCAATTTGATGACAATCTTTTCTCTTTCGTTTTGCAATCGGCTCATTGTTTTCATCAAAAATGTTGTGTTTTTACACATCTTTCCTTAAGCAACGAAATATAAATGTTAATTTTTCAATTCAACTCCCGTGTTTCAAAATTCCTAACATGTCAAAAGAAACTCAGTTTTGAATTCCAAATGCGACCAATAATTTATATCCTAATATATAACCTATATTTGAACCTAGCACGCTTGTCATGGTATTACTTATTACGAATTATTATTCATTCACGATAAGTTTTCGCACTGGTAATCCTCAGTAATTTCTCATTCACTATAACGGTGGGGTTCCCTGGAGTCTGAGTGACAACAAGTTTCTCTAGATTTTCAGTATTCTCAGCCTCTTTCGATAACAATTACAATTGATTTTGCGTTATCGCAAAAGCCGCTTGCCATTGATTTCTTGCTGGCAATCACAATTAGTCTTCTCTGGCATTTGGGTTGCAATACGCGTCCTTAAAGTCCCCGTACTCTTCGCACCCTTCTAATGTAGTGTGGTTAGTTCTCTCCTTCCTCGATCTTTCCATCCTCCTTGATCCTTCAGTAGCAGGCTGTGTAATATCAACCGATGCTGGTGCCATCAGTATTTTAGGGTGGATACGTTGTTTATGAAACTTCGCGCAATTTCAGTTCCCTTGGTTTAATGAGATGTGTTCTTTTTATGTTTTTGTTTCATTTTTAATGTCACTTCCATGTGATTGGTTAGCGTTCATAGTTTGTTCCGCATTCGGGGAGTTTCCTTAAGATTTCAGCTTTTTTATTATTATTATTATTATTATTATTATTATTATTGTTATTGTTATTGTTGTTATTGTTGTTGTTGGTGGTGGTGGTGGTGGTGGATTTTTTTCGTTTTCCTTTTTTTTTTTTTGATAGTAGTCTTAACGGTAGGATGTTTTAAGTTTGAGTTTTTATTTTTAAACACCAAGTCAATTCCTTTGACCTTAGACATTAAAGCTGTACCTTAACACTTTCGCTGTTCCTAACAGGCAAACCTTTTGTAGAATTTGAAAATAAATTGTCTCGTCAATCTGTTTAAGCCATTTATGATGACTTTTCGTTATAGTTCCAGGCGTTCCAATTACAACGGTATTCACATTTAGTTCTTTACATTTCCATAGTCTAACTAATTCCCATTTAATATCTTGATATTTATTTTTTCGTGTTCTTTCTCTTGCACTCTGGGATCGAAGGTTATCTTGTTGTTTAGAAATATTAAGTCGGGGTGTGAATGTTCAAAAACCTTATCAGTCTGTATGCGCATGCCTCAAAGGAGTTTGACATTGTCGTTCCCCTGTACCATTTCTGGCTTATGCTCATACCACTCCTTATTGGAGTCCGATTCATAAAGTTTGCATATATTCAAGTCTAGTACCTGAGCGACTTTGTTGTGTCTCCATGTTTTATACTGGTGTTGTGCTAGCATTGGGAATTCAGATACAATATGCGCTAAGGTTTCTTCCCTTTCATTACACAATCGGTATATCGGCGATTCTGAAGTGTTGTCAATGTAATGTTTGATGGATCTAGTGCGGGTGGATTGTTCCTGGGTTGCCATTAAGGTGCTCTCAGTAGATCTTTTGAGATCACCCCTGACTAACCAATTCCAGCTGTCATTATCTCTAAATGCAGTATTCTTAAAGAATACACTGTGTAGTTTCTTTCCAAATAATGTTGCCCCTCTTTCTTGTAACCTTTGATTCTTTTTCACCCCAGTTTTTAGTATTTCCTCTCTTTTAACTCTACGAAGAAAAAGCTCATTACTTTCCGAAATATATTTATAGAGACACCTTTCTTCTATATTCACAACATCTTTAAGACTAAGTAGACCTCGCCCACTTTTCTTTCTAGGTAGATACCATCGATCTGCATTTCCTTTCTTTGCCAAAGCTCCATAAATTGTGAGCATTTTCCGTATTTTGGTATCCAAACATTTTAGTTCATCTACATTCCAGCCAAGTATACCGGCAGAATATCGAATGATAGCTACTGCTCTGGCATTTATAGCATCGATTGTACCTCGACCGTTGAGGTGTGATTTAAGAATACTCCTCACTCTTCTGTTGTACTCAGCTGTGTCCCGTGGTTTTATTTCCTTACTCACCTATGACCTGGTTTTCTATTTCCTATTATTATTATTATTATTATTATTATTATTATTATTATTATTATTATTATTAATAGTAGTAATAGTAGTACAGTAGTAGTAGTAGTAGTAGTAGTAGTAGTAGTAGTATCTCTAACTTTCCAGGGTAATCTAATTACAAGAATACCTTTCAGAATAGCGGCGATCAATCTATATACCGAGTGATTTTACTTTATTATATAGAAGATTAAAGTTTATCTAGGCCTTCTAGCGGATATTTCCCCTGATCACAGGACGTCATATTTTGATGTGCAGCCTTTTCTTTCCTATATCGTTACAGAAATCGACCGGAAGACAATAACATGAAAGTGGGAATGGTCTAGCGCAGAGGCCGGCGACCTGATGTCTATGGATCGCCGATGATCCGTGCAAAATCTGTGATGGTCCGCCAAAAAATTTAGACATTTCAATAGTTATCAAGTACTAAGCATGAATAAAAAGAAAAGCCTTATCGGTCTATCTCGTAACGATAGTCTCAAAGTTTTTATCAAGACTTCATGCTAGTATCTCTATAAAAAAAAAGAATACCCATCACTTAATGAAAATTCAGTGAAATTTTTTATTCAATTTTAAACAATATATTTATACGAAAAGACATTTTAATCTGTCACAGTAAGAAAATATCTCAACCGGTTTAAACAGCTACATACGTTGCGGTGACGTCAATGGAGCTTACGTTTTGCTAAGCACTGAAATTGCCAATGTAACAAGTATAATCACTACTATTACCGGCCAGGCTATCCTATTGTTTATTTTTACAGTGATAACTAGGACACGCCTTGTCTATCAGGCTTAATTTGGTTCTTAATTGTTCGCGGTTTATTTTCCCTACCGGGCATCGTTTTTAACGTTACACGGAAAAATTCCTTAACTATTGGCTACAATAATAGTATTTACACACTCGCATTTGTTACCACAAACGGAAGGAAAGACTCTTTGGTTTCAAACTTCTTATTGGCCATAAAGTAAAGGGGAAAAAGAAAGCGTGCTCCCAAAGGCTGCACAATCTATGGGTAACTCTATAATAAATAAAAGCGTATATTACCCTTATTGTCTTGCTGGGTTTTCCCTCACATATATGCGACAGGTCTATTTAATTATGAAGTGTCCGCCGTTAAAATTCCATCCTCAACACTAATTACCATTTGTCAGGCGTTTCACCCTATAATTCTTCCTCATCACTTCTTTGTTTTTCTTAAATAGCTCGAGCACAGATAGCTCGTCGCTAGCCGTTACATGAATCGGACTTACTGACACTCTGGTCCTCATCACGGCTGTGTCGCAGTTATTCGCCTCTTTTGTTTTTGCCAAATCAAGGCTACAAATTCTGTGTCGATTCTATATTTGGCCATCGCCTCCAACTTCTGATCGGCTTGTAGGTAAGGAATTGGTAAATTAATTCTGCTGGTGAATTTCAAACATGCTATCCCTGTTCAACGGAGGAACAGACATCAACACTAACAGTTTATGTTGTTCTTACAGCGTCACATATCCCAATGCATTGTAATACTTTTACAATTTCCTAGGGGGTCCACTGACAACCCTAAACGATGATGTTATTTTGTTTGTATTTTATATCTCTCTTTCTCAACTGTTTAAACTTTCTCAGTTGTTTGAGTGTCACTATGCTCGGGGATAAGTGTCCTAACGGCAGCATATCCAATCGCGCCTTAACATGTACAATTAGTATTGCTAAGCACTGCTTGGTTTGACGTGTTTACCTGACCACCGTCAGCAACTGGAAATATTGATGCACTAACGTATCCAGTTCGTGTATCTCTTCATTTATAACCTACTTTTTTAGCCTCGCTGATGTTACGAACCACACACGATGGCGGACACTCGGGAAACAAACCAATGTAGGCTCTCCCTTATTCTTAGCCACTTCGAGCCTCGTGACGTTTAATATAAACACGATCTCGTCGGCTACGTGAGCTCGTGTCTCCTGCTTTTCCATGATATATTTCAGGGTTTTTTTCAGAATCGTCTTTACGTCACGTTCTGATACTATCCAGAACAATACATTGAGGGTCTTCCCAAGCATGGCTAAAATCGTTATTTTCTGTCTTGTCTGCAATAGTTCCACCGCCTTCAAATATAGGCTCGTCTCTTCACTCATCCTCCAACGTGCAAACTTCTCATACCTGTTCCGGGTGTTGATAAACTCATCAAGAATTTAGATGCAAGAAAAGCAACTGGTTCTGACAACATTCCAATCATTGCACTACAGAAACTGCAGTCAGAACTAGCTCCTATCGTCACAAAGCTCTTCAATCGTTGGCTGAGGGAAAAATGCTGTTTAAAAATATTGGAGATCGGTCTTCTGTATCGCAGTACTGATCGATTCGTCTCCAGTACGCCATGAGAACGTTTCTTTTTTTATCTGTGTTAAGTGAAGAAGTTATCAATCAGCTCAGCAAAAGCAACTTGCTTAGTAATAAGTAATATGGATTTCGTCCGTTGCGATAAACAGATGCTGTACTGACTACTATATCACACAGAGTCGGTAAATCTCTCGACTGAGGCTTCGTTTCTAGGGCAATATCTCTGGTCATATTAAAGGTATTCGGTAGAGTCTAGCACAAATGTTTGCTACACAGGATATGTAGCTGTGGAATATCCGAAAATGTCTTCTCAACTATTAAATCCTTTCTCTGTGATAGGTCTATGAAAGAAGTTGTTTATGGGCTGAAGTCTGAGGCACATAAAACCAATGCTGACGTGCCGTAAGGATCTTTTCAGGGGCCAACCCACTTCCTGATCTTCATCCATAATCTTCCAGAGAATCTTATGAAGTCATTTCTTGACATCTATGCTGACTACACAACTGTCTAAGACAGCTCTTCGAAGAATACGGATTATCAAAACATTGCCGATAACTTCTCAGATCCGAAGTAAATAATGCGATGGGGTAAAATTTTCTTGTTAGCTTTACACCTTAAAAACCAAACTTCCATCTTTCGATCCCAACACTCGAATCCTCGCTTTGCTTTACTTGACATGAATGACTCTTCACCTGAGGAAGTCCCTTGCTTCGACAAGATCTTACAGCTAACTTTTACTCAATATCTGAAATGCTACAGTCGCTGGAAAATGGATGTATTTTTTCAGAAGGTAACTGACTCCTAATACGATTCTCTACTTGTATAAGATATATATTCGATTCTAGCTGAAGTATTGCTGCCACATCTTAATAGGTGCCCCGCAGAACCCCCTTTTTTGCTTATTGCGAGTAATAAATTGCTTTCACAATCTAGTATGAGATGATCTCTTCTCTTCTCTGAAGCCCATTTGGCAAGGAAGAGACATTGTCAGTCTTTCCCAACTTATCGATATTCCGATGGTAAGTGCTCGACTGGGCTTCCATCTTTAGTAACCCACCCCATAAGACCTTCTCAATAAGAACTTATCTTCCTACCAACACTTAAAAGACCTCTTTTTTCTTCCTCTGCGCAACGAAAATCAAACGAAACTTCCATGAACAGAGTTTCTTACCAAGAATACCACACATGTCGAACACGTTACCTCGGGAATGTTTCTCTGCAGACTAAAATGTTGTCGTTTTTCAGTCAAAGCGACACGTAAATAAATCCAATTTCTCAATCCTTTTATAGTATTACTGTTCCATCAGCCATCTGAAAATCTTACTAACTCTTATACTTAGTAGCATTTGTCCCTGCTAAATGGTTAACCATTAGTATAAAAAGAAATCTCTCTATATATATATAAACTTACGTATGCGGCTATATTTATATAGTTCAATAAACTCCTAAATTAATATAAGTGTCATTATGAATTATGGAATATATATTCTAGGCAACACGATGAGTAACATGCATGGTCCCATTATTCTTTTTGTATTTTTTAACATTTTGGGTATGCATATAAATCAAGTTGGTTATGTGTATATTTTATATATATATATATATATATATATATATATATATATATATATATATATATATATATATATATATATTATTAAAAATAACCGACAATTTTTGTCTGGCTATTTTAGTGTTGATCCCTTCAATTTTCCGGATTAAAATCTTAATCTCGGAAGGAAATTGGCTGATGAAACTGCCATAGTGTACATGTTGGTCCAGAGTACTTTCTGACCCGTCTGGGTCCATCGTCAGTGGAATAATGACAAACAGGTAAAGACCTGGAGTGAGATTTATAATTAATTATGGCGGGAAAATTTAACTATGTTTATTAGGTATTATAAGCATTTAAGTATATTAGTGCTAGTGTTAAAATTAATCTTGTTAATAGCAGGTTTTTTAGTTTTAATGAGTAGAGCTTCTAGTATGTGGAGTTTTTGAGTATTAGTATTATGTTCTAGGATTTTAGTATTGTCTACGAGAAGTTTTCGGATTTGAGACCAACATGTACACTATGGCAGTTTCATCAGCCAATTTCCTTCCGAGATTAAGATTTTAATCCGGAAAATTGAAGGGATCAACACTAAAATAGCCAGACAAAAATTGTCGGTTATTTTTAATAATACGTGTCTTAAAAAAAAAATGCTGCCTCGATACACACATATATACATATATATATATATATATATATATATATATATATATATATATATATATATATATATATATATATATATATATATATATAAACTCGTAAACTAATTTACAGATCATATGAATCATCGAATATACATTCTAGGTAACGCGGTGAGAAATATGGGCACATTTTTTCCTTTGTAAACTTTAGTTAGTAGGTGCGCCCACCTAAACTCGCACCTTCCCCAAAAAACTTTAAAAATAAGTTAGTTGCTCGACATATTTTGAGTGATATTCAATACTAGCTGGACCCGGCGCCCGGCGTTGCCCGGAAGAAAAATAAATGAATGAATTAAAAATTGTCAACATCCGAGAGGACGCAAATATGTCACATAGGACAATATTTACTAACGAAAAGGATACGTCTGAGTTGAGCAAAATAGAAATTGCCACAGTGTAGAAGGATATTTCGTTCACTGACCGATTATGGAAAAGGTTACTTGTTCTCTCGTCCGCCATTGAAAGGACATCATTGTAGAATGCGTAAATGTGTATTCATGTTGGTTAATTTTCGACACAGTAATAACTTACGTTGTGTCTAAATCTGCCCTCGCAGGAAGTCAAATGTGACTGAAAGTGGACCATGTGTAACAAATGTACATTTTAGTTAAGGCACGTAAGATAAATATATATGTTGTAATAAGAAAAAAATGAAATCAATTTAGCAAGTGTAAGAGTCTTCCTGTACCGTTATTCCCCCAGAATGTTTGTTTTTGATTAAACACCCGCTCTATCTATGAAAATGAGCACTTTTAAAATTAAATGGGTTTACAGAGCACTATTAAAACCAATTTCCGCCTGCCGTTATCTTTGTATAGAAATTCCCTTCTTTTTTGTGAGGAAAGAAGAAAGAACAAAGAAAAATGAATATGCCCCCTGAGCACTACTAGACACGCACAAATATAACTAAGGTGGCCTGTAGATCATTAATAAATTATGCATGTTGGAAGAGAAATTATGATATTCCCAATAGCTAAGAAGAAGAAGAAGAAGAAGAAGAAGAAGAAGAAGAAGAAGAAGAAGAAGAAGAAGAAGAAGACGCCAATGTAACGTCGTGTGCGCAGGAATGATTCAGCCAAATTAGTACATATTACATTGATTTATTTTCAAATTATTACATAATAATGTTGAATTTAAAAAAACGGCTTATTTACATCTATTCCCCCTCTGTAGGCAAATGTTCAACAATGCAGCTCTTCCTCGGTTTCTCGGGGCAAAAGCTGTCTTTTCACCGGTCGCCCGCTCGTCCCCCCTTCGATGTATGTTAAGGTCACTTTTAAAAAAGAAACAAAAATGTGTGAGTAGACTGCGATCGAACACTAAACGAACGTTCGTCGATACCCTCCGGACCATGGACGCAAGTATTACATTTAGCGAATAGTAGTTGCCTAAAACCAAGCTGGCACGAGTTTTATGCACGCACACATGCACCGATTGTACGATCCGACAGAAGTCGACCGAATTTGTGTCCATTCGTCACACGTTTTGCGTCACTTCTATTCGAATTTGTAGGTATTATGCGTTTGAAAGGTGAGACTTCAGAAAATGGCAACTTTAAGGTTCTGTCGAGTATCTTGGGGGCCTTTTCCAGACATACGCACACACACATATACACAGTCAAAGTATTGTAAATACATATTAAATTAATTCTAAAGCCGATACGCTGAAAATTTTTTAGCCGCCATGTTAAATAATGGAACACTATAATGAACTATGTTCGTTAAATATATTCTCTAAAAACCGGAATGAGTATAACTGTATATGTAATAGGTAGAAATAATGTAATCCTATTATCGAAAATCAGCGGAACAGTAGACGTTGTTTATGAGTTCTCAGTGTCGATGGGGAGAGTGTCAGTGATAAAGTTATAGTGGGAAAAGTTTTTTCTACCACTTCTATGGAGTATGTTTTGGGGAAAGTCGAAGATGGGGGGCCAAAAGTAATATTTAGTGTGAGCGTGGTAAAATAATTACAAATTTACTATAACACGCTCGAGTGAATAGGCGTAATATAGTGGTTATGTTTTATTCTTAACATAGGTATAGGAGAAGAATCGTCTTAACTTTTTATAGAAGATTACATTTTTAAAAGGATCAGTGAGCGCCAATAATAAGTATGTGCTTGGTAAAGGATTAAGCTATGTAATTTATCATTATGGAATATGTATTCTAGGAAACAGGGTGAGTAACGTGGGCATATTTATTTTTTTGGAAGCTTTACCATTTAGGAGGGGACACTAAAAGATAGAAAAAACATTAACATTTTAAACTAATGCTATATTTATAGCTTATACAGGTACCGTGATGGGTATCCTACTAGTATATATATATATATATATATATATATATATATATATATATATATATATATATATATATATATATATATATTCAGAAATGTGGTATTTTCAGAAATTACAAGTCTTTAAATAAACACATTATGAATGTGAATAGGATTATATCTCGTTAATCGCAGTGTTAAAACATGAATCATGCCGATGGCAATAACTCCGCCATGGATATAGCATATATTAGCGACGATTTAAACTAGAAATCACTCAGTTCGTCTTATTTTGCCGCTGGTTAAATCCGTATAATAAATACCTAGCGGGGAATACACCGCTATTATTGGCAGATAAACGTTAACGAAAGCCGTTTAATTAGCTAAATCTGACCAGGTGTCCCCTACAAAAAAACAATGGAGAAGGCATTTACGTAAGTGATGCGATCCGCAAAAATACAGTACATTACATTTGCGAAATATCCATTGCAGATTTTTTTTCCTTGTCCAGTGGTAGAAATTGTCGTGTTTTATAATTACCAATTGAAACCATTGTATAAAACCGGAAGTTATGAATCACTAAAAAATGTTAATTTTTTTTAGGATCATTCTTATATTGTTGTTTTTTAGTCCCCGATGTTTAACAAAATGACTAAAGTGTTTGTCAATTTTCTGTTATGCCCTTATTCCAATATTCAGTCATTCCTTTTTTTTCCATCAGTCTTATCACTTTATAGCTAGAGATTAAAGCGACATTATAAATTGAACCACATTGTTATAAAAGTATAACTACCTAGCCGAAACCGTTGATATTTCACAGTTACTTTTTCCTTGTGCCTTTTTCCTGTGACTTATCCTCATAGAGTAAAATATGTACTCAAATAACTGACGAATCGAGCATATTTAGTTTTATATGAATTATTTATTGCATTATTTGTTGAGCAATTTCACCTTTAAAAATTGGTGCTAACGTACGTAAGAACAGAAAATTCTATAGCGTATTATTAAAATAATCTACAGGAACCATGTGGAAATTCCACGGTTTCCGTCTACATCAATCTGTATAATTTTCTGTTAATAATTATATTTTTTTTGAAATAATAAATGTATGTCATAAATGTCATAAATGACTTTTAAAAAGTTTTAGTGACAAATAACTTCCGTTTATATAAGCTTCTATCGATTCGGAATCAAACGGAATTTCCATGAACATATTTTATTTCCAATAACTTTTCATCTGTGGAAAATATTACTCCGCGACTCCTTCTCTGCAGACGACTTCATGGTCATCTTCAAATCCAATATCACAGAATAACTGTCATAAACCGTGGTCATGAATAATAAAATTTCTTCCGTTCCATTCATCATTTTATATCCGCCTACAATATTCTTCATCATTCAACTGACAGTCTATTCATTTCATTAATCATATTATCGAGTGTCTTTTTTCCTTGATAACGTTGCAAATGATTAATCAAAAAGTCCATTATTCCCTTAGTTTTCTAATGTTCTTGCTTAAAAAAGTGTGTAAACTAAACACTATAAAAACCTATTTGTACTCACCCGAAGTTGCCAGGAAGATTTTTACTTCTATTTTTGTTTCGCTTTTTTTTAAAAACTATTCTGTTGTTTATCCAATTTTTTAAATGTGGTTTTAAAAATTAAATTTAATTATTACGGCATCGTTTATGCATTAATTATAAATAAAACTAAATAGTTATAAAACATTAAGAAATTTTTTTTTTTAAAGCTAACGAGTTTGCCAGGTGTACGGTGAGAAAGCACCGTAATAATTCGTAACGATAGTTGAAACTGGGGAGAACATGATTATTTAAAGAGATGGCTCAATAAGAATGTGTTTACATTGGCCTTGAAAACGACTATGTTGTAGTCAGCTTGGGGGCAGCCCAGCAATATTGTGTTCCACATACGGCTATTTCTAGAGAAACCCTTTGTTCATTGAAGTTCCGTATAAGTTATGGTACACAGAGGAAGAAAAGAAAATCATTGACCGTGGTTGTAAGTAGACGGGCTTTAACATGGGAAACCATAGAGTTGAGCTCCGTCAATTATCTACAATGAAAATAACGATAGAGCAGAGAAAGATTAACAACATCTCATCTGTGAGAAAGTGACTATAAGGAAGTGAAGAGCGTATCCCCACTAGATTTCGAAGTCGGTTTTGTACTCTGTCAAGGTAGGAAAGGGTGTTCTGATCGACAACTTTCCTAAATGTGGGAACAATGCTCCATCTTAGGACGTATTTGATTCTTATACAGATAGAAGATTGCTTCAGGCGTGAGATACTTTCTCCAGCTCTAGAATAATGACAGTATTCTTCCAGCGACCTTAGCAACGGATTTGATGTAAGTGTTCCACTTCAAGTCTGATGTGATATTCATTCTCAGAAGCTTATGAAAGCAAGGGACTTCCTCAGGTGAAGATCCGAGCGTTTTTAGTGAAAAGAGAGAAGCTTAGTTTTAGACGTCTTAAAAGTAACCAGCCACCCTTTTCCCCATTGTGCCACGTACTCAATGGCGGAGAAAAAAGAATCAGAAAGATCTTGATCATTAATGCTCTTCCGAATGTTGCCGTAGATGGTTTGGTCATATGCTTAAATGTTAACGAATGATCTTAGAAAGTGATTTGGGAAATCACTGACGAAGATCACGAAAGAGGGTTTGGCTCAAAATTTATCCTTGATGCGTGCTCCAGACTTCTACCCATCAACGACTACTTTGATGAAAGAAAAGATGTATATGGTTGAGAAGACATTCCTAGATATTACATAGCTAACAAGCTTGTAAAGTAGACCTTTATAAGGTCCAGAAAAAAACCTGTATCCTTTAATAGATTCACTGAATCTGTGTGATATTATAGTCAGCACATTAGCTGTTTATCTTGCAGGACGAAATCCATATTGTTTGTCCTTCAGAAGGCTGATTCTACTGAGGTGATTGAAAAGTTCTTGATTGATCATATATTCAAGTAACTTACTCATGATGCACAAGATACTTCTTGGTCTCTTTTGCGTCATGTAGAAGAACTATTCCCAATATTTCTTAATACTGGGCAGACTGGCAACGTTTTCCATTCTAAGCAACAATTGAACAGATGTGTATTAATATGAGATAGTTCCGGTTGCAGTTTCTTAAGCACTATTATTCTAATCTGGTCAGAATCAGTGGCTTTGCTGGTATCAAGGTTATTAATAAGTTTGGCAACATCCTGGACTGATATATGGATGTCGATCAGGGTGTTTTCGATCAAGGGGATAATTCAGATGGTAAGCGACTTGATCGCAAAGGGTGGAATTTGATGCCAGGTTCATTACAAAATGTTTGGCTTGATCGATGATGAAGAAATCACACCTGGTCCATTGATGATAGTATAAATAGAGATAATGTTTGGCCCTGTTTGTTATCCGCCAAAGCTCGTGGGGACCAAGCCTCTGCTCAGCCACTATAGATTTGACAAACAAGGCATTTGATTTACTCCTGTTTTCTAAAACCCTGTTACGGTCGAGTCGGTAACTTCTTAAGGCGGCTTTGATTTCAGAAAATTTCTTTCTTTAAACGAAATTAAAAAATCTGTGTGTATGTGTGTGATATTAGTGTGTTCCCTATTGGAAGAAAGGTTAAAGAATCTACATAAAATCTAAAAGTTTATTCTTATGTAAAATCTACTGGGGAAGACAATGGAAGTGTTCCTTATTCTCAAAGTGCACAACTAAGGTGCTATGAGGGCATAACACCTTAAAACTTCAAATATATATTATTTTTATTAAATTAAAATCCATCTTTATAAGGTTTCCTGAGGAAGACAATGGAAGTTGTCCAGGACCTCTAACTACCCTCATAACCTAAGAGAGCTATGGGTGCCGAACTTCTTTTAAAACTTCAAATATATCCTATTTTCATGACATTGATCTCATAAAAAAAATATCCAGTGAAGGCAATGTAAGTTGTCCCGAGTGTCTACGTTGGCCACTATGTGCCGAATATCTTCGCGCCACATCTCTAAGAAACTCATGGTAACAGAACACCCTCCACTACATACCTTTTCTAACATTCTTCACATAAAATATGGATTTACATCCGAGGCTTATTTCAAAAGAGGATTTTACAAATGTGTGAATTGCTCGGTACGGACAGTTTCAGACTGAAAATATCGAGTGTGCAGTTTCAATTCTACGCCTGTATTTAAAAAAAACGAAATCAAAGAATATCTTTTTTATTTTTAACATAATAAAATGCAAGTGAAGAATTTCAATATATTTCGTACGTCTGTCAATCTGTTTTCTTCTCTCGCTGTCTCTCGTTCTCTTCCTCTCTGTCTTCATCGTTTTCTATATATTTAGATCTACGTATATATTCTATATCTTCTATGCAATAACAAAGAGCGTGTGTGTTGTGACTTTTCGTTCATAGAAAAACGGACTAGAGATTATAGCTAAAATATAAAAGTTAATACACATGTCGAATTTTCTTAGGAAAATAATGGAAAGTAGTTCTTACTCTCTAGAGAGCTTATAATTCTACGTCCCTTTTGTCAACATGCTACACATGAGATAGGAATTTACTTATTTTAAAAGACGATTAAACAAATGTTTGAAATTTTCATTGTGCAGTTTCGATTGTGCCCCCCCCCCCCCGATGTTTTAAATTAAAGCGTCTGAATTGTTCAGCTCAGAAAGTATCAAACTGAAAACATTCCTGAGCGGTTTCGATTCTGCGCTCCGATTTTGTTTTTAATATAAAATTATGACAAATCAATAAATATAAATTTTCTATTTTTATGTTAAGTATGATAAAATGTAAGTGCAGATCTTTGATATATTCAATACGTAACACCTCTTTGCCTGTCTTTCTATTCGTTTGGAAACAATTAGACTAGAATCATCGAGTGTGCGGTTTCGATTCTGCTTTCCGATTTTGTTTTTTAAATAAAATTTTAAGAAATCAAAGAATATACTTTTCCTTTTATTTATAACTAGCAGAGGTACCCGGCATTGGCCGGGGCTGCCCCATTGTTTTCCCCTCCCTCTCTGCAAATGTAACAATCTATCAAAAGCTGTATTTTCCCCGTCGGCGCCTCACCTGGTACTACCTCTCTCTCTCTCGCCCCACTGAATGGCGACAAATTTAGTAAACACGTGTAGGATCCGTTTTACATGGGGAACGTAGTGTTGTTTCCAATATTTCGATATTATGCGTCCAAAAACTTGGTCGGTGTTCTTTATCTGTAGCCGTTATGCTACAGACGAAAAACACAATCTATACGAAAATAGATCATGTTACCGTTGTGTTATTTCTCGAATAAAACAAATGTTTTGAGGTACCCGTAAAGCTAGCAGATGTTTATTTGTATCACGCATTAAAAATTGTACTAATCGCTAAGTAAAAAGATTTAGAATGATTTATTTGCTTTGTTTTTTTTTTGTATTTAAGTGGGAGTGAAAGTTCGTTGTCTTTAGTATATGCAAACGAAATATAAGTCTGACGTAGAAAAACGGGAGTGGTCAAATTATTTGCGCATGCGTAGAGAAAACTGATGGCCAAAAGATGAACAAATGTAAGTACCCCCATCACATATGTAACGTCCATTCTATAAAAAGATATCGATGGAGTTTTCTTATTCTGAGATATTATTAGTCCGGAAGCTGGCTTAGTTAGAATATGTCAACTTTACTGATTGTGTTGATTGTGGCTAAATCCTTTTACGGGTATACAAACCCACATACACACATACATTTCCTCTTTATATAAAAGATAATAATAAAATATAACTTAATATTTTGGTATATTTTGAACAAACACTTGTCTGCCTGTCTGCCTCATCCCTTCCTTCTCCTTCTTTCAATAAGTCTAGATATGTGTCTATATATATAATAAAAAGAACACTTCTCTGGCTGCGTTCATTTCTCTTACTAAATACGAAAACAAACTAGGGAGTTTGCCTTTATATATAAGTGTGTAAACATGTGCAATTTGCATGTGAACAAAATAGAAGTAGTTCGGCGTCTCTAGCTGACCTTTAACGGAGTTAATAACACTTTGCTAAAATGTTACACAATGAAATGTATCTATTTATAAGCAGTAATTTAAAGGTATTAGCACATATCTGATAGTTCAGTAAGTTAGATATCAGGCTGACGACATCAAAGGGGCTGTTAAAGTAAAGTCGCCTTACAATCATGTTGCATATGGTGCTATCTCACACTTGAACCAGGGCAACGCCGGGTAACATCACTATAACTAAATTAACACAATAATAATTCAATGCGTGATTATCAGAGTGAAGTAGACACGAGAATCACGCACACGGATAGGGTTGTTTTATAATTTTAAGTCACCTCTATCTTGTCAACCAGTACATCATCGATATAAGAACATCTGGCTCTTTTCACTGTATCGTCTTTGGACAACACGGTCTTAAGCACTGCCGCCATAATTTTTGGTGCATAATCTACTCCAAATCCTGGTCAAGCAATAAATCTGACCTTTATATTCGACCAATTGATCTCGCCATAGATATTTGTGCACATGGATTTGAAGGTAGGCCGATTTTAAGGCAACAATTTTGGTAACTCGCTCTCTTTTCCTCCACTCCTTCATGGCTTCTTCACATACGTCGATTCTATCTTTAGTGTGGCAGGACACGTGCTTGTTCAACTCTCGAAAGTCCAATACTGGCCTGACTGTCTTCTTGGTAGGCTGAACCACTGCCATGAGTGGCAGAATTCCTTTAACCTTCCCTGACCATGGTATTAAAATTCCTTCGTCGATCCATCTCTCAACTTCCTTCTCAAACTGCGGGCTTATCTCTCCTCTTAGCGTGCTTTCGTAGCAGCTAAACCGATTCGTCAGCACAGGCAGTCCCGCGGTCCATTGTCATTCTAGTGTCCACTTGTCACCATCAAAATGGGCTCGGAAGTCCTCATCCTCAATCTGACATGGCCTGGGTTTTGTCGGCTGGATGGCATTATTACTGTTCGCGCTTCTTGATTTTCTAGTTTCATACTGCTTGCCGAAATTGCCCTCACTGTTAGCAAGTGTAGCTCCTCCCAGTCGGTCGATAACAACCAGGCCCAGTATCACATCAATCCCCCCAACGAGCGTATCCAACACAATTAATCGGAGTCATAGCGGCATATTTCTTACTATAATCTCGGCATCAGTCTCTCCACAACACTTCACCTCTCTGCCATCTACTGCTCTAATATTGCTGGTTCCATTCCAAAAGTTGGCGACACTTGTAGTGACAAGTGTAGTTGTACAGCCGGTATTCACAAGGACTCTCGCCTATTTTCCGTTGACAGTAACCACTATCTTCAGCAGTAAGCTCTCACACGCGTTTTCAGAAGTAAAGGAACGACTACTGGCGCAATATCACCCCTTTACTCTTGTCCCTTAAATGAAGGGCAATTCCTACTAATGTGCCTAACCTGGCCACACCGGAAACAGATAACACCCGGTCTTGGTTCACTACAGTCTCTCATCAGGTACGATCACTGACATCTAAAGCATTTTCCAATAAATTTACGTCTCCTCACTATCTGCTCTTCTTCAACAGGCTCGTTTGCGGTAGAGGTTGCAATTGCCCCCAGTTCACTCGGACGTTTCGCCAGTACCCTGGCATGCCTCAAAATCTCCTCTACCTCCATGGTTTCAATGTCAGTCATTCGTTGTAGTTCGATGGAAATGCGGTCAAGAAAACCACACGCGAGAGCCATTTTAACCGTATTCTCAAAACTTCGTCCCGTGTACGGAGCCAATCCTGCTAGTCGCCTTTTTTGCCGCATATACGTTCACCGATACCCCGGTCCAGGTTACTCCTCTGAGCTTGTCATGGGCCTAAAAAGCACTCTCCGAAGATGCTGTCTTTAATTATGTTTCAATCCTATCGGCATCTGCCTGGTTCGCCTCTCCCATTTCCAACTAGACTGCTAGCGCATTCCCCTCCAAATACATTGGGATCAATGTCGCTACATCATCAATCTTTTGCAGCTTTGCAACCAGCTTCAGCTTATTAAGCCACACGACCACATCGCCTTCATCTTTTAAACGGCCGCAAAATGTCACTACTTGATTTCACTCGTTCGCCCATTTTCGCCGAAATAGCTTCTCGTTTATTCGTAAAATAAAGCATCTTGAAAAATAAAATGATGATGCTCCACCAACTGCCAACTTCACTTCTTTCTCTCTGCACTTCACTCTGCTCACTGAGCAACAACACTTTTCAATCCAAAGAGTACAGTTCTTATACTAATCAATCCACCACCTATGCAAATTGCCTCCCAACCAGAGCCATCAAGCGGTTAGAGACTCCAAACAGCCAATTTGCAAAGGGGGGATAAATCAATTGGCGACTAAACCACACCTACATACATCGATGTTTCTTGCTTACGCAATCTTCAGTGTAGGGATGTCAATTCACGTCGGTCGGAGGGCTCGAACCCGGTTTACAAATCGCCACTAATTCGTAATCTCTCTCCTTCTCTCTACTTCTCTCTTTCTCTCTCTCTCTCTCTCTCTCTCTCTCTATCTCTCTCTCTCTCTATATATATATATATATATATATATATATATATATATATATATATATATATATATATCATTAAATATTAAAGACAACTTGTGTCTGCATATCATTCTATTATTCTTTTCTAAGTGTTTTATTAGTTTTCAGAACTGGCCGATGCGTTTGCCGTACTCGTTTATAACCCTAGTACATTTTCAGGGGTGGTTATCATATATTAATGTGTGTATATGTAGCGTTGTCCCATTATTCTTACTTACTCGCAACTGAAAGTATTTATATGTTGCTTTCTCCCTCGTTCTTTTTTCTTCGTAGCCATATTGAATGTTTCGTCGCTGCTTTGTATCTTATTGCTGTCATCTTCTTATAACTGTCGCGTAGGATTGCGTTCCGCGTCGTCTTTGTTGCTAGGAACTGTTGTTTGTATAATATTGTGGAGTTATAGTTAGAACAATTAAGATAAGACAGATTCTAGAAAATGGAGGTTTATTGCGAGAAAAATATTAAGTAATCACAAGTACAATTTACATATTTTATGTAGGAGAGAAACAGTTATATAAACCTAGGTAACTATAAATAGATAGACGGATAGACAGATGGATAGACGGATATACAGACAGATAGATAGGCAGCTAGCATAAATGGCCGCGTTTCGCCCTCACAGTTTTGTTGTTTTTTACAGAATATTTTCAGCGACCATTCGCTTCAAAATCACAAGTTGGTCTTATTCAAAATCTAACTTTCCTCTCGCTTTTGTTCCATATGACGTCACATCAGTGGTCCCCTATCCGCATATCGCTCTGTCCCATGTCTTCACCTGATCATACCCATCAGATGTAACCCTAGTGTCAAATCACTTAAGAATAAGCTCTGAGAAATGTATTGTTTCCCACAGAAGCAGGGTCATTTCGACCGTACTTATTGACATGTGCTAAAATCTATACTATATATATATATATATACTCATTATTAAACATATCTGTGCCTAGTATTTTGTCAGCATCTTTTCATTAAGGTAAGTGTTATTAAATTACAAGAAGTTTTGTATTTGTTTTATGAGACGGTTTTTTTTCATTTGCATCGAAAGAGCTCGATTCTATTTACAGAAAACAATGCACTACACAAAGTGTTGACCAAACATAGTAAGGAGACGTAACAAAAGATACACCGACACAGACAGATACCCAAACATGCGTATCTCATATTGGTAATTATTTATTTCATTGCCTTTATAGCTTCATGAATGTCCCAGATGAAACCCTTGAAGTGTTTATACAGTTAAAGAATGCAACGTCATCGTTTAACTGTCTTAATATCAAATTACGTTTTCTTTGATCCCTGGCTTTGATTTTAAATGAAAAATAATTAGTTAGACTTTATGTCCATGTAAATTTGGTTTATAAACATTGTTCCAATACTTACACTCATACCTACTTTATATATCACGATATATTTTCCCCGTGATATATTCATCGGGACTTGTAGAAATTGCATGAAGAATTAAATCAAATGGATTTCCTTCTATCACTTGTATATGCACTACATATATATATATATATATATATATATATATATATATATATATATATATATATGTGTGTGTGTGTGTGTGTGTGTGTGTGTGTGTGTGTGTGTGGAGATATATACGGCATAATCACGTTGGCACACCGGTTCTCGTTAGATCACCGAAGTTAAGCAACGTTGATCCTAGTCAATACTAGATAGGTGACTATTTGGGAATATCAGGCGTTGTACGTGGACACCTAGCTATGGGCAAATAGCGTCGCCAACCCGCAGTGCCTAGCCTAGCGACTATGGCAAAAGCTACCTGGATGACACCTACTATATATGTATATCACCATTACCATCGAAGTTTTTGATCACTCCTGAAGGAGGAACCCCTCCCTGGTTTCCATCCATCATAAGATATATAGAGAACAAGATTGAGTGTTTTTGTTTTAAAAACATAGTTGATATATAGAAATTTGAATTACTAAAAATAATAAACGTTATGAAAGTCATAAAATGCAATTATTTTGATTTTAAACGATATACGACCTCATCAGAATTAAAGACATACTTTCATGCCCGTTTTAGTCATTTCGTTTGGTTGATTGTGTAGTCGATCCGTGTGATGTTCATACCAAATTCCGTTTTAACATGACACGAATCAACTACAACAACAAAAACAAGAAATGGCGTTTTATTCTGACGAGGGTGCATATCGCCCACATTTTTTCAAATACATTGTATGGTTTTGTCTCACTATTCATCTGGCACACACTATAACCCCTTGTCCTTGAATGGTGTCTTGGACTTGATGAACGGTGATTCGTAAAGATTTTTTCTTATTTACCTCTGTCTATCTTTTTGACTATCTGTCCGACTATCTTTCTATCTTCTTTACTCGTATTTTTTCTTTCTTTTCTTTTCATCTTATTTAGTTCTTTTCTTTCACTTTCATTTTCTTCCTTATCCTTTTTTACTCTATTTCCATCTTTTTTTTTTGTCTGATTTCACATTCTACCTTAAACTTTTACAAGCAATCTTCAGTCGCTTCTTCTCTTTCTCCAACGTTATTGCCCATTTACTCCCTTCCTCCCTATTTCTCGCTCACTCTCTATATTTTCTCTCTCTCTCTCTTCCCCTTCTCTCTCTCTCTCCCTCTCTTTCTCTCTCTCTTTCTCTCTCTATTTTTCTCTTTCTCTTTGTAATCTAACTTTCTATCACTTTCTCTTTCCTTTTCTCTGTCTTCCGCTTCTTTGTCTGACACTTACGGGCACAATCATAGCGAGCACCGCCTGTGAGAGCTGATTAGAAGCACCGTATCAGCACACAAACACTTTAACATATCTCGCATCGAAGCTTCGCACAAATTATAGCCGATCTAGTAAATATGGCTTCCATGACAATCATGACGTTATTCCCGTATCGAAATTACGGAAAGGAAAAGAGTTGTTGGAAACAGGGGAAAGGGGAAAAGTAAAATATGTACACCCGCACATGCATACACATACACACACATGTATATGGAAAATTAAAAATGAATCTGGCCCTTTTAAATTTAGATGAGCCCAACACTAAGTATTTCAGATATATTGATGACATTTTAATTTTTTTCCTCAATTACACAAAAATTGAAGACATCAAAAACAAGTTAAACACAGTATAACCCTCCATAATCCGAAATAAATAACTCAATATATTTTTAGATACACTCATAATAAAATCAAATAACAAACAATATTTCTAAGTATACCGCAAAACCACTCACAAAGACGACTACACACATTTCTATTCACACCACAACAAGATCAAAACAAGTACGATAATTGGCTTTTTCGTACGTGCTCTCAAAATCTGCAGTCGTAAATATATAGAAGAGGAAGTGAAATGCACTACAATTTTTTTTAAAAACACTACAATAATCCACATAGTTCATACTAAACGCTAACAAAAATTCCCTAGGGATATTCTAGAAAAAAAATGAACAAGAACCTCAAACAACAAACGCTTCTCTCATAAATAGATATACTTTTACCCACTCATTCCAATAACACAATAATTTGCGACAGACTTAATAAACTAGGAATTCCTAACATACAAACCACATCACAAACCATAAAACAAACAAAAAACTCTGCAAAACACCTCTGTAAACAATCCACTTCCAACGTCGGTATATACTCTTTCCCATGTAATAATTGTCATCAAATATACATAGGGGAAACTCAACAGGAACTAAAAAGAAGGCTCGATGAACACAAGAGAGACATTAGAATAGCAACTCTTTCAACGCGCTTTTCTCCTGCATTGCACAACACGACCACTCATTCAAATTTGAACAGGCTAAAATCATTAAATACACATCAAATAAATCTCGACTCAGACTACTTGAAGCAGCACTCATCACAAACCCCAACACCATCAAGCAACGAAACGATTTCTATAATTTATATCCACTAATTAGCAAACTCATTATGGTAGAACAAAAATTAACATCACAACTTGGATAACAATCACATTTTCTATTAATAAATATACACAAATAACTAAAAAAATGGAATACATAAAGACACTCATACATAATTAAATAAACCAATTAGATTTCATTTCCATCTTTTCTCAGACTTTTTATACATATCGCACATGCATATAATTGCTATACTCATAATTATATTAATAGTATTTTGTTAATTAATAATACACTAATAATTAAATAAATGGGAATAAATAAACACATTCACACATAATTCAAGACATTATGAATATTAAATCCTCACGAGTTTACTTATATTCACATATTACATATACATACACTTGTATCATCATAAATAATTTTATATAATTACTGATCAATAATAATACACAGATAATTAACTAAACAAATATAAATTAACACATTTATACATAAATAAATTAACGAGTTATATTATTTCCAACACACTTTTATACACATTTCCACATATTGCAATAAACATATTAATTAATTTATTAGATACAAATAAAGTAATAAAATAAATAAAAATAAATTAATACATTCACACTTGAATAAATAAAATAATAGGTATGATGTCCCTCCCGCCCCCCGAGTTAGGGTAAATAGGTATGATGCCCCCTCTCCCTATGCCAATTTTTAAAAATCTTTAATTATAATTAGCGTTTCAAAATAGTAAAAAAAACTTCTCCACGCTTTTACATTCATATAAAATGTATAATTGGTTTTCTTTATTTTTTCATTTCTTTCTTCTTCCACTTGCCAGGTTAGAATATAACGGTGGATTCAGACTTCGGCACCCCCGCCCCTACATCTACTGTCAGACAAGCTCGGCTATGACATATTTTGACCCAGATAAAATCTCTAACTGAAAATAGACATGGGAAGCTAATAAGTCCAAGACATCATCCCATTCACCTCGCGTCCTTTGAAAGAGACAGACTACTGCTGATAACGCCATAACCAAAATCATGATTTTTATTTTTTGCTTGTTCACATCTACAGCAATACCGAAATTTGGACAATTTCTGACAAATAAAAATTAATAACTGTATGATTTTCCTACATTGTTTCGTCATCCTGGGTAAGTCTTCCAATAAAACAAAACGTTGATGAACATATAAATAACATAGTTTGTTGCTTTCCTTTTTCATTTTTCATTACGTCGGATCATTTTTATTCACACACACACACACGCAGGGGTAGGAGCGCCGACTGTCAACTAGACGGTTGAGTTTCAATCCCGGCTTAAGGCACTAACTGGTCTCGTCACATTGAAGAGCTGTGATACAGCGAAACAGTCTGTATGTGGATGACTATATATATATATATATATATATATATATATATTGAAATTAAAAATGATCAAAAATTGTTTATATATTCATTAACGTTTCGTCTCAATTTCAAGACTTTCTCAAGGTCTCAAGGTGACTGATTGGAAGAAGAATAGCGAAGTAAACTTTTAAAAATACGTGCTTCGTCTATGACGTGAAAAAGGGGTGTTAATTACTTTGTAAAACAAAACATTAATTGAAACCAAATATATCTTAGTTAAACACATTCAAACAACTTCATAAACGCACAACATATGTTGAATCCTATCGTCGATGTTTCCTTAAAAAAACAGTTTGTCACATTATAGAAACGCCGCGTATTTTCAAATATAGCCTTATATGGTTTGATTTGTTCAGCAACTAACCTCAATATATTTAGGAGTACGGTAATTACCATTTGCAGATATAACAGCTATTTTCGCACAACCTATGTCTACTGTATTGTTATATTTAAAACTTAACGTGCCTTTCTGCTTCTATCGTGATTCGACCCTTCGGGGTTAATACCATCAAAATGAGGAAGATGAAAAGAAGGAAAAAAAACTATAAGACTGTCTCACCTGACAAAGTTGTTCTACAACGAAAGCTTGCAAAAAAGAATTAAATAAATGATTTTTTTCATTTCAATTGCACGATTGTTGATTTTCAAAATATTTCACTTAAATACATTCTCATGCGTACCTCAAAGATGTTGTCAATTTTCTTACTTAAAAAGCGCCAATCTGCGCATAACATCGACATCCTAACGTTTTTACGAACTTGACGTGCTTTTCTGCTTCTATCATGATTCGACCCCTCAGGATTAATACCATCAAAATGCGAAATAAGAAAAGAAGGAAAAACACTATAAGACAGTCTCGCCTGACAAAGTTGCAAGAAAGCTTGCAAAAAAGTTAAATATATGAATTTTTCATTTAAATTGCACGATTGCTGATTTTCAAATTATTTCATTTAAATAGATGTTCATGCGTGCCTCATAGATGTTGTCAATTTCATTACATAATTAATTAACTTAGCAACAACCTCTGATCAAAATTAAAGTATTTAAATATATAACTTTTTCAAGAAAATATCTGCTAAAATACAGAAAATTTATAATCTTGTATAAATAGAGATTTTGTATGTGTGTTCGTCTGTCAGAGACAAATTCTTCAACGTATTTATTACGTTTACAAAACTAGTAAACGTAATCAATACGTTGAAGAATGTGTCTCATTTCATTAAACTACTTTTAGAAATGGAGAATATTGAATCAATAGTAAATTAAACATTGTCAACAAATTAAGCGAATTTCATACCCGGAAATCGAAACGTATACCTTGCGATCTTCAGTCTAAGGTTCTATCAACTGACCTATTTGGACTTAGTTATAGATAGAGCCTAACACACAACGCTCTAAAAATAATAATAGCTTGGCGTGACATTATAGATTTATGATTTACCTCATGTTTCAAAACATTAATTTAAACATAAGTGATGATAATAAATAAATAAACGAATGGGTAAATATTATCAATAATGTTGGAAATTGTTTTTGTTGCAGAAATTAACACGACATCAATAAGAAAAGGGAATTGAAGACGATCCTACCTTGTGGTGTTGAAGCAAGCAGCTTTTCTTTTAAGAACAAGTCATAAAACAGGGTTACACTTAAAAATCAGGGACTGATTTTTTATTGACTTCTTCAAACGAAAGCAAGATAGAGAGAGAGAAATAAAAAAAGAGGAGAGTTCCTTCAAGTCAGGGTCGAGCGACACCTAACGGATAAAAAGGGAACTATAAAGGGAGATAACTCCAGTTCCTTGATTTCAATTCATGACGAGAGTGCAATAATTAACACTCCTTCTCATTCGCGGTCAAACAATTAAATTAAGGTTTTGACACCCAAAAGTTCTCTGAATTTGTCAAACTGTGCGCCGGTGAGTCCTTTCGTCAGCACATCTGCAATCATATCGTTGCTTGGACAGTATTGCAGTTGAATAGTCCTGGTTTCCACTTGTTCCCTGATAAAATGAAATTTTATATCAATATGTTTAGCACGTCCATGGTACTGTTGATTTTTCGCCATACTAATTGTTGATTGGTTATCCTCATAGATGGCCATTGGATCAACCGAGGTTTCATTAAGATCACAAGCAAGACGTTGCAACCAGACTGCTTCTTGTGCTGCACTTGCTAGTGCCACCTATTCAGCCTCAGCTGTAGATAATGCTACACAGGTCTGTTTTTTGCTTCTCCAACTGATGGCAGCTCCACTCAGTTTTAAAAAGTAGCCAGAAGTAGATTTGCGATCATTCAGATCACCAGCCCAGTCTGCATCTGAATATCCTGTGATGTTACTCATTTCGTCATTGTTGTATAGTAGCCCATAATTTCGGGTACCATTCAAATATCGCACAATATGCTTCACAGCAGTCTACTGTTTCTTTGTAGGCTGGGAGCAAAATCTTGCAACCATGCCAACAGCATAAGCAATATCTGGTCTCGTTCTTGTTGACAGATATAGTAGGCTTCCAATTGCTGATTGGTAAACCTCTCTATTAAACAGTTCACTGTCATCAGTCGCGTCTGTAAATTTCGTTCCAGTATCACATGGAGTTGTTGTAGGTCTTGAGTTCTCCATCTGAAAATTTTTCAGTATTTCTGCTGTGTATGTTGGTTGACCAATCCAAATATTTCCTGGTTTTGGATAAACAACTTTAACACCTATGAAGTAGTGCACTTTTCCCATGTCTTTGATGTTGAATTTCTCTGATAATTTCTTCATAAATTCCTTGACATGTGTTGGAGATTTGTTTGCCACAATGAGGTCAGCAACATAGACAGCAACTATAAACATCTCTCCTTCTGAAGATAGAGTATAGATGCACGGATCATTTTTTAATTGCTGGAATCCCATCTTTTTTAGTTGACTGTCCAGCTTTTCATTCCAACATCTTGGTGATTGTTTAAGACCATATAAACTTCGCCTTAGTTTACAGACAAGATGTTCTTTTCCGTGTATTTCTAACCCCATCGGGTTTCTTCGTGTAGATGGTTTTTTTAAGCTCCCCATTAAGGAATGCAGTAGTAATGTCTGCCTGGTGTAGCTTAAGCCATGTTTTGCTGCTAATGCAATAACTGTTCTTATGGACTCAAATCTTACAACGGGACAAAATGTCTCGTCATAGTCAATTCCATATTTTTGATTAAAGCCTTGAGCTACCAGTCGTGCTTTGTGTCTTTCCAAACTTCCATCAACATCATATTTTCGTTTGAAAACCCACTTACAACCGATAGCCTTTCTTTCACTAGGCAGCTCAACTAAGTCCCATACTTCATTTGTACGAAGTGACTCAATTTCTACGTCCATGGCTTTCTTCCAGTTGTCTTTCTCAGGACTGGAAAAAGCTTCTTTCGCGGTTAATGGGTCATTTAATTCATGAACGATGGTGGCCCATTCACCATACAGATCTGGAGGTTTCCTCAGGCTAGTCGATCTTCGTAGCACTGTGAGCTCTTGTGAGTTGTCATCATCATTCTCACTGATAATCTGACATTCGATTTCAGTGACAGAATGTTTTTGGTCTCTGTCTTTCTCTTCAGTATTCTTTTGTTCATCTATTGATTTTGATTCATCAAAGACTACATCTCTACTGAAAAAGACTCTCGACTTTTCGGTGTTGGACAGTCTATATCCTTTAACACAAGTGCCATATCCAAGAAAGATGCCTTTCTTAGCTTTAGGGTCCATTTTATGTCTTTCGTCCTTTGGTATATGAGCATAAGCACTGCATCCGAACACTCGCAAATGTGTCACTTTTGGTTTATAACCTGTCCATGATTCATAAGCCGTCATTCTGTGCACTGCACTTGTCGGGCTTCGATTCCGAACATATGTAGCCGTTGATAAGGCTTCTGCCTAAAATCTTTTATGCAACTTTGAATCAGAAAACATTGCTCGAACTGTTTCTACCAATGTTCGATTCATCATCTCAGCTACTCCATTTTGTTCAGGTGTCTTAGGAACTGTGTATTCATGGCGTATGCCTTCCTTCTTCAAGTAGAGTTCCATATCTCTGGAAGTGTATTCACCGCCATTGTCAGTTTGACTTTGTGCCCACTCGACTTCTCCACCATGGTTCTCCATTCGACAAATTTCTCAAAAACCTCTCCTTTGTGTTTGAGCATGTAAATCCAAACATATCTTGATTTATCATCAATAAATGTGACAAAGTACTCACATTTACTGAGCAATTTTATCTCTATTTTTCCACACAGATCACTGTGTATGAGTCCAAGCAATTCATTCGCTCTTCTTCCAGCAGTTTTTGGAAATGACTGACGATGATGTTTTCCATCTGCACATGGTTCGCAGAAATGTAATTCTTTTGTCACATCAAAATCAAATCCATCTACAATTTTTTCTTTCGCTAATTTCTGCAAATCTTTTGCTCCGAGATGACCATATCTTCTATGCCAAATCTCCTCTCTTGTATCATTATTTGAACATGTAGCTGATAATGGACAGACTCTTGTTTTTCCTCACATAATAGAGACTTCCGAATTTGGTAGCTGTAGCAATAATGTTTTCTTTTTCATCAAACAGTTTGAACCGGATTCCGAAAAAACGAATTTTTTACCAGATTTTGTGCTTTTGGATACACTCAGTAAATTAAATGAAAGTTTAGGCACATACAGAGTCTCATATAAATTGCATCTTTGCCATTTTTGTGAGATATATTCATCCACACTTCAAGTGTTCCCTTTCCCAAAGCTTCCACTGAGTATCAATCTCCAAGGATTATTTCTTTTGCGACTTTAAAATTTTCTAAGTCAACAAATGTTTTGGCATCGTTGCACATGTGGCACGTTGCACCCGAATCCACAATCCACTTATTTTCTTCACGACTATTGAAGACAGCATTAAGCGCTATTAAATCAACGCCGTCATTTTCCGAGCTACTGGAGCCTGCATTATTTTTTGTCATGTTACACATGTATCTTTTTGTGTGGCTTCGTTTAAAAGAAGTATTATTAGTTTTCTCCGGTCCACGAAAAACGCGACAGTCACGCTTAAAATGTCCATATTTACCACATTGATAACACTTCAGCTGCTCTTTTTGTTTCACATGTGTCGACATCATTGCCTTCGTTTCAGCACTATACGTATCCTTGTTTTTACTTCTTGTTTCTTCGTATAGCAGCCGTCCTGTTACTACATCCCAGCTTGGGACTTCTGCATTTGCTTTCAACGCCGTCACCAAAATATTGTAAGACTCCAGTAGGCTAGCTAGAAGATAGATAACCCGGTCTTCCTCTTCGATAGAGTCGCCAATTACACATAACTCCTCGAAGATTTCCGTCATAGTCTTAATATGATTTTGAACCGGATTTCCTTCTCGTAATTTGAGAGAGAAAAGTCTCCTTCTTAAAGCTAATTTATTAGCCCAAGTTTTCTTCTGAAACTGGTCCGCTAACTTTTTCCATACAACAGTCGGATCCACGGGGTCGCCAATCATATATAGTAGTGACGGATCCATAGACAAAACTATCGTAGCTAATGCACGATCCCTCCGTGACGAATATTTCTGATACGAATTGTTTTCAGTAACAGAGTCCGGTACTGTCTCAGTTTGGTTTACAATGTTCCACAAGTTATCCCTAATTAGTGCCATTTTGTATTGTATTTTCCAGGTAGCATAATTTGCTCCTTTCAGCGATACAATATTCGATTTTGTTTCCATAGTTGTTGTTTTTTTTGTGGCTTTTTGTTTTTTTTAGTTCTTTTTAAAACACGATAAACAAAAACCGATTCTCCGGGCAAAAAAATGGCCGTCGTAACACACGTGAGTATCCTTTTTTTTTTTTTTTTTTTTTTTTTAATCCTTCCAAAATGTTCTGGGTCCCATAACCTTTGTTGCAGAAATTAACACGACATCAATAATAAAAGGGAATTGAAGACGATCCTACCTTGTGGTGTTGAAGCAAGCAGCTTTTCTTTTAAGAACAAGTCATAAAACAGGGTTACACTTAAAAATCAAACGAAAGCAAGATAGAGAGAGAGAAAAAGAGGAACTATAAGGGGAGATAACTCCAGTTCCTTAATTTCAATTTATGACGAGAGTCCAATAATCAACAGTTTTAACACTCCCCCAAAATTAATTGTGCTTTAACTACGTATTTTATGTAGTTCTTTCACAATTATATAATCTTTTTCAGGCTAGCAAAATACGCGACCAGATGGAGAATATATTTTTGCTCGTATATATAATAGCATTATTAATCTAAAAATGCTATTGAAACATGAAAAATTTGTTATATTATATACTATAAGGTGAGTTTGGTTTCCTCTCTTAGTCTATAAAAAGATTTATTTAGAAAAATCACGTGTTTTGTTTGGATACCCCCCTTACTTAATAACACTAATAAACACTGAGAATGACAACAACGTTAAACAGTATTTATTATTTTAAAACAATTTTGTTATAAATTGAATTTTTAAACGACTGATTTTTAACCCGGAAGCTTGACCGTTTCTTTTCCCTGCCAATCGTTACGCCTTACACAAATATTACACTACGAATAAGTATGACTGTGTTTATTTTTAAAGCTATAGAGGAATATAGCTATTATATATATATATATATATATATATATATATATATATATATATATATATATATATATATATATATATATACAGGGTGGGCAAAAATAAGAGTCCTATTTTTAAAAATTCATAACTTTTTTATTTATTGATTTTTTTTTTTTTTTTGTAGAATAAGTAAAGGACCCCTTCCGAAGCAAGCATGAGCCGTATTAGCCCTAAGGAACGTACCCTCATTTAGAAAACATTATTTTTGCTTAAAAAACTCAAAACAGTGTAAAAAACAATACTTTAGTTTTTGTAAGTTTTAAGAAGTGTTTTTCGGGTAAAATTTGTTTTGTTTATTTCAAAAAATCTCGGAAGGGTCAGTCTACACACACATAAAGTTTGGTGAGTTTAACTTTTATTTTGTGGAAGTTATTCAAATTCAAGTTATTCAAATTTAAAGATAGGACCCTTATTTTGGCCCACCCTGTATATATATATATATATATATATATATATATATATATATATATATATATATATATATATATATATACCGGGTTGTTGATGACGGCCGTGTGAACTGAGACGTCGGAATTTGAGTTTTAAACATTGCTTGTGTTCCGGGGTTTAAATCCGGCGAACAGCATGAATAATCTTCTCTACACTGACGATTCCCGAAAGGATGAAACCTATAGGTATGTAGATAAAAAAAATATATATAATTATTTGTCGCCCAATATCTGGGCTGAGATTTGTTATGAGTAGTATTAACATAGCCGTTATCGTAGTTTCAATGCATGTTCCTTTCAGTAGTAGAACACTTTGACGACGGCTGCATTTACATGGGATTAATCTCTTGCTAGTACACCGAGCTGTTGATGACGACTCGTGTTCTGGGGTTCTAACCAGTGATTCCCGAAAGGATGAAACGTATACGTACGTATATATATATATATATATATATATATATATATATATATATATATATATATATATATATATATATAGTCTTGGAAGTTTCTCAACCATTAAAACTATATTAAAAAAATATATATATATAAAAAAAAACTTTAAAAAAAAACTTATAGTCTCAAGTCTTCCAGTGGAAAATCACTCATGTAAGTCAATTTATTTTTTACAGTTATTATATTAGTTAGTTTCTAACACTATTTTAAGGGATCATCAGTTGTTTACCATGAAAAACTGTTTCGGAAATTTAATATATATATATATATATATATATATATATATATATATATATGTATATATATATATATATATAAGTGTAAATTAGTCGTCCAAGGCTATAGCAATGCGATGTGGTTGCCGTGAGATGGAAAAGTGAAAAGAAATAAACGCAGGGAGAAAGTGAAACTCAAAACGATT
>OY744529.1:69126579-69204079 GCA_963556195.1 Sepiola atlantica
TATATATATATATATATGTATGTATATATATGCATATATATACATATATATATAAAAATTTATATATATATATATGTATATATATATATATATATATATATATAGTTATAAGTAAAAATGTAAGTAATATTCTTACATAATGGAAAATGAGAATAGGAAAACAAATCATCCTGAGGAAGTCTTGATATGAAGACGAAACATTGATGAATGCAGAATCAATAATTTGGTTTTCCTTTTTTCATTTTCCACGCCCGACTGTTTGAAAATGTTGCTTTCCTTCACTAAGTATTAAATGCTGGCGTCTGTAGGTATAAATAATTTAATATTTATTTATTAAAATATTATATATATATATATAATATATATATATATATATATATATATATATATATATATATATATATATATATATATATATATCCTAAAACACTAATATATATTGCTACTAAACCTTATGTCTAGAATCCTAACTCTAATTTTGATCAAATGCATTACATTATTTTGATTGTTGTAAATGTCTAATTTCTAAAGCGTATAAGAAATTGAAATTCATGGAATCTTGCTTAATTGGTGTCTTGTGATTATTGATCAAATTTAATGCAAATCTGAAATATTTAAATTTTCAAATTTGAGTTAGTGTACATAGAATGTCGTTTCAAAACCTTTAAAATAATACAAAGAAACTAAAATCTAGAGAATATTTATTAATTAACAACTAAAAACTAGTTTATAAATTTCGCAAAGATTTTTCAAAATTTACAGAATTTCTATTTCTTCCTAAAACACTTTAAGCTTAAGCGTGACCTTTAAGACATTGTCGAGAATCAAAAGTATGTAATGAATCTTGAGCAAAATTAAGATAGAGCTTCTAGAAATAGAGTTTAGTAGCATTATATTTTTATTTTAATCTTTGGAAGGTGGTGCAAAACGGTTCTATTCGGGGAATTAATTTTACCCGTCCTAAAACGGATCTTCTTTTTGTATATATATATATATATATATATATATATATATATAAGCATCTTGTGAGAGTCAAACCCCCTACGGAAAAAAAGTCATGACTAAGAACTGTGTGTATGCGATTCCATGTAAGTGTGGAAAAGTATACAAAGGTTAGACATGTCGTCCACTAAAGGTAAGGCTAGACGAACACCGGAAAGCCGTAATACGTGGAGAAATCGAAGTGTCGAGTATAGCTGACCACATATGGAAGGAAAAGGGAAACCATCTACCCTTATGGGATGAAGTAAAAATTATAGACATAGAAGAATGGTGGAGGGTAAGTCGACTCAAAGAAGCAGCACGTATGTTAGGCGACAATGACTTACTAAGCAGACCTTGTATAGAATTCAATACAATATGAGAAACTATAATTTTAAATAATAGATAAATAGTGATCTATAGTGATAAGTAGTTAGATCAAAAACAAGAATAGGTTTAAGGCTCCCAAAATTCAAACTAGAATTGCCCGCAAGGACCCGTGCCGCAGTGGATATAGTACTAAGTTATAAGTGACAGTCATTTGAAGGTTCAATCCTCAGTGCGGCCGATACGAAGAATTGCGAATTACGGAAGACTTATTTCCCGTCATGGCAGATGGAACGAGAGCATGCTACCCCCGTGGATTTAATAACGGGTTCCGTTCGAAATTCCGTCCGGATTTCCGAGTTCGACAGAAAGATTCCCGAGTTCGACAAAGTACACCTAAAGAATATCGGAGGTTACATCGGCCGAAACGTTGTGATAAAACACCCAAGATGAGAACAGTAGGCTGAATATACCAAATTTTACAAATTATCAACCCTCATCTAAAAAATGGCGAAACATAAAACAGACGTTATTATTCAAAATATGAAGTGAAATAAATTCATACACCATATACAAAAACATTTTTTCAAGTTATATTTACAAATATTGACTTCTATATTTTTCTTCAAATGAGTCATCTTCTGAAAACCTTGACATAAAGACAAAACGTTGATGAATATATAAACAATTTTAGGTTTTTAATTATTTTCATTTTCCATATGTATATATATAAACCATAATAGAAATGTCGGGCTTTTTTGTAATAACAACTCCGAATACTATATTTCAAATGAACATATTTTTAATTAACAATGATCATTAATTATTAATTCTATGTTTCATCTGCGAGTTTAATAATGTTTAGCTGAGTAAATAGTAATTAAAACTTATTATTGACAGCAGAAAATATTTATGTGGGCAGTAAAAATAACAAAACCTATAAATGTGATGGAGTCTGTTACCACATCTTAAGAGATGCCGCTCAGGACACTGTTTCTAGCCTTGACATATTACACATCTGCTTTCACAATCTAGTTGGAGTGACTCTCTACTATTCTTCGCAGCTCTTTTGTCACAGAAGAGACGTTGCTAGTCTTTCTATACTCCATAATTATTCCTATAGAATGTGTTCGACTGAACTCCAACCTCTCGTTCATCTTTGTAAGACATTTAGGGCAAGAATTCGCCTTTCAATCACAACCGAAAAAATACTTTCTGTTTTTCCTCTGTGTGCCTTATATCAAACAGAATTTTCATGAACAGGGTTTCTTTCTCAAAACTGCCACGTTACCACGGAATCGTTTCTTTGCGGGATACAACATGGTCGTCTTCTAATCCAATGTCAACAAAGGCGTCATAAACCGTCTCTATTCTATTCACCATTTTCAATCCCATCATAATTCTCTTCGTCATTTTACTGCCAATCTATTGATTTCATTAACCCTCATCTTCGTCTTATTACCTTTGGTGACTTTATAATAAGTGTGTAAGAGTGTAATGTATAAATATGAATGCGTTCTTCATTTATCACTCTTATATTACCATCAAAATACTATATATATATATATATATATATATATATATATATATATATATATATATATATATATATATATATATATGCCATGAAATTAAATACTGTCTTGTTTTTAAATTCCCGAAACAGTTTTTCATGGTAAACAACTGATGATCTCTTAAAATAGTGTTAGAAACTAACTAATATAATAACTGTAAAAAATAAATTGACTTACATGAGTGATTTTCCACTGGAAGACTTGAGACTATAAGTTTTTTTTTTTAGTTTTTTTTTTTTAGTTTTTATTTTTTTATTTTTAATTTTTAATTTTTTTTTTTTTATATAGTTTTAATGGTTGAGAAACTTCCGAGACTATATATATATATATATATATATCATAGAGGCGAACAGCTTAAAGACAGCTCTTTAGATGGCTAAATTGCAAAACAATTCATAATAAATCAATACTTGATGTCATTTATTCGTAAATTTATCGTTCTATTTTTTCTATATATATGCATATTTTTTGTCGGTATAAACAGTAATTAATTAAAGTGATCTAATAAATAAGAGATACATTACTAAACCTTTCTTAAATTATTTGCTGATTTTCACTAGAAGTATGCAAGTAAAGATATACAAGCAAGCGTTCAGAAAGAGGAAAACGTGACTGACTGCCTCTAGAGATGTCGGTGTTTATCTTATAATATTAATAAAAACTTAAGTTTTGTCCTATTTTTAGAACAAAATTATGAATGAAATGTTTATTATTTAACATTTCTGTTTCAAGTATTCCAAATGGTGTTATGGAAATCCTGTCTTCACAAGACAACGTAACATTAATTCTCACTGATTTTCCTCAAACGTTACGTTTATTCCTTTTATAAGATTTAAATTTAGCAAAGTGAACATTTCGCAGAATTCCCAACACGACCGAAATTAGTGTTTAATAATGTTATCGAATCAAATTAAATATTTGTCTTAAAGGGTTGATAATGGACGACATTAAACTTGGGTTTCGTTCCATCTACAAGTTTTTTCATTATTTTCATCACTCGATTACTATTGATTAATTCTCACGTTATGCGTTTTGAAATAAATAGACTTCTATGAGGTTACTAGAAAAACGTGACCTGTTTGATATTCTATTGAACACGGATTAGATTGTTTTAATTAGGGAAAGCAGGTTTGTAAAACCAATTCAATTTTTTTTTAAATTAAAAATTAGTGTATTTCTGTTGCCTATATCTTTTTCTGTCTTTTTTCGCTGTTTTCTCCAGCTAAGAGGTAAATAGTATTAATACTTGTAGTAATATTTCCTATTGTTTATAATTGACTATTTCAGTATTCTGTTTTATAGTTACTTGTATTACTTTTGATTGTAAATAAGCAGGGAGATTGACAGCAGCGAGAGTGATATACACTATATAAATAAGAGCGGGATATGGTTAAGCAATATACACTTAGGGAGAGAGAGAGAGAGAGAGAGAGAGAGAGAGAGAGAGAGAAAGAGAGAGAGAAATAAACAAGAGCCATGTTAATTATTGCGTAGATTGCAATTTACGGCTAATAAAAATGGGCATTTTTCTAAAATAACTCGATCACAACACCTAAGTAATAGTTAACATATGTTTTTAGTTATTAAAATATATAGGAAAAAAACTTTTGGGAAAAAAACGTTTATTACCTCAGATTTGGTATAATAATAGACGGATTCGTGGGTGGTAATTTCCTATAAAGGTTTCATGAAAAATTATATCGCTGTATTTCCCGAAGAATTCTCCACTATCGTCTAAAATGTCTATTTCATTTTTAGAACCCAAATCTTCGATTAGTAATATCGATTCTATTTAACTCCAAATTCACAGATGATAATTTTTTTAAAACTTAACTGTTCAATTTGTATGGCGGTAGTCACTTTGTTATGTAATTTATACTTAAAAGGATCTATCGTTCGCGAAATTTGGAAAAGGCGTTAGAAATTGGATTTTCGAATCAGGATACATCGAAAAAACAGACTTAAATTAAAGAGCATTATTTTAAATTTCACACTTAAATGCGTCGATACTATTCGGAAGAATTTTTGTAATTATTTGGTTAGCAAATGTTGACTTCTACCTTTTTATGAGTTAATTTTTTAGATAAACTATTACTAAATCAGTACAACTGTAGCTTTAGGACCGTGCTAAAACAATGACGTTATTATTTAAAACCTCATTTTTAACATTGAGGGAAGGGGCTTCGTTAACTATTCTGTACCTTCACCTAACAATTTAATAAAGTAAATATACAATAGAAATTGAATTTAACTTGAACATCCTCTCTAAATATAGCACGATCCGTAAACTGCAGAAATACCACTAAATATTTAGAAACTTTGTAAAATGGCAAGGATAAAGTCATTATTTTACTAAAAAATGTGATGTTCCTTATAATCAGGCCTCAACATAGACTCAAACAGATAGCTGTCTACTATTCCGGGATGCGTTCCATAGTTGCTTTTATTCTACATTGTCTAACCTACCAAAATCTACATCTAACACGACAGATGTCTAGACAGGTCTCATAAAAGTAGTTAATAGTCGCGTGTGCGCACTGCGTAAGTCTGGCGGTGCTATCGTGTTATCAACACTGATTTTCCATTAGTGGCATGAGTCTTCCACAAACGATCCCGATGCACCAAATGTCAAATTTTACGCAATTCATTTTTTTATTATTAAAATATGTTTCTATTCTGCGTGGTACACGTCTGCAACATATGCTGATCTCATCAATTATTTTCTGTGTTATTCAATTTTTTAAAGTAGACATTTCAGTAAGTAAACAATAAAATACCTTCGTAAATCAGTTTTTAATTTTATATAACACAAGAAGGAAGTCCCAACGTTGCTCGGTAAGCTATGTGCCTTTTCACTATTCTCAAAACTTTCTTTCTTTACTGGCCTCGTCTCGCTCCCTAATATAGTCGGAAGAAATTTAAAATTTTCAAAACTCTCTGAATTAATGTCTTATACATATGGTTTAAATGTGTTTAAAATCGGAGATACGTATTTGAATTGTTAAGGGAGTTCTGTCACTATAACTCCCGTAGGGGCCACATTTATATTCTACACATTCAGGGGCGCGTACAGATTCAGGGAGAGGCGACTTCCATTGTCTTCTCCTTAGAATTATATACATATGATTTAAATATCATCAAAATAGAGTATATTTGAAGATTTTAAGGGAACTTCTTTCCCAATATCTCCTTCGCGGGGGGGGGGGGGGGGTCGCTTAGAGATTCGGGATCAATTTTATGTTATTTCTCGAAGAATTTTATGCATGATATAAATTTCACAAATATAGGATATATTTTAAGTTTGAAATGAAGTTTACACATGACCTTCTAACCGGTGTACTTAGCGATATTGTCTTCCCCGGTAAATTTTACATATGAATAAACTGTTATGTTTATGTATATTCTCTCACATTTCTTTCTATAAGGACCACATACAAGACATTGACATTTATATATATATATACTAGAAGGAAAATCAGATATAGTTGGTAATGAAAATGGATAACACTATGTCCTTTTAACTATGGCCACAAAACAATATCACCTTCTGTTTTACTGCCGCTTTTCGCCCCTAATACATTCGAAAGAAACTGAAATCTTTGAAAACTCTCTGAATTAATGTCTGCATGTGGTTAAAAATTAATTTAAATCAGATATACGTATTATGTTTTAGAGGGGACATAGCTCACTTAGATATGGCACATAGATATTTGGGACATTGAAGAGAAAATAAAGATTCGGAACCACTTTCATTGTCTACAGCGGAGAGTCTTATACACACGATTTAAATTTAAACAAAATAGGATATATTTAACAGGGAAGATCTGCCCCCATATCTCCTAAGGGGGATAGATATTTAGGACCACTTCCATTGTTTTCCCTGGAAGATTTCATTCATATGATTTAAATTTAATCAAAATGAAATATAGTTTAAGTTTTAAGAGGGGTTCTGCCACCATAAGTCACTTAGGGACACTTAGACGTTCGGGACGACTTCCATTGTATTCACCAAAAAACTTAACATATAAATACCCTTTGAGTGTTTATGTAGTTTCTAAAACCTTTCTTTCTATAGGGAACACACCAACATCACCCACGCACATACACACAAACATTGAGTTTTATATTAAGAGAAGATGAAACTCTAAAACAATACAGCGCAACACATACTCCAAAACCTTACAAATTCTAATTATTACGTATTAATTCTAACTAATACTTATTAATAAAAAGGGTCGTTCATTTAAAGCATTGATGAGTTAGTATTATAAATTGAAAAGAGAAGCCTTTATCAATGCAAGATTAATCATTTTTTTTTTTTTTTACTTTAATCTTATTAATTTCGGAATAAAATTTCATCATCAGAGTTGACC
The DNA here is from genome assembly GCA_963556195.1 of Sepiola atlantica. Lineage (NCBI taxonomy): Eukaryota > Metazoa > Mollusca > Cephalopoda > Sepiida > Sepiolidae > Sepiola > Sepiola atlantica. The sequence continues at coordinate 69,133,835 of OY744529.1, forward strand.
AGTATTGTGTTATTTTTTTTTTCATCAAAAACACAAAAACAAAAAAAAACAAAAAATGGCACAATACTGGTGAACTCTGATGATGGAATTTTATTCCGAATTTAATACGATTAAAGTAAAAAAAAATAAAATGTTAATCTTGCATTGATAAAGGCTTCTATTTGTAATGTATAATACTAACTCAGCAATGCTTTAAATGAACGACCCATTTTATTAAACTCTAGCATGGCAATGGTTTCTTCGTTCTACAACCAGAATTTGAATTGATAACCGCCAACGTCATCGGCGTGGATACATCACACCAAAGACATTTATCAAGGAAACAAAAGAAAAAAATGTTTGTTTATTTTTGGTTGTTGTGTTTTTTGATGAAAAGAAAAAAATGACACAATACTGGTCAACTCTGATGATGAAATTTTATTCCGAAATTAAGTAAAAAAATAAAAATGATTAATCTTGCATTGATAAAGGCTTCTATTTTCAATTTATAATACTTATTAATTCTAACTAATGCCTATAAATTCTAAATATTATCTAATAATTCTAACTAATACCTATTAATTCTAATTAATACCTATTAATTATAACAAGTACTTATTAATTCTTACTAATACCTATTAATTAATAACAAAATTGAATGCAAAGATACAATGTAAGAAACAACCAAAACTGTGGATGAATGTTTGTTCATTTTCTGTCCGTGTCTCTTTCTGCTTTTTGTAATCGTTGATTTCCGGTCGTTTCCGGTAATAAGTTTATTGACAGTTTTCTCTTATGTTTATCTCTGCGGAGGATATATTGTTTTCGGTCGAGTTTGTAGCCATGTTTGTATATTTGCTTATGTGTATACAACCTAGCGTACGCATTGCTGAACAAATTGTCATCCGACTCGGTCAAACTAAGGTTTATGATCTAAGTAAAAACTGATTGAATGTTGGGATATAAAGGTCAAAGTTCAAGGTCAAGGGGACGGAAAAAGGTGAAATCCTCATTTCTGACGATAACATAGGTTCTATTTATAGTAGAGACTCGCTACTAAGACCGTATTGTAGTTCCACACTGTATGTGCTCTTGACTTTTATGATTGACCCCGGAATTTTAGTTTCCGATGTTTTTTTTTAAATTTACGTATGGTTTTGATTTTCTGTGATAACAGTAACCACTATGCAAAATTGCAGTCTTAAAAAATAAATAGTTATTGGGTTGTCAACGTTTCCATGGAATAACTTCGAGAAACTCCATACAATATGTAGAAGTAAGACCCAGATAATACGTTGGACTATCCTCACGTTGTGAAGTGGAAGTATGCAGTCTCACGTTATGAAGTGGAAGTATGCAGTCTCACGTTATGAAGTGGAAGTATGCAGTCTCACGTTATGAAGTGGAGGTATGCAGTCTCACGTTGACTTACCTTCTTGTTTAGATATGTATTTCACATCGATTTCCTCGTATTTCACTTTTATTTTCATTGTGATTAATGTATATATTTTTAATAACATTAATGTAAATTCAAGCACCAACAAGCTATCATTTAAAATGATTAAAAATGTAATCACATTTCGAACAGACTACATACATATGAGAAAGAAGTTAATGAAATTAGTCATTTCTTTTTAATGACTTTTTTATTCGTTGTTCTGTTTGTTTATCTTGTATGGGAACATTATTTACAATATAATATTAATCAAATAAATTAAATAGTATTAACAATCATTCATTCCAATTTTATTGTAAAATATACTCGGTCAATGAAGCGTTATAGTTAACAACAAAAAAGGTAATAAACAAATTCACAACAAATTATTTTTACGAAACGCAAGTAAATTTAATCGTCTATCGACTGGCATGGCTTTTCTGTTTTGAAGTTTTTTGTAAGTGTTTCCTTTTTTTATGTTTTGCATCGCTTGTCAAAAATGGATTCAAGATGGGCGACCACACGAACATTCACATAAGATTAAATATGGCGCAATATTGAGTCCCTAGTTTTACAAGCCTCCGAGGCAAAGATACGAAATCTTTAAAAAACGAGCACTTAAAAAATGTAAAAACTTAAAAGCTATGCAAGTAGATAGATTAAATTTCCATGCCTTTTTTCAAAGTTATTACTTGTACATTTGTTTTTCTCACCATTTTTTGTTATTGACTATAATGGGCCATTGTCTTTACTCTATTTTACTAAATAAATAAGTAATATAATACAAGTTATGCCTATGTTTTTCATTGCTTTCATTTGAGATTTATCCACGAAATTGTTTTGAGTATATATAACAACAAACTAGACAATAATAATCACGGATTATTAAAATAAGAAGCTTTTTTTACTAATGGGTCAAAACTTATAAAGGTTCAAGGCCTCCTGAGGATAAGTGTTTGAATGATTATTTGTTGTACAATGATCGCCGTCACAACGGGATTGGAACAGTTGGCAGAAGATTACTTAAGAGGAGTCAATTTTACAAGAGAACGGATCGACAATTATTAGTTACGACGAGACTTGAAGACGATCATACTGTAGTCTGCTGGGAAACAGAATTATGGTGTTTTGTTCCGCAAATATGATGTTCTAGGAAATAAACTTTGTTCAGGGAAGTTCCGCTTGTTTTTTTTCATCCATGTTAACTATAAAAAGAAAGTGTTTCATTTATTTTGTTTCTTCCGTTCTCTTAACACATCTGTATAATACACAATAAATGCACAGTCTCTTAAATATACGATCTGAAATTTCCAAATTATGTTCACACAGTCCAATTATTACAGTATAATTACGTAAGTACAAGTGCCTTTCCATCTGTAACGAGATTGCCCCTGGGGGCGAGTGTAAGTGTGGGTGATACTACTTCTGACGTAAAGTGTGCGAGGTCAAGTTTTAGAATTTAATGAAGATGGCAGTGACTGAATGCAAACACAATATCGTAAAGTTTGAAAGATGAACAAAAGTGAGTTCTTGGCGAGTAAGGTCTGAAAAGAAACAAACAATTAAAGATATGAAAATAAGAAAAGTGTTACAGCTAGTTTGCGGGCAAAACAGTGAATACGTATCTTTGATGCTGACTCTCACAAAAAATGAACGAGTGTGGGGAAAGCTTTGTAAAATTCAAATTAAAGTGAGCGATAAAACTTCTTTTTATGTTTGCTCGAGTCGTCAATGGTAAGTTGACTTGCGAGGGAAAAAATGCTACACGAAGTGGGAGGAAAATTTCTAGACAGAAGAAGTGTTTCCCTCTTTCGTCTCATATAACTTTGACTTCATTAAAGAAATGGTGTTAACTATGGTTCAAATCGACCTGCCAAGCCAGCAGGACACCCAATCAAACTTCTCAGTTGAAACAGATTATTTAGATTATGACGGTAATAAATTAAATATTTACATTAATTTTTAAGGCGTATAAAATTGAACTTATAATGAACAATTGACTTCTGATACTTTTGTGTTTCTTCCAATGTTTGTTGGCCACGTCATGAATAGCCACTAAAGTCGTCCGCTCATAATACATAACCTGTCGAAGTAGCCGCGTCTTGATAATGATCTCAGAAAGTATTTTTATGATTGGATAATGGGCCTGGTAAAGGTGGAAAACCAATAGTCAGGGGGTCAGTAGGCAGCGAACCGAGAGGAAGATGACTGTATTTTGCAGAGTTCAGATGTTCATCCCAGCTTGAAGACCAGGATCAGATTCTGTTGACATTATCTTGAAGTTGATCATAGTTACTTCTGGGTGATACCAGCTTATACCAATATATATATATATATATATATATATATATATATATATATATATATATATATATATATATATATATATATATATATATATATATACAGGACTCAGTGATAATTCCACGGTTGCTTACCGACTACCTATTCTTGCCTCTAGAGGAATATTTAATTTTCAGATAAACCAAACAATTCCTCACCGTGGTAGGGGTGGTGGAAACGTGATAATGTCAGAGCTACTCGGCTAACAGAGCTCTAGTAAAAATGAAGGAGGAGTCGACATCAGAATCCGCCGTCCTCTGGTTGTAAGACGTGTCTAGCCCTGTGTAACAGTGGCAACGTTGTTTCTGCACCAATCTTCTGTGTGTCTAAGTCAAACCTTCCCTGACTTTGCATGCAATCGCAGAGGTTTTTCAGGTATCGGTGTTGGGGGTAAAGTCCTGCAATCCTGCAGATTAACAAATAGCAACAACTAATGATGACGACTTTATGCAGACCAGAGAATTCTGAAGCACACACTTTATGAGCTCTATTCAGAAAGTTGACCCGCCTAACAAAATAACAATCAGCAGTAGCAATTTCACAAATTGAAACAAAAAAAATGGAAAGTTAAACGCCGGACTTTGCTGAAAACAGCAAACCGGAAAAGTAATGGCTGCCTATGAATTAATGTACTTTGGCAGACATTTTTCTTTTAAAAAATTAACGAAATTTCCGAGTATTTCGATTGACTATAACACTTTTCTTTAGAAATATTTTCTATTTTGAAGATAGCAATTTATTCATCAGGTCAATAGTTTAGTTTCTTTTCACGTGTTTTAATTAAATTACTCTAGAATTAAATTCCAATTACGTTCGAGAGACGTGTTTGTGTGGTCACGTGCAGACATTTTGTACAATGTACCTGATACGACTAAATCGATAGATCGATTATATATAATAAAATGAATACACTAAATCTACACTTTTACTGAGATCGGACGGAAATACGTTAATTTCTATCCGTTACATCTATTATTATTATTATTATTATTATTACTATTTTTATTATTATTATAATTATTATTTTTATTATTATTAATATTAATATTATACTAAAGATAAATTAATCAACGTTTGTTTTCCTAATACTTTTCCTATATCGTACACGATACATGGTAAAATATTGTTTGATTTTGGAATTGAATATGTTTATTTTTAATTTATTTTAACTATTTTAATTGGCCGTAATTTGCAATTAATCAACCAAGTCACTCATTTTTGACTAAATGTATGTTTATTACTCTCACTCTCTTTTGTTTGACTTCCAATCGCCCTTATATAGTATCTATAAGTCTCGCTTACGTCTCTCCCTTCCCATCCCCTTCATCCTCTCTCTCTCTCTTTCTCTCTTTCTCTCTCTTTGTATGTGTTTATTAACAGTCAAAAGTTATAAAACTAAACCTGAAACAGAAGATTGGAATATTCCATTATAATGAATTGTGAATATTACCAGAAGTATAACTATTATTTAACGCACAGCTGATTAGAAATAGAAAAGTAAAGATGTAAGATAATGAAGAGTGGCAAAAATGAATCGTGGACGAGTCCATTGTGGGTGGGACGTCGAGAAAGAAAGAAAGCTACATGATAACTGTTAAAAAGGAGAAGGTTCCGCAGTGCAAGCGAAACTTGAAAGGCGGCAGTTTCAGAAACGCGAAGAGCCGGAGCGCTTGGTGATCTGAGTATCGAAGTACCGGTAGAATGAGAGTTTTCCGATATTTATGGCACCGATGATAGCTTTATTGTGGCGATAAACTCACTCTACCCCAAAGAGGGGAGGTAAAGCCTGGGAAGGTGGACCTCCTAGAACTGCACAGGACAAACCCACAAACCGGCGGAATCAAGACCCGAAGGCCAAGACGACACCGGTCTATCGGGTGCAATATCCATCGGAACATATACTACACTTTCTTCTTAGCCAAAAGACCGAGAAACTCTACAAATAAAATCATCTGAAATGAGAGCTATAGATACTTCGGGGCAATGTTTTTTTACGTAGTGACGTAAAATCGGACACAAAAGCTCTATTATGTTTAGATTGTGTTTATTCCATTCACTAATTTCAATTCTCTCATTCAAATGATAAGCTATGCATCACATTACCTTCGATTCTCGAGTGACCCTTAGTCTTGATAAGTGCACACTTATTAGTAAATCAATAAGAAAGCTGTATAACCAAAACGTTTCTATCTATATAACTTAGGTATGTGTTTATGTTAGTATATTTATATGTAAAGGATTCACTCCTAAACAAATAAACTGACCGTTATGTATTTTGAAACACAGCTGCTAGGTGTAAGGGTAGATAATGTAGGTTATATTATGCTTAATTTAGATTTATGCTAGAGTGGGTATAAGCAATAAATATATTATTAGTTTTAAATTTTAATGTTTCTTTTTTTCTTGTGAGGGTGTACGATTTCGGATACATATATATATATATATATATATATATATATATATATATATATATCTTCTTTGAAAAGCGATGGTTTTAGGAAAGACAAATACATCTCTTGTTCTGAACAACTGAAGACGCAATAGATTTTGTATTTTTGCAATTTTTATTCTCATCTTTTAATCGTCTATATAATTGCTTTATCTCGTATATCGAGCATGAATTCTTTCATGATAGGTTATAATTAAAATGTATACATTGTATCTCTATTTTCTCATTCTCTTTCTCTCTCTCTCTCTCTCTCTCTCTCTCTCTCTCTCTATATATATATATATATATATATATATATATATATATATATATATATATATATATATATATAACTTCATATATAGAGAGGTATATTTATATAACGTTTGATATGTGTATATGCATATACATTAATATAATTGTATGCGCAGGGTGCATTTCAAAACTAACTAACCGATCATTATGAATTTTGAAACGGTTTTTATGCGTAATGGGACGTAATGCAAGTTTTATTTAGTTTAATATAATTTTATGTTAAATAGGGGGTATTAACATCTCGTGAAAATTCAGATAACTCCGATTTTTGTGGATTTTTTACAATAGGTATTAGATATGAATTAATAAATATTTCTCCCAATTCAGTTGTTTTGCGGTATTTTAAAGAGTTTTAGAAGACATAATGTAGACACAACCTCCTTTTTGAAAATTCATATATTTCAGATTTACATAATATTTTAGCCATAGTCATTATACGCCGATTTAGTTATATTCCCTCAATTTCAATTTCATGTTTGGGCTTCTTAAGCTGAAGCTGTTAATTTTAGACTTTTTCTAAAATCAGAATAATTTTGTGAATTTTAATCAAAATTAGAATAAAAATTTGTGATATGAGTTTTAATAGTATTCTATCCTGATTTTCATCTACATAGGAGGATAGAAAAGTAGTGCACAACTCTACGCTTGAAGGGAATTAATGTTACCTGTCAGAAGACGGGTATTCTTCTAGTGTATATATATATATATATATATATATATATATATATATATATATATATATATATATATATATATATATATGTGGGGGGTGAGTTTGTATAGAAGTAGAAACATTAAGAAAGTGAATTAAAAAGATTGATAGATATTAATTAAGTCTAATATATAGATAGATATTAGCAGCAATGTGTAATATATATATATATATATATATATATATATATATATATATATATATGTATATATATGCATATGTATATGTATATATATATATATATATGTATATGTATATATATATATATGTATATGTATATATATATATGTATATATATATATAGATATAGATATATATATATATATATATATATATATATATATATATAGAGAGAGAGAGAGAGAGAGAGAGAGAGAGAGATAAACAAATATGAAATAAGTGTAATAGATCTATTATAAACATACCTATGTCTATACTCCAGGCAGAGAAATAAACTTTGATAGATAGCGAGTTGCATACATACATATATATGTATATACATATATATATACACAAACACACAGACACACACACATATATATATATATATATATATATATATATATATATATAATATAAAACTTATAGATAGATAGATAGATAGATAGATAGATAGATAGATAGATAGATAGATAGATAGATAGATAGATAGATAGATAGATAGATAGATAGATAGACATAATAATACGTACATACAGACATATTAACCTGTATAGAGAACTAGATAGGTATGAATCTATAAATATGAATGCAATGTAATAGGTAGATCGCTCGGAATAGAGTCGAGGCAATCGATATATTCAAGCCGTATTGTTGTGTATCGTCTATTCATCCAATTTCATGAAAACGGTAAACAACGTTGAAATCCAAACGGGGAGGGGGGCCGGGTCGCCGTGATCTTTTTTTCTTATCCCCCAAAGCACTAAGATGATTAATCATTAACTGGCTTTATAGCGTAACAGTGCAAAAACGGTTACACGGAAAGGAAGTTCTAAATATACCGGCCGTCTCAGAATAAAACCACACGTCAGCCTCCATGTGAAATCTTGCACAAAATGACTCAGATATTTCTAGGTGTAACTCCCCCCCCCCCTTCCCGATAATGAACGGACACACAGACAGACCTTGTTATTATGTGCACCGGAACAAAGCTGATGTATCGATTTAATACAATCAAATTAGGATGATGATAGAACTTGCCCTCCATCTCTCACCCCCAGCCATCGAAAGACTATGTGAAAAGGAAATAATCTACAAGGGCTTAAAGCTATTGATGAGGCGAAATTCTAGGTGATAAGGCGAGAGTTCAAAGGGTTAAGAGGCGATATAAAGGGGTTTATACCACGATAAAACCACAACAAACACGGACATATACCAACTCATATGAGATATGTGTATCCGTATTTCCTTACCCCCGCCGCTACGAGAGCAAAGATAGACACGGGGTCTACGAAAGTAATGTCTGGGAGAGTAGAATCCATGATCCAAACAGATACTACACTTTCAGCTATCTAACGAGAGTAAAGTAAGACAGTGTCGGTATTTTTTTGTAAGACAAAATAGGGTACTTCGGATGGAAAGAAAAGTACTTTTATAGTACTATAAGCATTCACCGACAAATGTAGACGCCCCAGGCGACAGACAATGGGCTAAACACAACGATTCATCCGAAAGTAATACATGGGAAGATGCCCCCCCCTGAAACCTAACAGATACTTCACTTTTATCCTAGCCACAAGACCATGTTTGTTCAACGTCCTCTCACAGCGACAACTTTGTCGTCTTTAAATCCAAATAATTCTTGTCATAAACACAGTTCGTATCTTTGATCAATGTTAGTACTCCAATAGTGTTCCACATTGCTATTATTCCAGGTCGTTGACCCTCATCATCGAGTAGCTCTTGATATGTGGTGACCCAATATTAAAAGAAAAACTTAGATACTGGGTCAGTTTGTAGGGAGAATCCGTCTCCTCAAAAAGGGTCAATCTAGGCCGACTTTAAATATGAACCTGGCGCCATGCCAGTGCCGCTCTTAGGCGCAATGTAACAATGTCGTCTTATGAGATATATTCAGCATCCTCGAGGAAAACACTTTGGCTTGGTGCAAAAAGCGCCGAAAACGACTTCGTCGGCATTCTCCAGTAGGGGCGCCTCAGGTAACTGGCAATTACCCCCCCCCCCTTACGAAATAGAACGTTATGTATTGGATGATGAACATTTACTCACAGATGAAGGTGACTCAGACGACAGGTACTAAACACCTACTCGAAAAAAGGAGGCGAAGAGCAAGAAATCCTTCGCCGCTTAATAAGCGAGGAGTTAATGTATGGGAATAAATCTCCCTAAGACATAACAGATGCTATTTTTCAAATTATTTATTTACAACAAATATAAAACAGGAAAATGTCATTAATAATGTGGAGAGGAGGATGTCGCTGGTCATTCTCTGTCTATCCTACTTTAAGCAGTCCCCACAATACCACATTTACGCTAGGAGTCATAATAATTAAAATATCATTATTGTGTTAAAAAATTGTTATATATATATATATATATATATATATATATATGAAACTAAAAGTATACTTTTAGTAGATAGAACCTATAGTGAAATGGTTTAAGCTCAATATACGAGATAGAGTATTTATAAAGATAAATATTTTTTCAAATTTTGAATGTTGGCTTTTCCACTGCACACTTATCCATCTATGTAATTCTTCTGATGATAAGATTTTAATCTTTGAAAAGCCTTGGCTTAAGGAAAGAATAATCGACATGTTTCATTACCGAATCCACCTTACATTAAACAATCGAAGTTGAAATAGATTTATCATTCGTACATGTGTATCCCCCTTCTTTCTAAGGGTTGCCTCTTAGTGTCAAACAAATACTACAATTTCATTTTCCTCACGAAAGTTAACGGAGGCTGAGTAGATGACATAAAAAAGCGGTCACTATGTTGCTTTTGAAACTGACGGTACCGGTGTTGTTCTTGACTTCTGTAATGCATATATTAATAAATATTATGCTTTAAGACAATATTTGTGGTATTAATCTTCAAAACTATTTATTTTAAAATAAATATTTCACATACCATATGAACTAAATAAATATAATAATATTCAATTCATATAAATAATAATAATAATAATAATAATAATAATAATAATAATAATAATAATAATAATAATAATAATAATTAAAAAGTATAATCATATCATGCATTAATTAATAGAATCGGTAGTGATTCATAAAACATAAAATATGTTGTGCATTATGCGTAATTTATATCTTTTTGCGAACCTGATCCTCATGAGAGGTAGCAATTTTTGACACGTTCATTTACGTTAGACAAATAGAACTTCTCTTTTTCCTTTTTTGAGAAAGGGGTTTTCTCCAGAAATATCAAAGGATTGTTAACTATCACGGATTTAAGTTATACTAAGAGATGGTTTTATATTTGCTATTTGACTGATATTGTATGTTAAAGATTAATTGAAAAATGAATAGGTAATTTGGAAGATCAATACCACATTATTGTCTTCAATTATCTGTGTTTGTGTATCTTCTCTTTCCCCATTCTGGTGTTCTGCATTGCTTTCAACATTAGTAACTACCTTTAAACTTATTTACCTGTAATACTTTAAGAAAACTTATTATATGTCCATATATGTGTGTACTAATTAATTGAAAGTGGGACATACAAAATTAGAAGAGAAAAACGGATACGAAAGCTGGAGAAAAATCGGGTGTGTGCCTGTAAAGTATGAGGAACTTCAAAGTCTGCTGAAATGATCCTATATCAGAAAATTATAGTTAAATAGATAGATAAACATACGATATGTTTCTGTAATCTTAAAAGACTCATATTCATATTGTTTTTCCTATAAAGCAGACCCCTAGTGCGAATCAGCCCCGCGTCCCAATGAGTTATTTTGTACCTCTAGATTTCAATGTGATTTTCAACTCTTATTACAAAATATAATATAAATTCTCAGAATGTCGCACAATTTGATCATGTCAAGATCTTGAATGAAAGCTTAACTGCCCAAAATGAGCAGTTTCCTAAACTTTAGTCATGTAATCTCTTTTAACATAGTTTTCGATGTAGTCCAAGTTTCTGATCAGTTTGAAACATTTCAAGGTCTGGCATTTTTGCTATTTCAAAAGAACTCCTCTAGAGAGCTTGGGTGCTAGACTTGTTTGCTAGGAACAACGTGTACTATCTGTTCTGATACTACACTTAATATTTTCTGTCCTCGGTCAGTGAAAGAGAAATACTTCTAGACTGAGGCACTTTTTACGCTAGTCGCAATCTATTAGAGAGCTGGAATTTCCCAACATTAAAAATCGATCTCCTAGATTTGATTTTTACTTCCGATCTTAATGAGACAAGCAATAAGTAAAATACGCTAATTATCTAAAGGAGAGAATATGACTACCTACTAAACTATCCATCCTCGACTTTCTTTTGTCACTCTGTACAAGGGTGTATCAGGACAGCCCGGCATCATGATACTTCGCCCTACGATTAACTCTAAACCAAATAGTAAAAATAACATAGTATTTTAATCCCAAATCATACGAGGAATGGTGCACCTTCTCCTAGTGACATTACCTCGACCAACAGAACTAAGTTGGATACTCCACCAGACAAAATTAATACTTTACCCTGAAATGCAGCGTATATATATATATATATATATATATATATATATATATATATATATATATTGATTGTGAGACGATGAAAAACTACAGCTATTATTATTATCTACATACGTATACGTTTCATTCTTGCTGAATCATCAATGTAGAGATTACTGTTCTAACCGCTCGCACGCCATAACCCAGGGCAAGAGTCACCTTCAACTTTAATCCCGAACGCTCAAACAAATTATGACAATTGTAACAGTTGCACGACGTGATGAGAAATAAATCGCATTTATATCAAGCAGATGAACGACCATAGTGAGCTGTCCTAACAGGGTTAAACAAAAAGAAACTAGCATATATATATATATATATATATATATATATATATATATATATATATATATATATATATATATAAGAGGAGATTGTAGTTTGCTTGAAGCATTGCTGGTAAATGTAAGTGTAAATTAGTCGTCCAAGGCTATAGCAATGCGATGTGGTTGCCGTGAGATGGAAAAGTGAAAAGCAATAAACGCAGGGAGAAAGTGAAACTCAAAACGATTTATTAATAATTTCACGAAAACTGATAAAATACCAAATAGTATTTTTTTTTTTTTTTTTGGTAAGTAACAGATCGGCAAAGGGTAATCTTAAATTTTCGAAAGAACAACTTTCATTATCAGAAGACAACAATAGAAGACCGAGGGGGTCGGAAAAACGTGGAAAAACCGGTGTCAGATCATCGTATTATAGGGGAAAACGATGATCTGACACCGGTTTTTCCACGTTTTTCCGACCCCCTCGGTCTTCTATTGTTGTCTTCTGATAATGAAAGTTGTTCTTTCGAAAATTTAAGATTACCCTTTGCCGATCTGTTACTTACCAAAAAAAAAAAAAAAAATACTATTTGGTATTTTATCAGTTTTCGTGAAATTATTAATAAATCGTTTTGAGTTTCACTTTCTCCCTGCGTTTATTGCTTTTCACTTTTCCATCTCACGGCAACCACATCGCATTGCTATAGCCTTGGACGACTAATTTACACTTATATATATATATATATATATATATAGTCTAAAGAAGCTTTAAGTCATTTAAACAAAAAAAAAGGTAAAATGCAGTTTAAATTCCCAGAGAAACTAACTAAATCCAAGATATTGCAGACTTAACATTCGTTGGAAAATTCATAGATAGATTAAAAAAATATAAGTAAATAAAAAGGGGGGTTAAGTATCTAACAGTGAAACAAAAACAGGAAACCTTAAGCGTCTAATATAAACATGGGGATCATCAGCTGTTTACCATGTAACTGTTTCGGAGATTTAAAAACAGGACAGTTATAATATTCATGGCTCTCCAATGGTACTGATTAAACTACCATTTCCCCTATAATCAAGTGTCGAAATAATTCAGCTTAAAATTTCACTAATATATACATAAATAAATAATAATAAAATAATAATATTAAGACTACAGTATGATATGATAATTTGCATATCAAATAACATTAATTATAACAATAATAATAATAAAAATAAAAATAATAATAATAACAAGAATACTATCTAAACACTAACCCCAAGACCCATTCTGAAATATGGTAGCTAGCAATAAAATCATATAGGAATTAAAGTAGCATTAAAAATAAATAAATAAATAAAAAAATAAATAAAAACAGGACAGTTATAATATTCATTATATATATATATATATATATATATATATATATATAGTGGTTATTTAAATTCCACTGACTACAAAATTAAGATTTTACTCATATTTTATTTTTGCAATGAGAAAATTCAAGATGGTCTCACAATTATTTCGCAACGAGTAAATAAACTGCAGTCAGTAAACGCAATTACTCGCTGTGCTTCAGAAACTACAATTAAAGGAATTTACGAGATATTATATCGAGCTAAAAGTCAGTAGAGAAAAACAAACGAACAGCAGAAAGCAGACCAAACTAGCATGTTATGCCCGCCGGCAATAGTATGACAGAATTCCAATCAAGGTGACATTTAGGCTCATAACTATCTGTCAATATATTTATCTGGTCATATCTATCTATCTATCTATCTATCTATCTATCTATCTATCTATCTATCTATCTATCTATCTATCTATCTATCTATCTCTCTCTCTCTATATATATATATATATATATATATCTATATAATATATTTATATATAGATATATAAGTAGATAGATAGATAGATAGATAGATAGATATGGCCATAGCAATATATAGACATGTAGTTATGAACCAATTAAAATACACACACAAATCAGTTCGATACATGCATGCTTGCATATTCATACATGTAAAGAGACGCACCTTTAAGACCGCACTTGAAAGGGACGAATAATCAGCCTAAAGTCGTCGTCGTCGAAACCGATTAACAGGTAGGATATTTCACAATGTGCTGAATGGAACCCGGTGCACTTTGGTGCGTGCAAATCAGTGGCAAAATCGGATGAAAATAAGAAAGAAATGGTTCTCGCCATAAAACAGGGGGATAAGGTGGTGGTGGGGTGGTAGAGACAGTCAATAGGAAGGGGGATGAATCTTATGCGGTATATATCCGGGGTAGGGGAGAGATGAAGTGAGGGCAAACGAGTTTGGTTTGGTATTCACGGTTCGTTTTTGTCTAGCATGACTTGTTTATCGCACCTGTTTTATTTCGGGTTCATTGTACTCAAGTACGGACAGTGGGGCTGGTCGCGTTGCTTCCCTACCTCTTTTACTCACCCACCTTCTTTCTCTTTGTCCTTTCCTTTCTTGGATTCATTAAGTAGAAATATGATGGAAAATGGCTAGGGTGGACAGAGAAGGGAGTTAAATGCATAAGAAGGAAATGGGAAAGGTAGAGAGAGAGAGAGAGAGAGAGAGAGAGAGAGAGAGAGAGAGAGAGAAACGAAGTGAGAGAGAGACGGATAAAGAAACGTATCGATATATATATATATATATATATATATATATATATATATATATATATATATATATATATAATTAGTATTTCATGTATCCACATAAACATTTATAAGGAGATATACATTTTATGTATCAATTTTCAGTATTTACTTCAACAGTGCTTGATACGTAAGTAGAGCTAGGTAGTAAGCTATGAAAATATATTTATGGCAATTAAGCTACACAGACGCTCCCGCGTTTCATCCCCGGGGGTGGGGGATCTTAAGGATAAAATGCCTGAAGATTCCCCCCTGGGGATGAAACGCGGGAGCCTCTGTGTAGTTTAATTGCCATAAATATATTTTCATAGATTACTATATATATATATATATATATATATATATATATATATATATATATATAGATAGATAGATATAGATATATATATATATATAGTGAGAGACGGAGAGAAAGTGGAAGATATAGAGTGTGACAGAGATTGAGAGAGATAAACAGATAGAAAATGTACAGAAAAAAGGGGGAGAGAGAAAGAGAAGCATGTAAATGAAGAAAGAGAGACAGTTATATAGATTATATAGAGAGAAAGAGATAGATACATACATTCATAGATAAAAGACAGTGACAGAGATGAAGATGAACACGGAGACAGGGAGAAAGAAACAGCAGAAGACGTAAGGTGAGAGAGAGGGGGTTGTATGAGAGTAGGTTGAAAGTGAATATGGAATAATACATCCTGTCAGATCATCCTATAATTTATTTAAGGTAAATTGTTGATGCCATTCTGTAAGACAAGCAGTCCGGGTTCGAATCTGAGTAAAAAAAAGAAAGCTATTTTTATTTTTGTACTTTGATGCGCAGTTTTAAGGCAAGTATCAGTGTTAACAACATATAATGAACTGTGGAAACGAATTGGCATTACTATGGAGCCAAATAACTCCCAGTCCGATGCGACGTCCGCTCTGTTTCAAATCTAGTCGGGAAAAGAGACCAATCGAGCTGTGACCTCTCAATCATTACATCACAGTCCCACGAGAACCCCACACACCCTTCAATCTACAACACTAGTGTGGGTGCGCATTTCCGATTGACATGGATATATAAATAATTTTATACAGATGAAATAGCTTCAGCTCATGCTGGATTAATTTCAACGCGTGATATGTTTTTTTAAATACACATACCTATATACATGAGAGAACTTGAATGCCTCCAAGACACTGTCCTCGAGTGTCTACGTTCTCTCTGCACAGGGGTTTGTCAGGACAACCTGACATGAGGATACTTCAGCCTACAAGTAAACCCTGACAAAATATTCAAAATAACATAGTATTCAAAGCCCAAATAAGATCTCCTTGGTATAGCAAAACTGGGTCATACGAGGAATGGTGCACTTTCTCCAAGTGATGTTTCCTCTACTAACAGCACTCCACCAGACCAGATAAATTCTTGTCCCGAAATCCGGTAAGACCAATAGACCACATGAAATGTATACTATAAAATAGTTAACTGGTCAATTGGAGAGAGGAGAATTAATGTTGTTCATTTCTTTATTAACTCAACTTTTGAGAAATAACTATAATGGAACACTCGGATATCTGTGTATCTATCCTAGAGACCAAGTTCTAGCCACAGGAAGGGTTCCCTTGATTTTTGAGAACTTCCACCGAAGTAAAATGAAAGAAATATGAATAGATACACGTGTACCTAGATACATATATAGAATTGCATGAATAAAAATAAACTTGGGTCATTTCATGCCGAAATCGTACACGTTCTTCATACGATCGATTTGTCGATAAATTCAAATTTGAAGAGATGGTTGTAACATACAGCGTCTTGTCTTCTCTGTTATCGGCTTATTTCCTAGATGACGACATGTTTTATATCTCATCTGCTCTGTTCTCGGTTAGGGAAAGAGAGATCTTTCTCGACTGACGCAATTCTCAAAGTAAAAATGTTGTAAAAAAGTTATAAAATAATTTTTTTAAATGCTTGACGATTTGCAAACAGTAATAACGTATCCTGGAGTAACAATCCAGTGCCCCTTTTTGAGGAGATGTATTTTTTCATCACATGAAACAGCGATCTATTAGGTTATTTATTGAATTAAAAAAGCAATAGCAAGAAGAAGAAAACTATTGGAAACTTTGAAACTCGAAACAAAAAGTTAAAAGAAATAGAAACGTTGGAGAAAATGATTTTACATTTGTAAATAACGTCATTCTCAAAAACCAACGTCACATCGTCGCTACAAACTCGTGACGATGTTATTTATTTAATTTCAAAAGAAGAAAAATATTTCGATCTATTCTGTGGTCGGTCAGGAAAAGAAGAAATCTTTCGAGACTGAGGTACTTTTTATCATGAAGCCAATTTAAAAAAAAACAAGTCATTTTTTGAAAGTTCTAAATATACTTACTATGTTTAGGGTAGCAATCTAGTGCTCTATTACTAAAAAGCGACCTTTTATATTATATATTTAATTACAAAAAAAAATGAGGAAATTTGTAAACTCAATAAACAAAAAAAAAACTTTCGTAAAGTTTAAACTAGAATAAAAGTTAAAAGAAATGTAAACTTCGCGAACATGTTTGTATATTTATAAATAACGTTATACTCAAAAAATATTTCGCTTCGTCGTAAACTTTTACCTACATATCTTTAGCAATGTTATTTATTGAATTTCAAGGGCAAGAAAAAATATATCTCGATCTAGTCTGTCGTCGGGCTGAAGACAATAAATTCTTCTTAACTGAGGCGATTTTTATCATGAAGCCAATTTAAAGAAGATTTTTTAATAGTCATTGTTCGAACGTCAAAAATGTACGTACTAGTAAAGTGTCTAAGCAGATGTCGGCAATTGCAAGCGGTTATATTTTCGTTTATTCTTATACCGTTGAACGAGAGCGTATAAGAAACATACATTCAGGTCGCTTAAACGAATGACTACCGTTATTACTTTATTTTGCAGAAGATGGCGATCGTTATTTAGGTATTAAAGCTTGTACATTATGTAGAATATATTTTTAAAAAATAAAATAAAGCATTTCGGTGATTTAATCAAATTCTACTACTATTAATAAAGGACGCGGTGTTTTGGGTGAGAGTCGGAGTAGAAAATAAGATGTGAATGAAACTCGCCGACACCTTCTCTTTTAAGTATTTTTTGTGGAGAGTCAGGTAAGTCGGGAAAATATTAGGAATATTAGTAGAAGAAGAAATGAATGCATCATTTCTAGAAACACGTATGAGAGCATAGGTTCATTGGATTGCGGAACAGATTCGTATACGAAGGTTTTGGGTATTATCCTATTATGCCTGAATGTATACGGAAATAATCGACTTTACTTTATTATCGATATATATATAAATATATGTATATATATATATATATATATATATATATATATATATATATATATATATATATATATATACTATGAAAATATAAAACACAGTTATATATATATCATATCAATTCGTAGAGGATTAATTATTAAGCAGAGTGACTCTGATTTATTAAATTACACACACACACACACACACACACACACACACATATATATATATATATATATATATATATATATATATTTAAAACAATTGCAATCCACTAGCAAAGACTATAACAGCTCGATATTTTATCGTATCGCGAGATGGAGCTAAATATACATATATGTATTTTTTTAATTTTAATTATTGTCAACTCATCATCCAAACTAATAGTACACGTAATGGTATCCTAGTTGTGTTAACCTGTTTCAAGACGATGTTTATTTTCAGTTATACATAATGATGCAAAATACGGTTAAACCTTTTTTTTCTTCGGAGCAGGATTCAAGTGTACACAAAAAGCAATTATAATTAACGAAAAACGGTTATAACTGTTCAAAGCAAAACACAAACTAAAAATGCAGTTCCAACGTTAATCTTAAATACATTTTTGTTTCATTTTACTTCAATAGAAGTTCTCAGAAATCAAGGGGCCCCTTCTTGAAGCACACACTAAATCTATATATGAGATACATGAATGTTTGCATGCTCTATTAAAGTACTCATTTACCTCTCAAGCGTTGACCTAGTAAAGAAGTTAAGAACATTAATTTTCCCCTCCCCAATTAACCCCTTGATTATGTTATAGTATATCTTTCTATTAGTTTCTTGCTCTTACCTTTTAAAGAAAGACCGAAGGCAATCGAGGATAGTGTCTAGTAGGTAATTTAAACTCAAATACTTTTTTTGATTCATTTTACTTCGGTCGAAGTTCTACGAAATCAAGAGGCGCCTTCCTTGGGCTAACACTTAATCTCTATATGAGATACATAGATATTCGAATATTTCATAAATGTTCTTTACGTGTTGAACGTTTTAGTTAGTAAATAAGTTAAGAATATTAATTTCCCTCTTCCCAATTGACCAAGTAACTATGTTATATTATATATTTTATGTTGTCTCTTGGTCTTACCGGATTCCAGGACAAAAATTCATCTTATCTAGTAGAGTATGCAACTAAGTGATGTTACTTGAGGTAACATTACTTAAAAAAGGCGCACCATTACTCGGATGAGCCAGTGTATAGCCGTGTCGAGGGGATCATATTTGGGTTTATAATAGTATTTTGTTTTGCATATTTGGTCAGGGTTTACTTGTAGGATAAGTACTATCATGTCAGGTTATATTGATAAACACTTGCACATAGAGACCTAAGACACTCAAGGATGGTCTTTAATAGGTAATTCAATCTCTTAATATAGGAAATACATCAGAGTACATATAAACGGTGACTTTCAGATTCAAAATTACAGACCACTTTTACAGCTCATGTATTTCCTGGATTCCAAAACAAGGACTTCATCTGTATTTTTACTCCTTCATATCTATATAATAAAGTAAAGTCGCTTTTTCGGTTTACATTCAAATTTTATATCTTAATAACCAAAATCTTAATATGTTAATCTGTTCCGACATTCAACTAGGCTAATCCTTCATGCGTGTTTCCAGCAACAATGCATTCATTTCATTTTTCTTCTTTTAATATTTGTTACATTTCATCCGGATTACTTGCTTCTTCAAAATAAGCATCCTAAAAAGAATATGGCTACCACTTTTACTCGCTACTAATTATCTACTCTAACCACTACCCGTAACACCGGTCTTTAATTTATCATGGAATAATATTGATATTAAACATTTTGTGTTTCATTTCTCACTATAGTATGCATCTCTGTTATCTACTTACGGAATATAAGAATAGCGGTTTCTCCTTTTTTACATTTGTTAAACAGAAAATGTCTACTAAGACATTTGCTAAATCTATTTCTTACTATTCTTCATTTAATTACTTAGTCTTTTTAATTTACGGTATTGTAAGATTCACGAATATCTATATGTAACATTTTTTTTATTGGTGTCGTCGTTATTATTAGTAGTAGAAGCTATAGTAGTAGCATATAATCTTACGCCATTTTTAGATAAGGATTGGATAATATGTGCTTATTATTTGTGCTATTTTATTTGATTGAATATAATAAATACTTATTTAACAATATGCATTTTAACAAACGTAGATAAACAAACAGTATTTTAACAAACGTAGAAACATCCATTTTGTTTGATTGAAAACAATACATACTTATTTAATAATATTTCTTTAACATACCAGCGGGGGATGCTTCTATTCAAAACTGTAAGGTAGGCGGTTTAGCCTTGCTTTAAACTTCGATAACTCGCTTTTATTTACTTATTTACAAAAGATTTATTTTAGAGCAATTATTTTTTATAAAAAAATATATGGCTAAATCCTATTTTAATCACTTAAATTAGTTACAGACAAATGGGTTCTTTTTTTCAGAAATGATACTATAATGTTCATTTTGTAAAGTTTAATCATTCTTTCATATTTTATCCGGGCAACGTCAGGACACGGGCCCTGCTAGTATGATATACAGTGTAATTTCACATGTCAATATGCTGTTATCTATCTTATAAATTTGTCGTTAAATAAATGCTCTTTCTACTATAGTCATTTCCTCTTTCAACCGATCCTCGTGGGTGTTACACAGGATAAGACAGGAGAAGACAAAAAGTCGACGGCACGGAAAAGATATACGAACATGTGGGTGAAAAAACGTTAAAGATGACAAAAATATTCTTTAGGTTAACATTTTATTTAATCTCCATCATTTCTAGAAGAAAGATCGAACTTATTTGTGAATCTATGTTAAAAGATTACGGATTTCTTTGGCTATAACTTTAATTGCTCCTTTCTCATTCGCTGAACCAGTATTTTTTTTGCCTGTCTTTTTCATACCTTTCTTCTTCGGTGTGGCAGACGTGATCAGCAAGGACATGGATCGCGTAGTTGAACTTGTTTTGACTTACATTATCGCCGAAATATAAGCGTATACACCCTTCATGTAAACTAGAAAGAGTACACGCTTAAACAATAGTATTAATACGCAGTGATCAGTGTGATCAGTGTGCTTTGTCATCTATAAACATTGCGCGCTATGAGGGTCCAGAAAGACCAGCTTTCCCTTTTTTCCCCGTAGTTAACGTCCTTTATTTCAGCTGTAAACCCAGCTTCCAGTATTCAATTAAACTGTTCTTCGTCAGTTGCCATTTTTGACGCTTCAAAGAATCTGGAAAACAAAATAATCGGTCGTTATTATCCGAATATTTATGATTTCTTAAAACTTATAATGAGTTAACGTTAAACTCATTTCAGCATGACATCAAACCAATTGAGGACGGACACTATCAGATATAAGCAGCCAGCATACCATTATATATATATATATATATATATATATATATATATATATATATATATATCACAATGGTGTTAAAGAAGGTCAAGACAAATAAATATGATGCATATCTGTTTCAATCGAATTAAACATACCGGCTATGTTCAGTCATGTTTTCCGGTATGCGCCGATGAGGTTAGTTGTTTTTAAAGACCGCACCTGGCTTAAAACCGATGGTATCATCGTGATTTAACCTGCTCTTCTGTAGCACCATAAAGTAGCATGCACTTTTGATTTAATAATTGAGTACCTGTAAATTTCTATCAATAAAAGTAAATCAATGATTATATACATTATATACATTATATATATATATATATATATATATATATATATATATATATATATATATATATATATATATATATATAATGTATGTGTGTGTGTGTGTGTGTGTGTGTGAAAAAGACAAACGAAAAAAAATGTAAATACCGAAATAAATCATAAAATAAACCGACAGATTATACCGGTTTCATTCGGATAAACAGACGTGTTCAGAAAAAGTGAAGATTTTTAATTTCTTCGATGACGGTAAAACTATAGGAAAAAGAAAAACGCACAACGGGATGTTATAGGCACGTGTTTAACGATTTGGAAAAAGAAAGAATAATGAAACGCGAGCGGCAGAGACTTTAAAATCAGAATATTTGAATATTTGTTAGTATATATATATATATATATATATATATATATATATATATATATATATATATATACATATACATATATATACATATACATATATATACATATATATATATATATATATATATATATATATATATATTTTGATGCACGTTTTGTTGAATACCACGGAATTTTTTGCGTTTTTAATTTTTTTTAGGAATGTTCTCGACGCGGCGAGCAAGCTTTCTGGTATCTGGACGTAGCTGGTATAATATGGTTCCAAGCGCCTTCGACCACCTTTGTAATTCAAAAAACATGTGCATGAGTACTCTATCATATGATTCACTACACCAGACACAAGAAAGTATCAACTATTGCAAATTAAAGTGAATGGCCGCTTGCTGGATGTATCTAACTTAATAAACTAGGGGTTCCACCATTAAAACAACCAGGAATCCAGGTTGATGTGTGACAAGTATGATTTTACATAAGGAACTCAGCGAGCAGATCGAATATTAAATTGAAAGAGAGAATATATATAATTTTTCCATAGTCAGACAACACATCAGCCAACACAAAAAAAAAGAAAGCCTCAGACCGGAAGACCTAGATTAACCTTTTGCCTTTCTTTGTGCTTTGTCAGCTGGACACCTACAAACTCATGATTCGAACCCGAAATATCGACCTGGGTTCTGCGTAGTTTCGGAGTGTTTAATCAATATATATATATATATATATATATATATATATATATATATATATATATATATATATATATATATGTGTGTGTGTGTGTGTCTGTGTGTTATAATGAAATAATTCCAGGAGGAAATCCGGGTATGAGAGCTCTATGTAATAAACAGAGCAAGAATAAAATAAAATGTAGTAACACGAAATCACATAATCATCGATGCAATTATTTATTTCAACCTTGTGGTATTTTCAAGCATCCGATTTAGACGATTACATTTTTGAAACTGAAAAAAAGTTTAAATTCACACTCGACAATTCAAATATATATATATATATATATATATATATATATATATATATATATATATAGCGTAATCACCATAACACACTGGTTGCCATAGATCACCGAAGTTAAGCAACGTTGAGCATGGCCAGTTCTAAATATGTAACCATTTACTAACCACAGGTGCTGTATGTGGCCTTAAGAAGATATGGGCTCTACCAGGTTCTATCACGCCCAGAGAAAAGTTAGGAGAGATAGAGTATTTGTTTGGCTCACCAAGGACGTTGTCGGACGTTATGGGAAAACAACAACAACAGCAACACTACGAATCAGTGGCGATTTGTGTTCGGGGTTCGCGCCTACCGACCGTCGGGAATTAGTTTCTAGACTAAGATTGCGTTAGCATGAAACATCGATGTTTCTAGGTATTTAAATAATTAATATTTATTTATTAAAATATTATTGTTTATCAGCCCTCCTCCCCACAAGGGCTGGGCACTTTCGAGTAGCTTTAATAACAAGCAGTACAAATAGCTATATGCGCGATCCGAACACCGTTTCGTAAGATCACTCTATCTGCCTGGTAAATAGCAGCCGCTTGTCGCTATTTACAGTTAAAGTTACTCTATACTTACTAACTAACTGACGATGGCCGTTTGGATAAGATCACCGACTACGAATCAGTGGCGATTTGTGTTCGGGGTTCGCGCCTACCGACCGTCGGGAATTAGTTCCTAGACTGAATGAAACATCGATGTCTCTAGGCATTTAAATAATTAATATTTATTTATTAAAAAATATATATATATATATATATATATATATATATATATATATATATATATATATATATATATATGTCTGTATGTATCATGTATGTATGATGAGAACAAGAATTGTCAAGGATACAATATCAATTAAATCATCAAATGTTAAACACATGGGATTTATATAAGAAAATTATTTTTTATTCCTTCTTAAAGCATCACTTATCAAAGGTGTAATATTATTGTCAGAGATACTGTCTTATCGTCTTTTCTTTGAAAAGTCATTGTTTAAGGAAGAAAAATAAAATAATGCTCTCATATAAATATATTGTTTTGATTAATTGGTGATTTTATAAATATGTTTTCCTTTTACAATTTTTATTCTCACCATTTACTTCTTTATATTATTGCTCTATCTCGTATATTGAGCATTAACTTTTCATGATAGGTTATTTTTTAAAGATATATTTTATATCTTTAACTTTCTTTTCTTTGACTATATATATATATATATACATGTATGTATATATATATATATATATATAAATATATAATATATACGCATATATAATAAATATATGCATGTATATAATATATATTTAATATATATGTATATATAATATATATGTACATGTTTTTTTTATTTTACTTCTATTTTACTTTAATGTTGCTATTATTTCTTTTAATTCGTCAAATTTGTCTGTGGCTTTTTACGATTTGACCTTAAATTTCAATATTTTATTAAAATAGACGTATTTTTCGTAGCTCTGTTCGTATTGAATATGGCGTCCATTAAGTAAACAGAATCTGTTGTTCCTAATGGGACCTACATATACAAATGCTTTAATAATGTGAGTGTTATTTTTGTCTTTAATTTTTCAATGTGTTGGGACACGGTTTTTATTTACTTTTCTTTCTGAAGAATCGCACTTATTGAAGTAAAGATCTGGATCTAAACTAAAATAATGAAGACATGGTTACTGGAATATCATTTTCTATTGTTTGTTTATAGTCTTGGTTGACTCTGTGAACCGGGTTCGTGCCCTGTGACCGTCTGAAATTGTTACTTGTAACACTGATGAGAGCGAAATCTTGAAACGCCGGCGTATGAAAGTAAAAACAATTTAATATTTATTTATGAATATTTTTACAAAGACCCGTTTAAGAAATGAAAGCTGAGCACTGTTCGGATATGTTTAAAACAGACTGTCACTTAACAATAAGCAAAATTCCTATAAAGTTCGTCGAACCCTCTAGAGTGTCTGCTGTTTACTGCCTACTGTATTTAGGAAAGAATGGATCTTAAATTATCCTGTATCACGTGATAATTCCTGATGGCCAGTGGGATAGAGCAAAAGCGAGCAAAGTATTGGTTACCTCTGTAAACAAGGTTCGCGCCCTGTTACCGTCTGAAATTGCCACTTGCCACACTGATGAGATCGAAAGCTTGAAACGCCGGCGTATGTAGGTAAATTATATATATATATATATATATATATATATATATATATATATATATATAAAATAATAGAATTACATCAGTAATTAAAATTTTGGTATATAAATTATTATTATTATTATTATTATTATTATTATTATTATTATTATTAATGAGATAAAAATAACTTTGAAATGTTTTGGTTCTGGGGTTAGTAGATCACGCGTTTTTTTTACTCGCAAACTATTGTGTGACGGGACGGCTATATATTTATTTATATAAGAATATAAATTAATAAGCATTGTTTATTATTATAGAATAAAGGATATATCTATACTATATATATGAATATTTATAAAAATTATGCACATATAGTTTTTTTTTACTATTGTTTGTACTGGTGATAGAAATTTTAGAATAACAAATTATTTTTTATTTAGAAACAGAAATTCTTATAAATTACTATTTTAGTAGTATTGTGTAATTTCCGGAAAATTGCATTAAATCGCCCTTTTCTTAACAGGGCGTGGCATTATTAAAATAATAATATTAAATAAGATAAAAAAAATATTAAATAATGGCACGTCCTATTTAAAAAGAGCGACTTAATGCAATATTCTTCACCGCTTAGAAAGTGGAAAAATACAAAGAAACCGGCTCCGTTTCTGTCGTCAGTCAAAATAATAAGTAAAAACTACGTAACACTATGGCGATAAATATCGTACATATTTCGGCAAGGTAATTATGGTATGATCGTTAAACGCCAGACTGCAGACAGTAATATCGTAGGTTCTATCCTTGCTCAGGTTAGCCATGCTGATGACCATGGTGATATACAGAAACACGTGTCCATTTTACGTACAAAAAAGAATCCATGGGCACGTATTTCTTGTATTATCACAAAGCACAAAACGAACAAAAATATATTCAAATTGGAACAGAGATTTGTTTAATTTAGGCGGAATTTATTGCCTTAATCTCCGGAAATTAAAGAATACGACTAAGATAGTAATTTATAAACATTTTTGCCTCGAAAGAAAAATAATTTGTTATTCTAAAATTTCTGGAAATGAGGACAATAAACTCTGCCTCTCTATATACAAATTAAAAAAAATCTATGTTAAAATTTGGACAATATTTTTGTTTGTTTTGTGCTTTTGAAATATTATTATGCCATATTTGTATTATCGAGCATTCCATGTTGTGTTAGTTTTTTTTCTTTTGCATATGTGAAATTGCTTTCTTGTATACCCTTGATGATATTGTAAGTATAACTATGATTATTTTCAGTATATATATATATATATATATATATATATATATATATATATATATATATATATATATATATATTTGTTCCGTGTATATATATATATACGGGTACAAGACATTTTATTTTTCATAGCGACATGTTTACCGAATCAACATCTTACGGATTCTACCTTCTACTAGCAATAAACATGTCGCTATGAAAAATAAAATGTCTTCTACCCCTGACGAAGACGTATTACGTCGAAAATTTGGGACTACTTTAAATAAATTACTATTTATTAAAAAAAAATGCATTCTTAGGCTTCAAACATCTTTCTTACATATATATATATATATATATATATATATATATATATATATATATATAGTATTTAATGTATCCACATGAAATTTTATAAGGAGTTATCATTTCTTATGTATCAATTTCCAGTATTTACTTCAACAATACTCGATACGTAAGTAGAGCTAGGTAGTAAGCTATGAAAATATATTTATGCAAATTAAGCGACACAGAGGCTCCCGCGTTTAATCCGCGGGGGGGGGGGATCTATGAAAATATATTTATGCCAATTAAGCTACACAGAGGCTCCCGCGTTTCATCCCCGGGGGGGGGGGGAGATTCCCCAGGGGATGAAATGCGGGAGCCTCTGTGTAGCTTAATTGTCATGAATATATTTCTATAGCTTACTATATATATATATATATATATATATATATATATATATATATATATATATATATTAGTATTTTATTATAAATAATTCATCTCCAGCGAACCTGTCTCCCTATTGGATTCTACTCGAAATCTTTATAATATTTTGAACACAAATCCTTAGAAATTTCTTTAATGGGGTTTATCGAAGATTTTAAGATGCCCTCTAATCTCCAACCTACAGCTTAACCAGCTTTTCATCTACAGAAGAACCACATATCATTCTATTGGATTATTCCTCCTGGCTTTACAATATTTTGACCACGTTGACGCCGTTTTCTACGAACTTTTAACGGTATTTTTTTTTTGTTTTTGCATTCTTAACCTTTTCCTTACTGAACATTTTGACACCAGACTAATTTCTAGATGGACATATGCTGCATTTTGACAACCTTCTCACACACTTACTTTCATTTTCTATTATCTTCTCAAAATTTTCAAATTTTTCATTTTGATACTAAATTGAATAAGGATTCTAGCCATAAGGTATAGAATCATTATATATTCATTTTAATCTTTATCAGGGTAAATAAAAGTTGCGGGAAAATGTTCTGTTCGGAAAATTAAATTTACCTGTCTATACAAGAATATATATATATATATATATATATATATATATATATATATATATATATATATATATATATATATATATATATATATATATATATATTTATATATTTCTCTTTGTTGCTTTTTACTTCACGTGCCTCTATTACATGTATTATTAGAACTTTATGAGATCAGCCTTTTAAGTCTTCTCATCATTTTATTCTTCTAACTTTGCATATTATAACTTATTTCTACAAGTCCACTACATATTTCTATTATTCTCTGATGACTGACGGACAAACTAACGAACTTTGATTTTGTTCTGTCCACCAACGAACACGTGTAGGGCTACCAATAGATTAATGTAAAAAAATGTATAGTCTTTGTATGAAAGATTAAAAAGAAAATGATAAATCTCCACTGATGTGCGGAAATAAAGAATTGAGGGAACTCGAGTAAATTATGTTTTTGGATTGCCTTTTACATGATTTTTGTTAGTGAATCAATATGATATAATATATATGCCGTGAATTTTGTAATAAATCTTTATTCAGTTTGTAATTGGAAATTTTCGGATACTGTAAGTAATAGAAAATTGGAAATATACGTTCCTTTTAAAAACACAATAAAAATAATTTTAGTCATTATTAAATAGATGAGACCAAAAACATTTCTTGGTTTTCTAAATAACCTTAAAATGCTTTCTAAAATATGTGCCACCCCTTATATATATATATATATATATATATATATATATATATATATATATATATATATATATATATATATATATATATATATATATATATAATATCTCTATATATATCTATATCTATCTATCTATATATATATATATATATATATATATATATATATATATATATATATATATATATATACAGGACCGGCGGGACAGTTATAAAAGTGTGGGGGGGGGGGGCTCTCCTAAAAAGTGGGGGGGGCTGTTAAACACATGCATATATAACTTCATCATTGATACCGTAAAGTGTGGGGGGGCCAAGTCAAAAGTGTGGGGGGGGGCGAGCCCCCCCCTAGCCCCGCCGGTGCCGCCGTCCATGATATATATTATGAACCCTGTCGAGCATGAAAATAAAATGAATTTTTAGAGCAGTCAAAAAAAATTACATGGTTAGAATATATAGGGAAAAGCTTTAGGAGAACAAACGTTGATTAACCAAGGTTTTGTATTAGATAGACAAGCATATATCTCTCATTTTCTCTCTCTCTCTCCCTCTCTCTCTCTCTCTATATATATATATGTGTATATATATATATATATATATATATATGTATATATATATATATATATATATATATATATATATATATATATATATTAAGATTTATATATAAATTTGCACTGAATATTTGTGTAACTGTCTAATCAAACAAACACACTTCGTGTTATTTAATAACATTTTCCTGAATATATATATAATTATATATATATATAAATATACACAATGATAGATTAATAGATATATATACATATACACACAATGATAGATTATATATATATATATATATATATATATATATATATATATATATATATATACAATGATATTTAATATACATACAACTAGATGTCTATCTTGATAACTAGATAGATAGGTAGATAGATACAATAATTGCCTATCTTGATAGATAGATAGATAGATAGATAGATAGATAGATAGATAGATAGATAGATAGACAGATAGATAGATAGATGCAATAATCTTCATTTAATAATGCATACATACATAGTACATCCGATTTACGCTGTCTTAGAGTGTCTTTAGAAAGAATCAACCAATTTAGTTCATAAGTATATTTCTTTAACCCTGATTAATACTTGCTCAGATTATCACATTTAATTAATCGAAATAATAAACGTCATCAAAATGTTGTTTTCACCTCGAAATAAGAGTCAGCCATTTTGAAAAATATTTTAAGAATCTTTGTTTTTCCTTCTCCAAAACAAAATCCCAGGGACCGTTCCCGCCGCTACTACTGTCGACCCTACTTCAGCCTTTCATTCATCTCGCCTATTCATTCATTCCGCCGGAATGTGTTTATGCATTCCACATGCCGCACGTTAATTCGTCCATTTCTCCGTTCACACATTCATTCATGCTCGCCCTGTTTAGCGTAGATCTCTTGTTCTCCCATTCATCTATCGAATAATTCATCATCCTGTTCATTCATTCATTCTAGAATTCTTTTCCATATACTACCCCATTAGACCGTTTGATAAAAATAATCCTTTATTCTTTTAATCTAAGTCTAATTATTTATGGAGATATCATAGTGATGTGCGTTCACATATATATATATATATATATATATATATATATATATATATATATATATATATATATATATATATATATATATATATATATATAGCCATATATATTTATATAGCCATATATATATATATAGCCATATATATTTATATAGCCATATATATATAGCCATATATATATATATATATATATATATATATATATGCATATATATATATATATATATATATATATATATATATATATATATGTGTGTGTGGGTGTGGGTGTGAGTGTATATATATATATATATATATATATACACTCACACCCACACATATATATATATGCATATATATATATATATATATATATATATATATATATATATATATATACATACATATATATAATATATATATATATATATATATATATAAAATATATATATATATAAAATATACATAATATATATATATATATATAATATATATATATATAAAATATATATATATATATATAATATATATATATATATATATATATAGAGAGAGAGAGAGAGAGATAGAGAGAGAGAAGGAGAGAGAGAGATGGACGAAGAGTGATAAAACATGCACGAATGTCCAAATTTATTTCAAACTTCGATTGTTACATGCAAGGTATATTCTGTAGTAAAATTATGTTTATTATTCTTTCATAGGAAAGAATAATACACATACTTTTATTACAGAATATACCTGTTTTATCACTCTTCGTCCATCTATCTTTATAATTACTCTATCTCGTATATTGAGATTTTACCATTTCACTATAGGTTCTTTCTACTAAAAGTTTACTTTTAGTATCATATTTATTCTATATATATATATATATATATATATAAATACACACAGTGAGTGTAACAATGCGAAAGCAATCATCGCTCTGTAGGCAAAAAGAGTTGTCTCTCAAATTGGACTTATTTAGAAACTTCTAAAAGGGGAAAAATACTTTGCTTATTATGTCCATATATTTCTTTTTCTGTTTATAATGGCGATATTAAATCTTCCTGTTCCCTGTTCTTTTTTTCCACGTTTTTCTTTTTCCCGTTTTTAAGCGATATTGAAAATGTGTCGGTTGAAAGGTACCTTGGGATTTAGTCTGTTTATTTCAGTCGATCTTTTTTATTCTTTTTAAAAGTTTTTAATCGAATGTCTGCGACGATTAAATATATTACTATGAATTTTCTCTCTTTTAATTTTTCTTGTTATATTGTCCTCGACTCGCTATGACTCCGTTCATCCTATTTAAAACCTTGATAAAATTCTGTACAACAAAAAAAAATTTGTTCATATATATATATATATATATATATATATATATATATATATACATACATAAAGTCAGCCTGCAACGCTAAATCAAATGTAAATGTTTTTAGGTCTGTAAATTTATAGGTTATGATGATATAATCCTCTCCCCCTCCCAGTGGGTCTATCAAATATATGTTCTTATATACGGGATTGGTCACACTAGTGATTTCCTAAATACTAAAACACTAAATCACACATTATATATATATATATATATATATATATATATATATATATATATATATATATAAAATTAACCCATATACACGTGTGGTTCATGCCAAAATTGTCGAACCCCAATACAAAA
Source organism: Sepiola atlantica (assembly GCA_963556195.1). Classification (NCBI taxonomy): domain Eukaryota; kingdom Metazoa; phylum Mollusca; class Cephalopoda; order Sepiida; family Sepiolidae; genus Sepiola; species Sepiola atlantica. Next base: position 69,165,745 of record OY744529.1, read on the forward strand.
GTTGTATTTGACTCAGTTGTCGGAGGGCGTACGATGTGTTTACCGCGCATTGCCGTAGAAATAGGAGATACAATTAACGTCTAAATTGCAAATTAAGCGGTCATATCAGAAAGCCGTCAAGATAACTTAGTATATATATATATATATATATATATATATATATATATATATATATATATATATAGAGAGAGAGAGAGAGAGAGAGAGAGAGAGAGAGAGAGAGAGAGCTTTTCAGACTATATATATATATATATAGTGTCTAAAGAAGCGCTCTCTCTCTCTCTCTCTCTATGTCTCTCTCTCTCTCTCTCTCTATATATATATATATATATATAAATATATATATATATATACTAAGTAATATATATATATGTATATATATATATATATATATATATATATATATATATATATATATATATATATATATACATATAGTAAGCTATGAAAATATATTCATGGCAATTGAACTACACAGAGGCTCCCGCGTTTCATCCACGGGGGGAATCTTCAGGCTAAAATGTCTTTTAGCCTGAAGATTCCCCCCGGGGATGAAACGCGGGAGCCTCTGTGTAGCTTAATTGCCATAAAGATACTTTTATAGCTTACTACTTAGCTCTACTTACGTATCGAGCACTGTTGAAGTAAATACTGAAAATTGATACATAAAAAATTATAACTCCTTATAAAATTTTATGTGGATACATGAAATACTAATATATATATATATATATATATATATATATATATATATATATATATATATATAGAACAGTTTTTTTTATTATTATATTCCAATATCCATAGTTCGTTTTATTACTTTTATTTTTATTTTTATTTTTTTCACATTTCAAAAATTTCAAATTTCTGTGAGATATATTTAACGGTTCGTTTCATTTAATTTGTGCCAAACAACATTTATATGTTAATATCGTCTCTGCAACACTACAAAATCATCAGAAAAAGTTCACAAATAATAAGAGTTCTTAGATTAGAGTGTCTTTAAAACCACCCACATCATACATCAGTTTCATTTTAAGGTGAAAATAAACAAAAGAACAAACAAAAATTTTAGAGCAAACACTCACATGTTTACGATCAAACTAAGCAGCCATTTTGATATTTATTTATTTATTTATTTTTTTGTTTTTTGTTCAAAGCTTGTATCTCCCAAAAAAATTAGTGCGATCAGTTTAAAAACTTTAATTCGGTAATATTTGCTAAAATATTTAATATGTACTATAATTTATTCATAAAGTTCCAGTTTATTTGAAGATAATTTATTTTTTATGAAAGTTACCTGAATGTTTATGGTGCGAAACTCATTTAAGCAGATCATTATAGAGCTAGTCTCAATGTGTCAAACCGTCCATTCAATCAACTATTAAAAAAGTTTCTTCTACATAAGTGTTTATATGGAATTTATATAGTATTTATTAGTAAACCATTTCTAACAATATTGAGACAAGCTTACCTTCCCAGAAATTCATCACTCAAGTAGTAAGCCACTAGTTAAAATGCGAAACTAAGGGGGTTATATTTACGGCGAAATATATCCTCCATATTTAGCCAGATTACGATTTCGAAATATAGAATGGGCATTATATATTTATTTATTTATTTAATTTCTTAAAGTGTTCTAAGGATTCAAAAGTAGTTTAACGGGGATCTGTACCTTAAACATTAATTTTTACTATGTTTTATTTCTAAATCGTACTATCAAGTGAATTGCTAAGACAAATATACGAATGTAAACAATTAGAGTCTTACATTAATATTTCCATCTATTATTTAGTCGTTTTTCTCCCTTCTTTTAAGTATCATTATGTTTATTAATATACATTCACAAATATGTTTAGTATCATCAATAAATTCATACCAACCACACATATATATATGTACACACACACATATACACATATATATATATATATACAAATATATATATATATATATATATATATACATACAGACAGACACACACATGCATGTATACACCTACACATACGCTCACACACATATCGAAATATTTCTTCAGTATATGTACGATAAAAAACAAGTATTTCTTTTACTTTTAAAACTAAAAAATTAAGTGCAAATAGGCTAAAAATAATGTCAAAAACCCAATTCACTCTAAACAATTAACACGACTAAAATAGGAATTAGATCATTCCTGTTTATTTTTCTACGATGAAGGTTTGTTTTTTAAAATCTAATATAAGGTTGTACCTACTCTTACACTTATCTATCAATATGCCTACCCGCATACATACATTAAGAGATCCGAACGCAAATAAAAACGTACAATCAACATCTACAAAAAACTCCACAAACAACCACTACAGAAATGATTGTATTTCAACAGAAATCTAAATATTTGTGTTAAGTAATATGATATCAAAATCGTTTCCCATAAAAAGAAAGCTTAACATCGAAGTTCAGTTATAATATGTTTGTATCTTTCCATTGCTTAAGGTTTCAATATAAGTGAATCGGAACTATTATGCTCAACATCCAAACCTCCGACATACATATATATGCACACATAGATACATACACACACAATATATATGTACATATCCGAATAAACAAACATACACATGCATACACCATATATATACATATATATACACACATTATTTATTTATCTATTTATTTATTTTATTTCTTTATTTATCTATTGGACATTTATTTCGCATAATATTTAAGATGATACTAGTGTTATTAGTTTATACTCCTACCAAAGCGATATCTTACTTACTATTTACCATTGCTCACCTAATTAATACAGATCGAAGAAACCAAGATGAAAAAACCTATTTCAACTACTTATTGATGTTCTCATAATCTAGCCTTCTTACTATTTTTATTATAAGTCAGATATAATTTTCATTTCTTCGGTTATTTTAGATTATAAGTGATGTGCTCTATTTCTAAATGTTTTATATTGATGTATTAGTACTCAGTTATCTAGTATTCGGTTTATGTTTTTGTATTGTCAAGAAATTCTTATATTGCTCCTAAACATTAGTTACTTACATACTTTTGTTGATGAAAAGGGTTACCAGCACAGGTATTTTATATGGGTCTGTAGCGGGATAGGATGTATGCGGTTCTATGTAGGCAGTTCTGAATCACCTCCTGTCTTTTATTTAATAAATTATCTTTAGACATAACTATATTGTAGGATTCTAGAATACAGAGGTTGCATCTCTTAGATTTGTTAGGTCTATATTTCCCTGCTCTACCTAGTATAGACCAGTTTAGGTTGTATTGTATGTTTTTGCTATTTAGTTCTCTTACATGCTTAGCTAAAGTCGTAGGAATCTTTTTTGAATTTGTATTAGGTTCTTTAAAAGAGTGTATATGGTTTCGATATCTGTCCTTAAAACTAAAGCCCGTTGAACTAATGTATGTTTTAATTCTGTTTTCCTCTATAACGTTACACTTATACACTATATCTGAGGTTAAACAATTCCCCTCTAAAGGGCATTGGCTAATGTTTCTACAGTTACATTGGGAGTTATTATTCTGATTCTGAACTGTGCGAGTATCTAAGTTACTATTCTTTTTGATTTTCGTGTTATTTGAACTCACTATAGTTGATGTGAAGTTTATCGAAGTTGAAAAGGATTGCTTAACTGTATTCTTATTTATAAGTTTGCCTAGTCTACTATCTCTAGGAAAATTTCTCTCGATAATTTAGTAAAATTGTCTAGGTATGTCAGTAAAGACATTTAATCCATAAGGGGGGTTGAACCATAGTGAATTTCTACGTCTGTTTTTCTTCCCAGTGTTTTTTCTACGGATGGTAGATTTGTTGATCCTCTAGTGTTAAGTTTAGTGCTAGGTGCAGTAATCTGCGTATTATTAGTATTTATTCTCCTATTGATTTTTCTGGGATTCCCCATAGCCATGTTATATGATATTATGTGAGGTGTATTTCTATGAGTCCCAGGATTTACATTATGCCCCAACGGGCTTACCTTTATGTAGCTTATTTTCTCATTATATCCAGATCTGGCTAATGCTTCATTTTAGTAATCTTTATTTTTATTGAATAGTGATTCGTTAGATGATAGTTTTGATATTCTCTTAGAGATACTAGGGATTATGGCTTTCTTAATGGGTCTCGGGTGATTAAAATTAGAATCTACATAAAAGAGAGTTTGGTTTGGTTTATGATATGGTTCATATGTTCCATTGTTTAGGTCTAAGCAGATGTCTAGGAAGTTAATTATCTTATGGTTTAAGTCTATTGTTACCGTAAGGTCCAAATTTTTTAAGAAATTGTGTATATCCTTCTTAGTATTCTCTAACCTTCTATTGCCAGAGTTGACGAAGAATAGAGCGCCATCGCTGTATAAGCCGCCCTTAAGCAGTGGTAACTCTTTATGCAGCTCCTTCAAAATGTAAAGGCCGACCAAATCCGTTACCTGTGCAGAGTCCGGTCGCCCCGTAGTTATGTCGAAGTTATTCTCTCTATTTTTTCTTGTCCATAGTTTGTTATTATACAGAATCAAAGTTCTTCTAGCTAGTTTTATAATATCGATCTCTAGTCTAGTTATATGCGTTTCAGTTCTAGCCATATCAAGGGCTTTGTCCAGAAGTGTAGGGGATATTGATGGGTAATATGTATCAATGTCAAACATGATAAACTTCCCGTTACTCCTTTGGAGGAGTTTTGTAAAACAATTTATGACTTCGTCTGACGATGTCCATAAATTGTGAGTTATCTTGGATTTAATGGTGGGTATGATTCTATCCAATATTTTTTTTACTAATTGCCCCTATGTCTGATATACATGGAGAGATCAATCTGATGGTGGGGTTATTATTAAAATCGCCTTTATGGTCCTTTAATGTAAATCTAGGGCATTTAGGAGTATATATTTCTATGTTGTTATCTATATTGATCTTAGAACATATTTCCAAGGCCGTAGAATTGATATCGCTGAGGTCATTTACATTAGCTATTTTATAGTTTTTCAGTAGTTCCTTCATAATCAGATTATTATATGTTTCAAAGTTCATGCTATATAAGTTCATTGTTTTGTCTGCAGGTACTATTAGGTTATAGTTATTATTTATTTTTCTAAATGCTTGGTTTATTTTATTAATTGTAGGGTTGGAGTATTTACATCTCTTTTTAAACTTCAAGTTTCCTATCATGTTAAACATGTCTTGCTCAAAATTCTCTAGAATGTTCAGTGCTGATGGACATTTACGCGTCTTGATGTTATAAAATTTGATGTAAGTCTTTCCGGAAACCTCTGATGGCATATCATATTCAGGAGGGTCCACTGTGCGTATATCCGGTTGATCGATTCTCTGTTCACCCTCATGGGAAGTGTGGTGATGGAGTACCTTCCAACGTACTCTTTAGATGAAAGAGTTAACTGCCTGTATCATGTCTTGTGTGTATGATTCATGGCTTGGAATAGCTATATTCTTTGGTGAGAATGTTATTTCCTCCTTGGTGAACATAGTTAAGGGAGATAAAAAAGGACGGATAATCAGCTCAATTCGAGGAGCAGTAATAATTAATTATTAAAGACAATATATGTATTATCATATATCATCAGATCCTTTTACTTTGTAGTATCCTTTGAAGATTCAGCTCAATGTTTGTCAATTATTGATAACAGAGCAAAATATAGAACAGTTTTTTTTATTATATTTCAATAACCATGGTTTGTTTTATTAGTTTTATTTTTATTTTTATTTTTTATCTCATTCGTTTTTTATTTTTAATGTTTTTTTTATTCTTTCGGCGGGTGTGTCACGGTTACGGTGGCAACCCACTAAATTGGTGTTTACAAAAAATATATAACGTGCAAACGTTACTTACTCTGCTCACCTAGAATAGACATTTCATTCTTCATAATGATGAGTTAAATAGTTAAGGATTACCCAGCACAAAGATATTATTGTCTCTCACTCGCGCTCACCGATCCTTTGGAAAATGTATTTCTTAATATAACTCAAAATTTGATGTAGAGCGATTGTTTTTTTTCTATTAAATATTTTGTATCTATTTTCAATGTTTTGAGGGCGGTGCCAGTTTTGGTGGACGCATCCCCTGAATGGTTAAGTCTACTAAAATTAATATACGCATCTTACATCCGAGAATATATATTCAAAAATACATTATAGTCAGTTCATTAGTTAAAGAGTTTATCCTGCACAACGAAATATATTACCTGACTTTATAGATATATGCGCCCCTTAATGTTAACATTTTCAAAAATATAATGTTTTCATGTTACTGACCGTGTTGCGTAGAACATACATTCCAAAATTCATAATGATCCCTGAATTGGCTTAGACGATTATATTGGGCATAAAAATACATACATATATACTATGCTGGCTACTTCACCAGACTAGAGTAATTCCTGTCCTGGAATCCGATAAGACAAAGAGATCACACAAATGTTAAAGTATATTTATACTATAACATAGTTAACTGCTCAATTAGTGAGAGAAAAATTAAAGTTCTTTATATCCTAACTAACTTAACGTTCGAGAGATAAAGGAGAACTTTAATGGAATATTCTAATATCTATCTCACATAGCGAGCCAGTGTTAGCCCAAGAAATTGGCTCCTTGATTGCTAGGAACTTCGATTAAAATAAAATGAAACAACATATAAATGTACACAAATGTGTGTGTGATAGAACTTTTTATGTCAAATGCTGCAAAAAAAAAACAAGAAAAAAAACGAATAGTGAATTACAAAAGTACTTTGTTTAAAGGAATATACAAATTAGTTATATTTTTTGAAGTCGCTCGTATATCAAGAACTGAGTATATTGGGAAGTTGTTTTTATTTTAGAGTTTGAATTACCTACTGGGGAGTTTGAATTGCCTACTGGAGAGTTTGGATTACCTACTTGACACGATCCTTGCATGTCTTCAGTCTGCCTGTGCAAGGGTGTGTCAGGGCAACCTGACATGATGAAACTTCCCCTGACAAGTAAACCCTGACCAAATATTCAAAATAACATAGTATTCGCAGCACAGATACATTATTTTTGGTATGGCTATACACTGGCTTATACGAGAAATAGTGCACCTTTTTCTAGTGATGTTACTTCAAGTAACTGCACTTAGCTGGATACTCCACCGGACTAGATTAATTCTTGTCCTTGAATCAGGTCAGACCAGAGATCACACGAAAGATATACTATAACATAGTTCACGGATAAATTGGAGAGAGGTAAATTCATGTTCTTAACTTCATTATGAACTCAACGTTTGACGGGTAAATGAGAACATTAATGGAATATTCGAATATCTATGTATCTTATATAGAGATCAAGTGTTAGCCCCGGGAAGGGGCCCCTTTATTTTTGAGAACTTCGACTTAAGTAAAATGAAAAATAAAGCATAAAATTCCCTTGTATTCTACTAACCTATCCGCCATTGCCATGTGTAAGGTGAAAAAAAGTGCCTGATCATAAAGATACAAAAGAATATTACTATTTTAACGTTACAATACTATACATGTATACGTCCGTTATAAGTACGCAGGTTTCATCCATCAGTTCCCTCACATTTTTTAAACTCCAGTTTTATTTTACTGTGTTGGACTCTGCAGCCACTTCTTAAACATCTGAACAAAAAAGAAACAGTCCACACGTTTAAAAAGGAACGGAAGAATCACACGCGATCAATTAAAATCGATTTAAATAAAATTACAGGGTGCCCGATAAGTGGATTTTAGAGTGTATGAGAATTTATGTCGTATTTATCTTTCTGAAGAAGGGATGTTGGTTAGTACAACCTTGAATAACTGCATTTGCTTCCGACTCCTCATTTAAAAGTATTTATTTATTAAAAAATAAACTAAAATAAAAGTATTTATTTATTATCAATAATATATATATATATATATATATATATATTAATTGATCAAGTTCAAATATTTTAATAAAATTAACATAAAACTAATATTTTAAAAGTACTTAATAACAAGTAGAGCTCTTATATAATTACATAAGCAATATTACAGTCTTACGTAAACAACAAACGTTTCGATGCTTCAACATTCTTTCTAAAGACTGAATAAAAATCAAAAGTAAAAATTGAGAATCCCGCATTGGAAATATCACCAGCAGAAAACCGGATGTTACAAAAAGAGTTTAAAAAAATAGGAAGATGCAAATCCATGTTGGTCAAATATAGGTCACGTTTCGCTGACCCTCCAAATTTGCACTCGTGTACCCCCAGTTCACTCCTATATACCAACGAGACCTCCTTTTGCTTCTTCGGTGGCTATCATTTTGACGCATGTTAGACAGAGTAAGCATGGGGGGGGGGGTTAAGAAAATAACCAAATCAACAGATAAGTACAATGATATATTATATATATATATATATTTCAATGAAGAAACGCTACAAAAGACGTAAGACTAGTTTATATTTTTAATAATACCATGAACTTTTAAACAGAACTAAAACATACAATGTTTAAAGTCATCACCAGATCAGTTTTATCATACGAATTAAATATATATTAAACAATACTAATAAATATTTTTAAATCATGAGAATTTTAGCTAATCCATTACTATTTATTTTAGCTATGTGCTAACGCGTAATTGGCCGGTCATTTTCGGGTTAGCATTGGAATATTCTGAAAAGGTTTAGGTCCGACAGGTAAACAATTGTAGCATTTATTATCACTGTTATTATTATTAATATCCACTCTATTATATGTACTTGCACTATAATTATAACTATCAATATTACTACTGTTACCATTACAATTATATATATAATTATAACCATTATTGATATTATTCTTACTATTACCATCATTATTGTGATTACTGCTACCATTATCACTATCATTAGTATTATTACAATCAATATTATTATTACTATTACCATTATTATAATTGTTATTATTGTTATTATTAGTACTACTACTATTGGCTTTATTATTATCCATGTTATTGCTATAATCATTGTTATTATTACTACACCTACTACTACCATTAATATTACTATCATTTCTATAATTATAATTATTATTATAGATATTATTATTATTATCACTATTACTATTATTTTTATTATGACTATTATTATTACGATAATTATCATTACTATTATTGTTACTATCCTTAATATTATTATTACTCTTATTGTAATATTAATCACTACTGTTTTTATTGTAAATACTGCTATTATTTTACAAGACTTATTATTACTATTTGTAGTTAACATATACTAGAGCATGGTTAGATTTAATACAAGGTTTATAGTTACCTTCGTTGAGGTTAAATGTTACATCACGAAAGTCTGTAGTCTTTATTTCCGCTGTAATTTCTACCTTACATAGCTTCGTATATAAATATTTTAATTCTTTCAGCCTTGAATTTGTAACTATTGTTAAACCATTGTCCCTATACAGCCTTATATAGTTAATTCTAATCATACTTGTTTCTGTGAGTTTATATAAAATTTAAAAAAACGACCAGGTTACACATTTTTTGTGGAGTCCAGTGATCCCATCGCTACATCGAACGTGTATGTAGGTTCAGTTTTCATCCACTGTTCTCCATCATACATAACTAGTCTTTCGACGTTTATATATAATGTATATTTAACCGCTGGTAATATCCAAGTGTATTTTTACGAAGTTTACTGCCTTGTAGTATGAATCCTTTCCCATAGAAGGGTAGTAATCACTAATGTAAACCTAGATGATAGTACAGTGGTTTTTTCCTCTATTTTATTTAACCAATCCATGGTATATTTGGACTTGATATATTGGTTCAGGTGTGGTTTTTATCTGAAGGTCTTATTTGTATTTTCAAGACTGGTCTTGCTAATTTAATATATATATATATATATATATATATATATATATATATATATATATATATATATGTGTGTGTGTGTCTGTGTGAGTGAGATGGTTTCAGAATTTCTTTTAGGTTCCCCCCTTCCACTCACAATATACATTGACTACTAGACAGTGGGTGTCATAAAACAATGAGATGAGGATTAATACTGTTAATTTTTGACACGACCCGATTCTTTTGAAAAACAGGACCCCCCCCCCTTTTCCATCACCGTCTATGCCTAATTTTACAATTTATAATTACACATGCGGTGTCTGTAGCGAATTATGCAATTCTCCCTCCCAAGTTAGACTTAAAGATTAGATGTACTTCAATTTTCCCCCTCTCTCTAAATATGTAGTGGATGGTGTGTTACCACCTCTCTCTCCAATTATATTTGAATTGTCAAGTGCGAATTTAATTCTTTTTTTAAGTTTCAAAAATGTAATCGTCTGGATCGGATGCTTGAAAAAACCGCAAGGTTGAAATAAATTATTACATCGATGATTATGTAATTTCGTGTTATTATACTTCATTATATATATATATATATATATATATATATATATATATATATATATATATATATATATATATATATATATATATATATATATATATATTGTTACGACCTAACTGCGGGATGATCGGTACGGATTAGCAATTAGATCGTTACACATATATTTATTTTATTTAATGTCCGTTGGCACGTTAATCGTCTTTGGTTAATCGTCGAATGCTGGATTAACCGGTGAAATTCGTCTGAGGGGAATTGGGATGACAAAGCAATAAATGACGAACACAGACACGAGTGAAATTAAAAGTCAATAAAGATTTTTATAAACAAATAGAAGATGACACCACGAGAAAGAGTGAGGAGACAGACGTGTATTTTGGAGAGTGTGTGTAGCTGTATGCAACATGAAATTTCAGTCAATATATATATATATATATATATATATATATATATATATTTGTATAAGAAAGATAAGGGCAAGAGATAGGCCAATACTTAGTTGTTTGTCCGAAGTATAATACGGATCAAAAGTCCACGCACATACAATATAAATGATGACACGAAAATCAATAATATCCTTGAATAGTAATTGTTGGGAATAAGAATAAGATGGATTCTATCCTCCATAAGATTGTCCTTTAAGTTCCTGGAATCGTAATCCTTGGGAATAAGAATGTTCTAGGTACAACCGGCGATACGATTGTCCTGTAAGTTCCTGGAATCGTAATCCTTGGGAGTAATAATGTTCTGGATTTAACCGGCGATACGATTGTCCTATTCTCTGTTTTATTTACACAAGCGTCCCGTCTGCCGTTTTCGCCATCTCTGACGTATATCTAAAATTAATCTCGTGTGTTTTGTTTTTCGCGCCCTTGCGACATTCGCTGTCTGTTCCGTTTCCGGTCGCCCACGTCGCTTGTTCTTCATAACGTCACCTCCCCTCTTCCCCAGTCAGACGGCTGCTTGAATCGCAAAAGAAATTTCGAGTGAAAGCCTCAACATCCTGTACATAATTCACAAATATTAAAAAAAACATTTTAAAACAGGACATATGACATATATATTATGTTAGTTCAACCATTTGTTGATATAAATACTATTACTACTACTGGCTATTGAGCAGATTTCTTCAGGGGGGTGTCGAGTTTTTAAGCCAGAATGTTGAAAGAGAACACTGTAATTTCAATGTATTCAATCTGTTCGACATTTTCTTTCAAAATTATTTCACGTTTCTTAAGCTTCTTTTCTGACTGGGAGTGGAGAGGGGCAAAACACTTGGAAAAGGTGGTTTTTATAGTGCTCTAGATGTATCCTTAATTATATTTGGGTAGTTTCAGTAGCGCTCTAAAAGGGAGGAATAAATATAAGATTACAGTTTTAAATATGTACATAATACATAGTACATAGTACTCCAAAAGTGATCAAGATCCTAGATAGAGCAGGTATGTTTAAACGCCTCGTTATCCGGGAGAAAAGAACTTCTCTGTCTTTTGTTAACTCGTTGTTGCCCGGGGAGGAAATAATTGTAATAATACAGTATTATATTTGGTAAGTGGTAAACGTTAATCCAGAGTGTTCAATATCATAGATGAAGTAGGTGTATTTAAACGGCGCGTTTTCCGGGAGTAAAAAGTTAACTGTATTTTGTTGCACTATTGTATAGCAGAAAATATACTCTGCGTTGCTCCGGAGTTAGTGTTCAATATCCTAGATAGAGCAGGTCTGTGCAATAATACAGTATTATTTTTTAAATGTTGTATATGATTGATGGAGAAGGGGGAGACTAGAAACTCAGTGTTGCCCGGGAATACACTAAAATAACATAGGTTTAATTATATCATTAAGAAGATGGGAGAGGTAAGAAACGTGACGTTGTCCGTTAATAAATTCAAACAAATATAGATTCATTATATTTTTGAGGAAGTGGGTTGTAAAGAAACTCCGTGCTGCCCGGGAGCAATAACTTTAAAACTGAATGCTCAGGTTAATTATTATTTTTTCAATACATTAAAACAAGAGAGGAATGGGTTATGCAGATGTAAAAGAGGTGCAGGGGAAAGAGATGTTAAATAAAGGGGAAGTTGGGAAAGAGAAACGGATTGAGATATATGTAGAGAGATAGGAGTTTTAACATAGAGATAGTACATACACTTTTTCACCTCTACAATTTTGTTTTTATGACCTTGGGCAACGCTGGGTAGTCGTGCTAGTATCGATATATATATATGTGTGTGTGTGTGTGTGTGTGTCGGTGTGTGTGTCGGTGTGTGTGTGTGTGTGTGTGTGTGTGTGTGTGTGTGTGTGTGTGTGTGTGTGTATAACTCAATGTGTTTGTATATGGAAAAATAGGTTCGTGACTCTACATAAAATCAAAAAGTGTATTCTTATGTAAAATCACCCGGGGAAGATAATGAAAGAATCCTGAATCTCTAAGTGTACCCTATGGGGGCGATGCAGCAGACTTCGTCAGAGGTGTCGAACTTTTCAGCCATAATTAAAAAAAGAAACAGCGTAATTTCAATGTATTCGTTCCGCTCGGCAATTTCTGTTGAACATATGTAACGTTTCTAAAGCTTCTCTTCGGACTGGGAAAAGGGCAGGAAATTCGGAAAAAAGTGGGTTTACTAGTGTTCTAGAGACATACTTAATTTTATTTGGGTGATTTCAATAGCGCTTTTAACTGGGGCAATAAATGTAAGATTATAGTTTTACATTTGGTAAGTGATATGCAGTAATCCAGAAGTGTTTAACATCCTAGATAGAGCAGATATGTTTAAATGCAGCGTTGCGCGAGAGAAAGAACTTCTCTGTTTTTGTAAACTCGAAATTGCCCGAGAGCCATGAGTATGATATTTGGTAAGTGGTATAAGTCAATCCCAAGTACTCAATATCCCAGATAAAGCAGGTGTGTTTACTCGGCGGTGCATGAAATTCATAAATATCCTTGATAGAGCAATCTTACATAACGCAGGTGTTTTTTAATCGCCGCGTTGCCCGGGAGAAAGATGTTCACTATATTTTGTTATTCTATTGTAAAATTACTATGCGTTGCTCCAGAGTCAGTGTTCATTAGTCTAGATAGAGCAGGTGTGCAAAAACACAGTAGGATATTTTAAATGTGGTATATGCTTGATGGAAAAAGGGAAGATAAAAAAAATCTGCGTTGCCTGTGAAATACACTAAAATAAATATAGGTGTCATTCTATTATTAAGAGGGATGGAGAATATATAAAAACGTGACGTTGCCCGTTATATATAGATTTCGTTATATTATTTAGGAAATGGGTGAGGAAAGACTCGGTGTTGCGCGGAAGCAATAACATTAAACCTGAAAGCGCAGGTTATGACTTAGATAATTATTATGTTCAATATATTAAAACAAGAGAGGGGAATGAGCTGGGCGGAGGTTTAAAAGGGTTGGAGGAGAGGGATGTGGAAAACTTGAGAAAGAGGGAAAAAGATAAAGATAAAGTGACGGATTGAGATCGGTAAGGAGATAAACGTTTTAATATAAATATGTTAGACACACTTTTTAACGTTTCCTATTTTGTTTTTTTCCCCGGAAAACGCCGGGTAGACCTGTTAGTATATATATATATATATATATATATATATATATATATATATATATATATATATATATATATATATATATATACTAAAAGTAACAGAAACTTAATGCACTTTTTCTTTTTATTGTACTAATTAGCCACTCAAGGATAAGTGCTGATGAGTCTGTTAAGTGGATGGTGAGACAACACGTTGTGAATTTTAGACGATGATTGAAACTGGGCACAATTCGATTATTTAATTAGACGGCTCAACAAGAACTTTTTAACATTGGACTTTAAAACGACTATGTTGTAGTCAGCTTCCAAGCAGCCATGTAGTATTGTGCTTGTATTTTTAATAATAGAATACCAGGTAAAACCAATTTTATTGTAATGTATAAGAGCATAAAGACGCGGGAATTAATGATGAAAGACTAGGGTGTTTTTAGCCCCGTCCATAACAAAATCTTACCTGTTCGATTCTTTATTGTACATTGTATGATACTCGATGTTCAAAGAGAGCGGGAAAATGTATCTAGCATTGATTGCCGAGAGGGTCGATACATAAAGTGATGACATTATTTGAAATAAATGTCGATAAATGTATAATCTTTAAACCCCTCGGGGCACAGCCGGTGTTTCTCTAGAATCAAAGAGGACTCATGTGTACTCTTACTCAAAGCCCTGTATCCATTATTTACATATCTTTTCATATTATTTAATTTCTATACTTTTCTATAATTTTCAAGTTATAAAAAAGAAAACATCGTATTTATTTTTTATTAATATTAATCGCGAACGAAGAACACAAGATGATATTCATATCATTTAAAAGAAAACGTCCGACACAGTCAGCTTATAGGCCAAAGAGGAAAATCCTTCCGTCTTCTTCACCACGTCTCACTTTAGACTTCCTGTCTGTACCGTCATACTAACATGAAATATAGTTATCCAAGTAATCTTGGTGATGTTGTTTCAGAATATAATTATAATTGCTATTTAATCTAGTCGTTTTTATCGTCGACAGAAACGGTTGTTCGTCTCTGTGAAACATAAGTAGTTGGCTCATTGGATAGTGACGTCTAGGTTTTAGGTTGCTGATAGTAGGGGGTGTAGCAGAAGTGGATTTTGTGGTTTTCTTTCTTATTGTAGCCTCAATAATGAGACAGAATAACAGAAAAACACCAACAAAATATCTGCTGAATGGTAACACGCACTTTGATGTTTGATTCTTTTACTCATTATGTGAGACGATCGTGTAGAATAAAGATACAGATTCGAAAAGAAAACGTCTGGATACAGACAAAAGAGGAAAACCTTTCTCTCCTCTTTCGCTACGTTTCACTTTGGACTTCCGTTCTGTGCCGTCATATCCTGAACTGTAGCTCTTAATTTGATTTTTATCTTCCAGTTGAATTTTCCATTCCTCTGCTTAGTTTAACCTTATGAGATAAACACCGTTTTGAACTCTATTTGTGCACACCCGCATCTTAGTATATCTACACTAATGATATTAGAATGTAAGTTAACACAATGGATGTGATTGGATAGAAACTCATCTAAACAGATCACAGAGTCTAGATGTGTATCCCTTAGACCCAACGCCTAAAACTTTGCACGTCTATAATGTAAATTAGATGAAGGAGGCTGAAAAAGCTGATATTTTGTCTTCTCTTTGATAATATCATGTTTAAATCGATTTCAATCGATTTTAAATACTTGCTATGTTGCAGCGTCCCGCGCTCCTGTCGACTTTGTTGTATGTCCGAATCAGTTGCCAACAAAACGAAGAGAAAAAAGAATTTTAATTTCAGGCCTTTCTTTTGTAAAAAAAAAAAATATAAAATGTTTTTTTTCAACATTGGCCACTTAAAAATAATCGATATTTGATTGATGTCAAATTAATTCAATCGATTACGTATAATACGATCTAAATTTTTCAATCGGAGTTAAAATTAATTCAATGCGTTTTAGCAATTACACTACCACAATTACTTGCTCGAGAAATCAAAAAAATAATAATAATTGCAATAAAATAATCTATTAAATCGTTAAAACGATCCAAGCAGAGAAAAATCGAACACGTAATCATTAAACGATCGGATATAAAATTAATTATTTATTCATGTTTTTTATTAATACAACATGGCCGCTTTCATTCCCAAGTTTTATTGAGATTATTTGCTGTTACTATAGCGTGTGATCTAGCAGGGGAATGTGATTGAAGTTACTACATAGCAAACGATCAGTAGAATGAGATATAACGCCATAATAATAAGGGGTGATCTACAACATATTATCGTCGCTACTATCGCCTGTCGAATGTGATATACGCTACTTTAGCCAGTTATTTCCAAGCTAAATGTGACATACGCTACTGTAATGTGTGACCAAACAAACCACTGTAATTTACAATACCGTGACGAGTTATGGGGAAAGAGAAAGAGACGATAGAGATTGAGAGACAGATAAAAAAAGAGGGAAAAAAGAAAGAAAGAAATATATACCGAGCAGAAATAGGCCAACTTTTTATTTTGTCTTTTTATTTTTAATATTTAACTAGCTTCTCAAACTCATTTTTCATGACAATAACAATTTAACCAGAGTTCAATGGGTAACCAAACGGGTCACATCTCTCTCTCTCTCTCTCTCTCTCTCTCTCTATATATATATATATATATATATATATATATATATATATATATATATATATATAGAGAGAGAGAGAGAGAGAGAGAGAGAGAGAGAGAGAGAGATATATACACACACATTTTGAATTCGAACGGCAATGGTTTGTTTTACATTAAAATCGCACCACAGTTTTTGAATTAAAACGACTGTTTCGTTTAAAAAAAAATATTTTCACGTAACAAACGCACCAAATATTTTCAAATATTGTACTTGTATGCTATTTCTTCGAATCAATCATCTTGAGAAAGTCTTGAAATAAAGACAAAACGTTGATGAATATATAAATAATTTTAGTTTCTGTTTTTTTCATATTCAATATATATATATATATATATATATATATATATATATATATATATATATATATATATATATATATATATATGTGTGTGTGTGTGTGTGTGTGTGTATGTACATTATTACATGTTCTACTGCAAGAGCGACATATGGATCATGAAAAAGACTAAGACGGCTTGTGCTATTCAATTAGCACTCAGTTTTTTTTTTGGGGGGGGGGGGAGTGACTTTTTCGTCCCCGCTCTTCTTCAATGTCTTGCCGGAAACAGAACGAATTATACTTTTTATGAATCACTTAGTTTTGTGACTTCCGTTTCTTTTGTAAGGTCATTTTTTTACCCGTAATCCGTCAATTATCTCATCTATTCAAGTTCTGATCTTTGGTTTAATTCTTTGTGTTGGCATGTAAGTATCGCTGTTTCCTTTTCGAAACAAAACTCACAGTGTTACGCTTTAACATATCATTGCGTGGATAAATCGTTATACACACCTGTCATCGTCGGAAACACAGTTCCTATTTGCCTGTAGATAAAACCCACTCGGACGCCATTGTTTATCAAAAAATAAGATTTTATTACAAAGAAACATCTAAGAAACAGGTTACTTTCCTACGCGTTGGATCAAAAGAAAGACAGACACATAGATAGATAGATATCTCGTCCAGATACACGTAGGTACATATGTCCGTCCGCATCCCATTGAGAACGTCAACTCGGACACGTCTTTCCTGTTTGAAGTCTTACCAGCCAAGAACCAGTAAATCTCCGTCCAGAAGTCGCGTTGTTTCGGTAAGTTCCGCACTGGGGACACCTGTGATCCTTAAGGTGTCACTCAAACGTTCGATTTCTTCGTTAAGTAACAACAGCATCAACTTGTTATTATACGTTGGCGCTATTTTTCGGCTTTTCGATGTACGTTTTAGTGTGTGTTTTGTTTAGCGTTGTAAGGCACTACATATACATGGACAGTGTTGTGCTGGTTACCTTTATTGGGTGTCTGTGTAAATTCTTTTGTTTCCACTGTGTCATTACGATGTATACTCGCCATGTGTTTTCATTAATTATACGGTTGGTTTTGTATGCTACACTTGCTTATTAGCATTATCAACTTTATGTGGGTCTTTTGTGTTTGTCGTGTATTTTTTTTTTTTTTTTAGTTTGTCATTATTTACAATGTATATTCCGTGCAGGAATACCTAAGTTTAAGTGTGTTTTTGTTAAATATGTTCTGTATTTGAGTTTACATTTTGTTGAATGGGTGTTAAACCTACATTATATATAGATTTTGAGCGAAAATTAATCCCCTCCCCTGTATGTATGACTATTTTAAGAGCTACGGGAAAGCTGGAGAAAATGTAGAAATAGCGGAAAGTGAACGAAATGGGCGCATATTTTGTGAAAACACAGATAAATTATTGGCATAAAGCTATTGTCACAATAGCGACTAAAAAAGTACAATTTTAAGTAAATTCATTTCGAAAAGTGACATTCGTTTTCTAAATTTGTAGAATATTTAACTGACAATTATTTTTATGATAAAAATACAGAGAATATTTATTGGTTTTAAAAGAATTAAATATCTACAATTGTTAATGAATATAAACGACATATATTCGTTTTATTTATTTAAGGAATATTTAGCTGATGATGACAATTGTTTTTTTTCGGAAGAAGAGGCATTTTTTCTTAACAGTCTAACAAACATTTATTATTTCAAAACGAACAGCAAATTATACAGATTAAAATAGAAAGCACAGTGGAAGTTTTACGATAACCATTGCGTTATCGGTATAGCCACTTACCATTGATTTCTCGCTGGTATGGCCGTTTGTTTTCTCTGGCATTTGAGTGGCGATAAGTCTCTCTAAGGTCCCAGTACTCTCCGCACCCTTCCAGTTGCGGTCTGACTAGTGCTTCCCCCACCTCTCTCTCTCTCTCTCTCTCTCTCTCTCTCTCTCTCTCTCTCTCTCTCTCTCTTCGGTATTTCTATTTCCTTGACCCTTCACTACTTTTTTGCGTGGTATCAGTCGAGGCTAGTGCCATCCTATTGTGTGTTTTCTGTGGGTTAGTTTATAAAACCTTCAGTTCCCTTGCATCCATGTTGTGTTTTTTTTTAATTGTAATTTCTATGTGACTAGTTATCGTTCATAGTTTATGCTAGTTTTTTTACCATAGGATTTTCAGGTTTTTACATCATTGCCGTCCGTTGTATAGTCCCGGTCTTTCCTTTGATCCCAAATAGTCTCAGTATTTTTTTCCAGGTTTTTCGGGGCTGTTTCTAGTGCTCCGACGATGTATTAATAATAATAACAATAATAATAATAATAATAATAATAATAATAATAATAATAATAATAATAATAATTATCATCATCATCATCATCATCATCATCATCATCATCATCATCATCATCATCATCATCATCATCATCATCATCATCATCATCATCATCATCATCATCATCATCATCATCATCATCATCATTATTATTATTATTATTATTATTATTATTATTATTCACTTGGAGTTTTCCCACGAATCATTGCCAGTTATAGATCACTCGTAAAAACAAGTGTTCCTTGGAGTCTGAGGGACTAGACTTCCAAGCTTTCCAGCACTCTCCGCTTCTTTCGATCAGTTTTGCATTCTCGCAACAGACGTTTACAATTGACTTCCGTCATTTTCTTTTTTTACGAAATTTTAGTCAAAATAACTCGCGGTCTGGATGGTGCTCCTCGTCTGTTTTTCAATCTTCCTTGACACTTCACGACCATTTTCTGAGTTATCAACCGATTTTCTGGGGTCACTGTTTATTTTTTTTTGTGGGGTGATATTATTATTATTATTATTATTATTATTATTATTATTATTATTATTATTATTATTATTATTATTATTATTATCTTCTCTGCTATCCTTCCCTTTCCTTTCACACGCTGTTTTGCAAACCTACACACATACACATTCGTGGCACGTTTTTTTACGCACACACAGACAAGGATTTTTCTGATCCATCTGGTGAATGTTCAGATGCGCGTAGCTGTTAAAGCAAAGTAACCCATACCCACCCCATCCTCTCCTTTCTTCTTCTTCTTCTTCTTTTTCTTCTTATTTCTCTTTCTTTTCTTTCCCTTTTCCGCATCTTCTTTTCCTCTTTATTTTTCTTTCTCACACTCGCGTTTTCCGCATCCCCAAGACGGAAGTAAACAAAACGGCTAGACCGAATGCGCCCGGTACACGTGTACCTTGCACATTGGAGATCGCGCCGCTCTGAGATCGTAAACACGCGCCGAAAAGCCGGCATTCGCGGGATCCGAAATGATAACGTCGCACGAGTCGCGCTTACCCATCGCGGCCACCCGACGGATTGGTCATCCTCCCACTCTCTCTTTATCTCCCCCTCTCTCTCCCCCTCTTTTCTGTCTCTTGTCTATCTCTACTTCTCTACTTTTACTTTCTCCACTGCACCATCTTACTATAATCACCATTTGCCGCCTCATCCTTTCAACCATCTATCCTATACCTCCTCGCTCACTCTCTCTCTATTTGTCTTCCTTTTACTTTTCTTCCACCCAAGCCTTCATTATGACCAGTATTATCGTCATCATCTTCCACACTCTTCTTTCATCATCATCATCATCATCATCATCATCATCATCATCATCATCATCATCATCATCATCATCAGCAGCAGCAGCAGCAGCAGCAGCAGCAGCATTATCATAGTCGTCGACCCTCTATTTTCTTATTTCATCATTATCATCGAAATCATCATCATAGTCGTCATGCTATTTCCAATGGTGACGTCACCTTAGTTTGCGGTAGCTGTTTCGATATACTCACTCGTCCGTGGTGCTCTGGTCGTGACTACTCAGTCTATATAAACACAGGGAAAATAATAACTGCCTAATTAAGCTCTACTATTCAATGTTATTGCAAAACTACAACGATGCCTATTGACGAGATAGGCGGCTCATAGATTATGACATCATATCATGACGTCATAATCGTAAGAGAATAAGGACGTCTGTTAAGTGAATTAACTTCCATTTAACACATGCGATCGTGGCCTTCAGAATAGAATCAGTCTTATGCTAGTAATATAAATGTATGAAATAGACATGAGCGTTGCTGAAATTTCTCCCTGGTGGTGGTGGGCCAAAAACAATATATGTCTACTCCCATCTCCTATAATATTTTGTTACATAAGACAAATTTCAAAAAGCATTTTAGGCCAGATAACAGTTCTTTTTGACTAGGAGCAAAGTGTAGTATGAGTTTTGATACTACAGCTAATTTGTTTGTCCCTGCTCAGTGAAGGAGAAATCCTTCTAGACTGAAACAACTTTTATTTTTGTCCCAATCGAGAGGGCCTCTGTTTGGGGAGTTCAATTGTTCCCGCTTTAAAAACCGAACTTGTGTCTACCTCTGCCGCCGTAGGGAGGCAGGTGAATAGGAATAAAACTATTTGGACGCATCTTTGATTTTCCGATAGTCAATATTTAGTACCAAAATCACGGATTATAATTGTAGCATGTTTGCTCTGCCCCTATGTACGAAGGCAGAGTAAAACACAAAATTGGTTCTTCATGTGGGGAATATTCAGTTCCCCAAAACGGGCACTCTGGATTGGAACAACAATTAAAATTGCCTCAATCTAGAAGGAGTTATCCTTCATTAGTCTTTCATTTTTAGCATGTCGATCCGTATCACGCTTTTGTATGTCCTGGCTATATTCTTTCGTTTGCCTTTTCATTCGTAGCAGGTGATTTATTCCTCTTGCCACTTTTCAACAGCATTTCTGTTTCTCATGGAGTAGTCCACGATTATTCATATTATATCATATTATTCAAGGAGTCATAGATTTGTTCATTCAGTTGTGCCGTTCCAATTGTTTACATGGTTTGTATGCAAGTTATTGGCCTGTAGTTACTTGGGATCGTACTTTTATTTCTGTTTATTTGAATACATTTAATTCTTCTTTGAGTCAATTAAGTCTCTGCACTTCTGAAGCAGGAATCTTTCAAAGTTGAGGCACTTTCTTATTTTTGTCCCAATCCAGAATGCTCCTTTTCGGCCAATTTTTGCCACATTTAAAACCGACCTTGTGTCTAACTCGTAGAGAGACAACTAAATAGGGGTTCAACGATATTGCAATATTTACACTTGACTTTCCAAACATTATTTAAAAATAAAATCTGTTAACAAAACCACCGGCATAGTGAAAAAATGTTTGTGAATTTGGATTTTAAGAGGTCTGATCGATTTCTGTGCGAAAGGGGGGGGGGCGATATTTTAAATATCATTGAATATTATCTTTCAAAAAATGTTAATATTTTCATAAAAGAAATGAATCAAGAGAAAAAGAAAAAATGGAGGGAGCGGTATGCGCTGAAGAAAAAAATATTAGTAAAAAGACTCTAGAGCAACACCTGGTAGGGATAGCTATGTTATGATGCAATGCTGCAATGTAGAATGTGACTTACAGAATGACAACAGTTTGTATATATATATATATATATATATATATATATATATATATATATATAAATATTTGATAAATATCCTTTGATTAGACATCTAAATTGTTCAAATAACAAGCTCGATGAAAATTAGGTTACAAAATTCAGAACATGTATGATGATTATTTGAATCCGAATTGTATAAATTCAGTATTTACTCATGTTATGTATGTTTTGTTGTGATAGAATTGACGATGTTTGCAATTGTTTTGAAACGTGTCATATGCCACAATCAAACGCAATTAAACGCTGGTCTTCAAACACCTCAATTAAAAACATTTATAGAAATGTTATATCATGCTAAAAATTCAAGTAAAAAACAGAAAAAAGTAAACACTCATGCGAAATCCCTCTTGCTATTAGGATGAGAAAATTAAAATCAAGCTGCTATTTTAAATTTACCGTATGAAGCTACATTTCCTTGTGATAATCTGAAAGCGGAGCGCCGTACGGTTAATTTATTTTTAGACAATTAGTCTTTATTGAGGTTTCTAAAGAGTAGCGTGTAATTGCGTTTGATTTTAGCATATTGCACGTTGCGAAACAACTGTAAACATTGTTAATTCTGCGATTGCTTAAAATAAATAATATGGGTAAAGACTGGATTTTTGTCGTTGGAATTTAAATAATCAGTATATATATATATATATATATATATATATATATATATATATATATATATATATATATATATATATATATATATATATATTCCCGGAAAAGGATGAAACACACGTGTATGTGGACAAGAAATTAAACAAATATTTATGATAATATTGTATATATATATATATATATATATATATATATATATATATATATATATATATATATATATATATATATATATTATGATGAATATTTTTTTAATACACATGTGTTTCATCATTTTCTGGGAATCATCAGTGTGGAGGATGATTGTTCTGCCGGTCACACCTGCTGACTTTTTCAACCAAATATGAAATTATGAAAATTAGTAGAGAAATGCCGTTATTTGAAAAAAACACATGCAAGAATTGCGTTGCACTGTTCAACATTGGTATCAACCATTTTATGCTCTTTTTCTCCTGTCGTGAATTGTTTCAGTCCATGTATAATATACATACATACATACACACACACACACACACATATATATATATATATATATATATATATATATATATATATATATATATAAAGTTCACGAATTCCTTCACGTTTTTTTAGATAGATCTCATCACTATATATATATATATATATATATATATATATATATATATATATATATATTGCAAAACTACATACCCCAGAGAACTTAGATGAGTATATTTCATTTTGATCAACGGGGGGTGGGGGTCGTGTTGTACATCGATTAAACAGTAATACGATTGTTTACTTAATTTGATTTCTAATGTGTTAAAGGCCATCAATTTACCGATAATTATTTCAACAAATATCGCTGTGCTTATATCGCTTCTCATTCAATACATGATGAGTACATCCTTGGGCCCCACTCACAAAATTTGGATTCATGAAACTCAGGTCGCTCATTTTAGCTAGGCTAGGAGGATTATATAATTGTGAAAGAACTATATACAATACGTATTTAAACCAAAATAAATTGATTTGGACTATTTTAATAATTTCCAATTTAGCTATTCATTTATTTATTTTTATAAGCGTCTATGTTTGAATTCATTACGTAAGTCATAAATATATGACGTCACGCCAAAGATAACATTATTCTGTTCGGCTAATGTTTTAAGATCGACTCATGAGAAAGTACACACAGATCGGTTGGTAGAACATCAGACTGAAAATTTCAAGTTTTCAGTTTCGATTTTCGATCATGGCACCCGTTTTATTTGTTGGGAATTTATTATTTACTATTAATGCAATATTTTACATTTCTAAAAGAAATTATAACTTCTGATATTTCGAAATGAGACAAATTTTGCGATATATTTATTAGGTTTTTAAAAATTGTGACTGGCGGACAGACAGACGGACAAAATCTCTATTTATATACGATGTAAAAAAATAAACAAGTAACATGGTATCATGCGGTTACCGTTGTTACGTGGTGTATTTCTGTTAATAATGAATTTCACGTGTGAATTTAGAAACCCCTCAGATTAAGAGTTGTATTTGCGATTACCATTCCGTTTAATGGTAATTCCATTTTTCAATTTCGCCTCTGCAATCTTTCTCATGTTTCAGACGTTTTTTTTATAATTAAATTGATTAAAAATTGTTGCCGTTTTTCTTTTTTAATTATATAGCACTACCAGGAACAAGAGTGACGTTAAGACACGTCTAGTTTAAACCCCTCATGATTTCAAGTGTCGTATCTAATTTTTTATCAAACATCTCGATGCTAACAGAATGTTTACTTTCACTTTTTATTCATGTTCTCGTAATTAAACGTTCCATTCGGCAGTTTAAAAAGCTTAAATCGGCAGAATTCCTCCGCGTTTTAGCACCAAAAGATAAAACGTCGAACATTGTTTATCAAAGGTGTTTGATGTAATTTCATATGACCTTTCAGAATGAACCCATAATTAAAAGTATTAAGTGATCGTTTCTTCTGTTCCTCCAGAGAAAAGTGTTTGGTCTGCTTAGAAACCTAAACGAACCCAATGTTTATGCCGACCAGAATCCAACGTATAGTCCACATAATAGGAGGTACTAACAGGCTTTATTAAGGATTAGAAGTGATGTGTGTCCTGAAATAGAATGTGAATTTTAATATGTTTTGAATTATTTTCCTTTAGGGCCTCGACTCGGCAATATATCTCCACCTGAGTCATTAATTTTCATTTCGTATGAATCGGATTATTCTATGGTTGGCATTGGTTTTCACGATATCTTTCTAGTCAGAATTCTCTCTAGAAAGACATCGGGTACTTACAGGAGGGACAACATTCTATGGAACGAACTTGGCACCCAGGTTGTCAGCCCCTGTTGTTAATCAGAGCCACCGTCACACCTCCACCTGGGTAACGCCGTGTATATACGCCGTGTATATACACCTTTAAATTATTCCAGATAATTTCTATCATATTGTCTTACATTTCTTATTGTTGTTGCTTTACACGCACATGTACCCGAAACCTGAAGGTGAACCATCATATTATTCGCCGTTCTGCTCACTATACATCTATTTTACTTGTTTTTTATTTCTTTTGTAAAAAATAAACCATAAATATCAAAATGTCCGAGAGAATGCAGTGTCGTCACTTAACTGGTGAAACCCTATGCCGTGGCGGGTAGCATCGAATCATATTCAAACTATCTCTTTTTCTCATAATATTTTTCAGTATAAGGACTTATACTTGAGTCTTTAGGACATATTATTGAGGAGTTGGTCATGGGCATCACGAGGGCATTGCCAGACCTCTGCACGCATTTAATCAGAATAATGGTTAACTTGTTTAATGTCATTTAACGGAATTATATCATACGTCACATACATTAGGGCTATCGTCGTATGATTATTATTTATGCGTTTCTCACTTCATCAAGTTAAGACAGAGGGTAAGTAAAACGTGGAAGAAATAACCAGCTCCCTTGATAAGGAACTCCAAAAGCTTATAAAAATAGTTCAGAACGGGCTCGCCTGCATTCTTCGCTAAAAGCGATACATGCGACCAACAATAAACCAACCTGTTTGAAAGAGGACGTCAACCCTAGGAGGGCGCTGGTCCATACTTTAAAAAGGTCTGATAGTTAACGAGTGACCCTAGGTTGGCAGAATATTTCCAAGGCGAACCGCGGCTTGTCTGACAACTGTCCGAGACCAGATCATCGTATATTTTATACGTTATTTTTTCTCCACGCCTAACGTGTGTGCTTGTTTTTCAAAAGAATGCGAAATTGATTTAATGAATATCGTCGCGGATTATGGAATCGACTATTCCGTGTGCAAATCCTATCGGATCATTTGCGTTCAATGACGTACTAATGCCAATTTGACTCTGACTGCCGGTGAGAATAGAACAACCTGTGTTCCACTAATCATACATTCGCTACTTCGTTTCGTCATTAAATCATTCAAATTCGGTAGATATGCTATAAAATAGACAAAACAAACAACACCTCCTACTCCGATCAGCATCAGAATCAGAATCATCAGAATCAGAATCATTAGAATCAGAATCATTGTTGTCGTCGTGGTAGTCGTCGTCATCATCATCATTAACATCGTTGTCGTCGTGGTAATCATCATCATCATCATCATCATCATCATCATCATCATCATCATCATCATCATCATCGTCATCATCATCATCATCATCATCGTCATCATCATCATCATCATCGTCATCATCTTCTTCTTCTTTTTCCCCCTTCCACCATGATTTGTTCTTTCTTATCGCTTCCTTGGAAGCTAATTATTGATCATCACCATCTTCATCATCGACATTATCTTCTTTCTTAGCATCACTCTCATTGTAACCCTTTTCATCCCCCTTCTATGTCCCTCTCACTCGCTCGCTCGCTTGCTCTCCCAACTTATAATTCATCTTCATATTCAATCAATCCAGCTAAAAGACCTCTTCATCTTTCTCTCTCATTCATTCGTCATTCTTAAACTTACCCCCCACACACCTTTGTTTTTCTCTCCCTCTGTCGGTACTGATATGATATGAATGCAGGCATCCGGCAAGCTGAATGGTCCCAGCTTTGCAGTATCACAGGTTCACTTCCCCAACATCTCACACTCACATACACGCACCCATCCTAGCACGCACCTTGCCGACCGAGACACAAAAACATACTAATACCCGACTATACACTAACCTCTTTTCGATGCGAAGTCGAGGTTGTTGTTTTGCATTACTCTTATTGGGTGGTGCAGTAGCTGCTGCGCAATTCTGTCAATGCATCAGCTAAAAAAACTACTGCATCGGTGCGTTCGTTTATTAGTGACATTCGTACACACACACAAATATATACATATATATATATATATTGTATATATATATATATATATATATATATATATATATATATATAACAATAATATTTTATAAATAAATATTAATTATTGAAATACCTACAGACATCGATGTTTCATGCTAACGCAATCTTCAGTGTAGGAACTAATTCTCAACGGTCGGTGGGCGCGAACCCCGATCACAATTCGTCACTGATTCGTAGTCGAGGATTTTATCCATCGGCCATAGCCAATTAGTCAGTAAATATAGAGGAATTTTAAATGGAAATAGCGAATCGGCGGCTATGTACCAAGCAGTATATATATGACAATTATGGAAATAATTTTCCAACGTGATAGAAATTTAAAAAGAAAAACCAGAATTATTTATATATTTATCTACTTTTCGTCTTTATTTCCAGACTTTCTCAACATAATTGATTTGAAGAAATAACATACAAGTACAATATTTGAAAATATGTGCTGCGTTCGTGACGTGAAACAAAAACATTTTTTAACGTCCCAAACGCACCAAGTAAGTAAACTTCATCTACATTCCATAAGCAAAGATTTTAAAAAAAAAATTTACAAAACATTTTTCAAAACAAACACATTTCAGTGCAAATTATTACGAATCGAGAAAGTATATCCGAAAACATATATTTTCAACATATACATACATACATATAAATGGAGATATGTTTATCGGCAGTCTTGTTCTCATGAGACCATCCTCCTTAGGTATTAGTTCCTCCTTTGGGAGGGGGTAATGTTGTATATATTCGTTCGTCATGAGACCATCCTCACAGGCATTATCTCCTTCTTATGTTGTAGGGTTAGTATAGCATCTGTTCTTTACTCTCTCTCACTCTCTCTCTCTCTCTCTCTCTCTCTCTCTCTCTGTATATATATATATATATATATATATATATATATATATATATATATATACATACATATGTTAAATAACTCTTCTTAGATTGTTTGAGAGTAACACCTAATAAACACACACAAGCATATATATATATATATATATATATATATATATATATATATATATATATATATATATAACTAGCCAACGAAAAGTGTTATATGGATAGATCCCGACCCAGATAACAGCCTTTCGTCCTCCGTTTTGTCATAAAAATCGCTCATCGAATGTGAGGACTAAAGGAAGAAATAAGGGAACCAAGAGTTACGAGGCTGCCGAAAGTAAACCTAAAGTCCACTTTCTAGTCTCCATGTATACGTTTCATCCCAATGGAATCATCAGTGTGGAAGATAGTTGTTAAGCCGGTCGCAGGATTCGACCCCCTGGCACTCAAATTACGGTGCTTTAATTAAACGCTCAACTTCAACAGCTACACTACAAGCCAAGAAATATATCCTATTTATGTCATATTAAAGTGGGTAATATAAGCCGTCTTAACACTGTTCAACAGATTACATGGACAGCAACTTTGCATTTAACTTAGATAAGACAGATTTTATCATTTTTCTTAAAGATGGCCATCTAAATAGGGCTATAAATTTATATATACACACACACATACACGCACATTATATATATATATATATATATATATATATATATATATATATATATATATATATATATATATATATATATATATATATTTACATTTATCAACATACGTATGCGTTTTATCCTTCCGGAATCGTCAGTATAGAGATAATAATTAAAACAGGTCGCAGGATTTGAAACCTCGGAACAAGTCATGTTTATAACGCAAATTCTGACACCTTAAGTTTTACGACCATCATAAACAATTACAAAAACGCTGAGAGTTTTGATCCAATTGTAGGCAGCCGACGTCAAGAGTGTTCAACTTATGAAGGAACATTCATTAAAGCTATGAGATTGACGGTTGTATTAATACTTCTAACTACAGTGTCCAGCCTAGATTGGGGCCGAGTGTGTGTTTTAATAAAGTTTATATCTCCAATACTTTAAGGAGAGCTCTTTAACAAATAAAAAAAACATCTAAAAATAAAAATATGATTAGAAAAAAAAACATTATATTCTTTTAGATGCTATTGTAAGAAAATGAAGAGTGGCAAACATGAATCGTGGACGAGTCCATTGTGGGTGGGACGTCGAGAAAGAAAGAACGCGACTTGATAACTGTTAAAAAGGAAAAGGTTCCGCAGTACAAGCGAGACTTGAAAGGCGGCGGTTTCAGAAACGCGAAAAGTCGGAACACTTGGTGATGGGAGTATCGAAGTACCGGAAGAATGGAAGTTCACCGATGTTTATGGCACCGATGAAGCTTTATTGGCTATGGTATCCAAGCTCGTCTTGCTGTTTGGCTTTCGTGTCCGCTGACTAAAAATGCGACTGATAAGCAAGTTGGTACGGTGAAAGAATCTCCCGACTCGTATTTTATCCAACAGACAATTTGACGTGCTTGTGGAACACTTGCTTCAGTTCACGCTCGGATAGACAATGCAGAGCAAATTGCTTTCCAATCGAATGTATATATGAACGAGTTTCTAGCGGAAACCAAGTTTGTGACCTCAGCAAGAGAAAGACTTTCATGAGACAAAAGTATGTCAAAAGATGTTTTTATATGTGTGTGCGTAGTCGGCGTAAACTAACCGGTGATGGGGAATTCCAGCTCCCTCAAAAGGGCGCTTATCTTTGTACCACAAGATGGTATGATATAAAAAGATCTAATATGGATTGATATATAATGAGAAAACAGTCAACATTAGTAGCAAAGAAAAAATACATTAAAACCCAAATACAATCGATAAAGAATACATGCTGTTGGGATCAGGCATAGAGACTATGCGTGCACAATGTATTAGTAATATGTCATACAGTTCTGTTGCCTGTGGTGCTCTGAGAGTCTAGGCGACTGCTATCATAAGATACGCGTAATCCACAGAGCGTCAAGGTTTATAAAAGCAGTAGAGAGTGTACCAGTCGATCGAACCACGTCCGATAGTTTTGAAATACTAGCCAGAAAACAGAGAAGGCGCTATATGATGTGCTATTGTGTAGAACGTTGACCTCAAACAAAATTATACTTTCTTGTCCTTCAGGCATGGATTCAATGTAGTATTTGTTCTGTCAGAATATGGTACAATAATATAGTGGGGTTTTCGTTTGTGATGGACGTCATTGAATGGAAAAATGTCACAAAGTCTTACAGTGTTTTTTTGGAGATAAAAAGCCTCCCAAACTAGATATATTCTGAAACTACATAAAGTACTTAAATAAGTATGTTTCATTTTGAACAAAAGTAGTTCAATTATATCGTGTGGTCTGCGTTCGCGTCGAACATCCATATAATTGAAATTCACAACATATGACGGATACATTTCTGGAACTTCCACAGATCCCACTAGTTTATATTTAATGCGCCGCTGCGATGCTTACACGACGTAAACCCATCAGTTCAGAAAGAAAAAAAAAAGTTCTAAAATACTGAAACAAAAACAGCTGCATAAAATTACTTAAAAGGTCACAGTTGCTGTAAACACTGACATTGCAGCTTGAAGCCCATGAGCGGACATCCAGGCTGAAGGCAAATTTTTCACACTCGGTGTCCATATTGGTCAGTTCATTCCATGTCTCTGAAATATTTGCCATTACCAGAGGTATAAATAACACCATAGGTGGTGTTAAACTGGAACCGCTGAGTTGGTATATAGGCTGGCGGCCAGATGCATCTCAGCTGGCCTTCTCCGTGGTCTATCCTTCCGTGTACCTATGGATAGGAACTTGCATACCTATAAAGATACATAAGTAAAGAAATATTTATCCAACATAAATACCCATTCATACTTATTTTACAAAAGAAATACAGTGAACGTGCATACACATAGAACTAAGGAGACAGGGAGATAGATAGATCCATATATATATATATATATATATATATATATATATATATATATATATATATATAATGAATGATTTTTATTCAAACATGTACAAAGTCTGCTACACTGGCATGTCGATGTTATCGATCTACAGCTATCAAGAGCTGAGGTCTCATCAGGCAGAAGGGTTTTTTTGTGATCCAACCCGATCGGTGAAGTCCAGGAAGATACTTGTTTTGTCCAGTGTATGGTATATGCGTTCAGACATTACCGTCAGGATATCCGCAGTATACCGTACTTGCCTAAATCCATACCGAAGGTCAGAAGACGTTTAGCATCCACAAGGTATCGGACTATCGCTAGATTGATTAGAGATCCAAATATTTTAGCGAAGAGCTGGAGTAGACTGATCGGGCGATAATTTTGAAGGGTCAGTTCTATGTCCAGAATTATTTAGGACTGGTACCACAGAGGCAATTTTCTATCTATCAGGGAAGCAAGATTCGGCAAGACATTTGTTGTAGAGTTTGGAGAGGACATGGGCCAGTTCAGCAGAACATTCCTTTATTACTATTACTGGTATAAGAATAGGCTCACATATTTGGAGGTGTCAAGGTTTTTTATGATGTCCCAGACATGAGATTGGGTGGTAGCGAGATTATCAAATGTGGCTTCAGACCGCAATAGAAAGTTTATGAGTCCAAAGTGGAGTTTAAGGTGAAACGCTGGGCAAGTAGTTCAGTTTTCTCAGTTGCCGTGCAAACGATATCATTGTGGTCGAATCTGAGGTAAGGATCGGATTTTCTTTTTTCCTGAAAGGGAAAATGAAAGAAAGAAAAACGAAAAAAAAAATCGGAGAGAATACAGGTAGCATGTCTATATGACATGGCTTGCATCAGATTTTTTTAAATGTAACGGTTGGATTTTCATATTGTTGTTGTTATTAATATTTGCTATAACTACTATGATTTTATTTTTCAGTTCAATATTTACACGCATGATAAGTTAATATTCATCAGATAAAATCAAGATTATTAATTATGGCACCTCAGCACGTGTACATTTCGTACCCGCCAGTGACTAACCTAAAAACAAATGTGGACGCTTGCATTCACGTCTCGATAACGCAGCTTTTCTTATCATTGGTATACATATATACATGCACATTTGCTCGCTATTCGGACACTGTACAAGTGACATATGCGAATACTTGCCAGGATAAACACACATAGCCAGGATAAACACACATAGAGTGTTAGTTTCTCTGTCTTCTTCCCTCTTATCGCCTTTACCCCCTCCGTCTAACGCCTACCCTATACTAGCTCAGTAGGTGTGAAAGTTAAATAGAAAATAAATAAAAATATAAAAAAAGAATAAAAAATAAAGGAGAATATGTCACCCACTTGTCAAAATATATTTCAATGTCACTAAAAGTCTTCTCATATGGTTTAATCGGAACATCTTTTCTTTCTCCCATGTGTGTGCCTTCAAAATAAAATTGTTTCTAAATCTACACTTTTTCTGAAGACGTTCGCTAACACGAACGAAACCGGTCAAATGTCTCGCTTTTGTTTTTCTCCTGTATTTTAACCTGTTTTCCGTTTGTCATTTTTCACACATTTTGTCTACCACGGCATTTAATTTTCATGACTTACCATGTACCTTACCCGATATATATATATATATATATATATATATATATATATATATATATATATATATATATATGTATATATATATATATATATATATATATATATATATATATATATATGTATATATATATATATATATATATATATATATATATATATATATATATATATATATATATACGTTAAATGTATATACAAAACAGATCCACACTCTAAATTCTTAACATATTGTTTTTTTTGTTTTGTTATTTTGTTTTTCCTCTTTTTGCAGGCAAACTTTTCAAACGTAATAGCCTCAAAAGTAGAATAAATAAATAGAGGGGATTATTCGGCAGAGATTGTTAATTTACAAATGTACAAACAAATATATAATTTTCTCGTTATGGTCTTATTTTATTTATTTTTCTAAGGTAAGGGACATACAGTAAAACGGCAGTAATACAAACACCCAAATTAACCAAAGCAAAATTACTCCAGTCAAGAATGTTCAAAAGTAACTATTGAGTGTGTAGATCACGAAATAACATATTTAAGTAAATAAGGCGTCGATGAGATTTCTAGATGAGCAACGTCCTGACGTCCTTCTTATTTCGATAGTCTTTATATACTTGAACAGATACTACACTTTGCGCCTAGCAAACAGGCCCTTTCATTCTTATTTCCATAGTGGTTTCATCGTATTTGTTCGATCGGGATGTGTAGCAGAAACTCATGACGAAAAACGAATGGAAAAAAAGAAGGCAGAAAACCAAACTGCGGCTGTTTTTAGCGCAGGACTGAAGGGATGACGAAAACCCCGACCACGCGGGAGTTTTAATATTCATTTCGTTTATTTCTTCTATGTTATTATTTGTTCTGCTTGTGGCGGGATTGTTATTCGTGTATGATGAGTGATAGACCGTGATTTTTTTCTGTGTTTTATTTCTTTTAAGGAGTTGAGGAGAAAGAATGTGGTCTGCAGCGGGGCGTACACGCAACGAGTGTTTGTCTCTCCAAGCATATTTATTTGCGTGGATAAAGTGAATATCGCCTTTAATGAAAAGAATATTTTCATTCTGTGTTTTCCATGAATGAAATTGTTGATTTATGAATGCGGAAAGATCGCTACTCGTGCTGGGGCACGATTGGTGCAATCATTCTGCCTACTCTATCTCTCTAGTAATCAAACGTGACACAAGATCTCGTGCGCATGTGCGTGTGTGGGTGTGTGGCTGTATTTCTCCCCTATACGTAAATATGATTAAAATACACATTGAATTATGTTTTTTGGATTTACTTATAATTAAATATTTATTGAAACAGATTTTTATATATGATATTTATTATTAAAAAAAACATAAAATATTACTATATTTGAATTATTGTTATCTATCCCCCGACCACCACCAGGTAATGTGTGCTCACGCGAACATCCCCAGGTTGATGCAGCAAGTATATATATATAAATATATATATATATATATATATATATATATATATGTATATATATATATATATATATATATATATATATATATATATATATATATATATATATATATATATATATATGTGTGTGTGTGTGTGTGTGCGTGTGTATAAATAAATGAATGCGAAGGTTTTTCCTTATTTATCCGACCTATATTACCATAAAAAGAACTCACTGGTAGTTAAATCGATAATAAAACATAGTCTTTTGAAATATTGTATATAAAGTAGAGAGTAAAGACCGAAACACAGCTATTTATATGCCTACTTGCATAACTATTTATAGTCTATTTATAGACAGTTTATACAAAAATTAATGTGTTATGTGCTTCATTTGTAACTTAATTGGCCAATTTCCTATATATATATATATATATATATATATATATATATATATATGTGAGTGTGTGTGTGTGTGTGTGTGTGAAATTGTTTTGTTGACATTGAACGTAATTAACGTGGTTAAACTTTAAAAATAATAAATTACCAAAACCTTTTTAAACATATTATGTTCATTAATTTTCAAGGAAGGAAATTAAACTGAAATGATTAGTTTTAAAATTTAAATAGATATAAATTAAAAATATATGTAATGTAAATTATGAATTAAAAAAACAATACTTAGAGCTCTCTCTCTCTCTCTCTCTCTCTCTCTCTCTCTCTATATATATATATATATATATATATATATATATATATATATATATATGAGAAATCAAATTTGTCATCAAATTTACCTAGGGGAAACGCAACGTGAATTGAAAAAAGATTGAGCGAACACAAAAGGGACATAAAAAAAAACAATAACTCTCTGAGTGCACGTTTTCCAGGTATTAGAACACGATCATGCCTTCAAGTTTGAACAGGCCAAAATCATCAAAAATATTCATAACAAAGCTCGGCGAAGACTACTTGATATAGCACTTATTACAGAATCGAACACCATTAGACAACGAAATGGTTTCTACAATTAATCCCCCTTAATAAGCAAAATTATCCTGACCAAACAAAAACTAAACCTAGATCATAACTAACCCTTCATCTTATCGATCTTATTTGCACTTATATACAACTCCCCGCATACACACTTACGTGCTGACTCCTTTTTCACATATATATGCATTCACATACTCATGAATCACCCACTACGAATCAAAACTATTTAACCACAAATGACGGCTTTACAAATGAACACAATTCACACATCCTTACAAATATTTAGATATTTAAACTCCTTTTTCTCTCAATTATCTCTCAAACCATCAACACATCTTGAACCAAACCACATTTTACTCATCACTCCCCACGAATTAAAATCATTTTTCTTTTTTCTCATGCTCACACCCTTCGTCCCCAGCACACTTCTACACATTCTTTCAAACACACTTATACTCACACATTCCTGACATAGCCACCTTGCCAATACTCCTCCCTCTCTCCCTCCCTCTCCCCGGCCTAAAAAAAATTTCACACCTGACCACAACAAAAATCTCACCTCTCCCCTTTCACCTCTCCCATCCTTTTGAACATTTTCTTTCGCACTCCTACCCCCGCCCATTTTCAAGTTATCTGCATTTCTTCAAATCTTTTTCTAAAACTATGATACCACCTACAGCTTCTCAAAATCTATGCCACAGCTCACCACGACAAAAATCTCAGCCCCACTTTGATCTCTCCCACGCTAAGGCAAACACATTAATATTCTCACCCTCCCCATTGCATTGCTGCCTTAATGGTACCCTATCAAAGCTCTCCAAATTTATTTCATTCTTCGCCACCACTGACTTATCACAGTCTGGACTTTCCTCCAGCGCTCACAGTAGCCAGGGCTACTACTTTCTTTTATCTTTCCATCATGTCTACCTAAAATTTCGATGTACTTGCATGACATTTTTCTTCAAATTATCATCCGTAATAAAAACTTAACATAAAGACGAAACGTTGATGAATATATAAAAAATATATCTCTTGTTTTTTTTCCTTTTTCATTTCCCATATATATATATATATATATATATATATATATATATATATATATATATATATATATATATATATAGAAAGAGAGAGAGAGAGAGAGAGAGAGAGAGGGAGAGAGACAATATAAAAATATATATTTGTGTATATATTTTTAATAAGTTTGAAAAGTTTAAAAATAAAAGTTCGATGAATGTGTTAACTTATTACAACAGAGTAAATATAAATAAACTGAAAAAAAAATTTGCTATTGGAATTTAGTGTAATATTATACATATATATATATATATATATATATATATATATATATATATATATATATATATGTATATATATATGTGTGTATATTATATATATACATATGTATATATATGTATTTATATACATATATATATATATATATATATATATATATGTGTGTGTATGTAAGGTTAGTTAAAGAGAACCCCAGCAGAGTGCTCAATAATTAAGAAAATGAAAAATAAAAGCATAATATTTATTTATATATGTATTACAGAAGCTCAGAACAACATCGTTGCCGTCCTTTTCAAATCAAAACAAAGGGGACACATACTTGTTCTCATTTACCAGACTGTCATCAGTTTTTGTTTATGTCTGCCTCCCCGGAAAAAAATAAAAATAAAAATGAAATAAAGCAGGGGATCCAAATATCGTCAAAAAGTCACACAACGCTGGAGCCACCAATTTCCGGGGACGCAGACATAAACAGAGGCTGAACAGAGTCCGATAAAGAAGACCTATTATAATATATAAGAACAAGTGTTGCGAGAATTGCAATTAGAGCCATTTCAATTAGCTGCGTTAAAGGAAGAATGAAATGACGAATCGAAATGTCTACGAATTGTCGACGAGCAAAGAAAAACAGTTGTCTAGTGCGAGATTCGAACCCGAAGAGATGGTATGAAATATTGGAAGCGAAGACGAAAGTTTATTACACGGCCATTGATAAAATTATAATGTTTTGCCTTTTTAACCCACTTAAACAATTCAGCGTAAGGATAGAACTTTAAAAAATCCCTCCAGATTTTCTATTTTACAAGGGTTGTCGCACATTCTTCTTCCCAGATAGTCAAGCTGTGAAAATTGTAATGCTTTACAACTGCAACGTGTGTATATATATATATATATATATATATATATATATATATATATATATATATATATATATATATATATATATATATATATATATATATATATATATATATATATATATATATATGGGGTGGCTGTAGATATGTCAAAGTTGAGGAAAGCGCTTTTTGAAGGCTGCAAGCTTTTTAAAAATAATATGATGAAACGCCAGCACTTCAAGAGATCAGCGAGTAGGGACGGGACGTGTCACCTCCAGCACATGGAGGTAACATGAAACACCTAAGATGCCAAGCTTGCAACTTGGTAACTATGTCATGTTCAGATTTGTTGAATCGCCAACGAGTACATGTTTTGCAAAATCAAGCACAAACAATAAGTGTAAAAGAAGCTGCAAGCACTATATACCAATAAGGAGTAATCCGGAGTTGTTATGCTCCGTAAGGTATCCAGATCTACCCTGACGGAAAAATGAAATAAAAGGGAGATTGCTGGAAATATTTTCATTTGGCGTCCATGCCACATATCGTATGTCTTTATCCGACCATTTGGTTTGCAATGTTTATGTGAGGTGTAGCGAAATGTCAGATTTGCATAGGCGGCATATGACTTTTGAAAATGCCTGGGTTGCAAGTGGAACGGGTCCGATCATTTGAAATCTGAAACGTGAAGTGAACTCAGTTCATCGATACAATCTTTCTGTTATCGCCTGTACATATTGATTTTAGAAATATTTCTACAATTAACGTCGTTGATTTTTCATATTGACAATATCGATCTAGGAAGATTGAGACTTGTAGCGATGTCGAAGGGAATACGGTAAAAAGAGTGGACAAAAGATAAAGAAAGGGAGAAAGAAAGTGAAAACGAAAGACATACTGAAATGCCCAAAACAAAGATAAACGTAGAAAG
>OY744529.1:69209079-69214079 GCA_963556195.1 Sepiola atlantica
TATAGTGATTGTATTGATATGTTCTACGTTAATTCAATAAGTATATATATATATATATATATATATATATATATATATATATATATATATATATATGTGTGTGTGTGTGTGTGTAATTGTTTAATTTATACAAATACATCAAAAGCTACTGGGAATGTTTGTGAAGAAGAAAAAAGAAAGAAGCAATGTTTTTCCTTTTTTTTATTGTTTCCTGAATATAAGCAGTTAAAAACGGACATGGTTTACCAACTTTATGAGATGGCAGCTTATTAATGTTACGATCGAAACATGTCCAATTGATGTGTTGCTTTTGATATAGGTTTGTATGGATAAAACTATTATTTTAAATAAACAGTTTATTCTATTTTTGAGTACCTTAATATAAATACAAAAGAGATTCTCCTGATCGTTTAACCTGTTGATACAAACTTAACCCTAAACCTATATATATATATATATATATATATATATATATATATATATATATATATATATATATATATATATATATATATATATATATATAGGTAACTTATTTGTTTATTCATTATCATCTGTAATTTATTTATATATTATGTGCTTATGATTTTTCGTCGACTGTGTAGATCAACACCCAAGCACATTTAAATACAGAGAACGTTGAATTAAAACAGGACTTGCAAACCATTATTGGAAACTCAAAGAAAATGGACGCTCACCAATAATTGAATGGAAAATAATACGACAGGCCAGTACATGTAGAAATTTAGACGACCCGTGTAGATTATGTCTGAATTAGAAATTTGAAGTCCTAAACTTCAAAGACAACCAAAATCTATTCAACTGTAGAAGTGAGATAGCAAACAGCTGCCGCACAGAATAAAATTTACCTTAGGCTAACAATACATGAATAAATAAATAAATAAACAAATAAGTAAAAAACAAAATAAACTAAAACCTAAATATTAAAAAACTAAAACCTAAAATTCAAATACAAGGCATCACGTGTTAAAATATATTGACACAACAAAAAAAAATAGGGGCAGGCCACTCTATAGAAAACAGAACAATAGAATAGGAAATAAAGAAGTAAAACTAACCGGACCTTTATCCTGAGAAGCCCAACGAGTAGCTAAGAGAACAATAAAGAATCTGATTGGTTAACTAGCTAGTCGTCTAAATAAAAACACCCGACAAAAATTAACCTCATGCATTTTTGCCTGAAGATTATGACCGGGGATGAAACGCGGGAGCCTCTGTGTTGCTTAATTGCCATTAATATATTTTCATAACTTACTATATATATATATATATATATATATATATATATATATATATATATATATATATATATATATATATATATAATAAATATATTCTTAATTATTTTCAACATATATATATGTTTTATCCTTTACATGAGTCGTCAGTGGGGAGGATAACTATTATGTTGGTCGCCCTGTCCGAACCCAGACACGAGTCACATTTTAACTAAGCGTATGAACCCATTTATTCGTGCAGCCAACCGAACAGCTACGCGGAAGAAAGATAATAAAAATATATTTAAGTTTTTAAAAGCGAACATATAGTAAGCTGCCGCCCAGTGTTAGACAGCATTAATGGCGGAACTCGAATATATATATATATATATATATATATATACACACACTAGCAGAGCTACCCATCCAGGGTCTTAATTTCCGTAAATGCCATATATTACAGAACAGGAAAAAACATAAAAATTAAATAACCTGTTTAATATTGTCATTTGAAATGTGTGATTTTGGACAAAATAAGAGTTAAATCACATTGAGCCCGGGTGATGTTCGAACTCCGAATCTCTTTCTGTAAGTACGGCGTGCTAACCAATCTTACCATGTTGACAATGTTCAAAAGGCGGCGCTATTAACTACACAAACAGCCCCGCTCAATCGAATGTGGATCAAACTCGGATCAGGCTGCCTTCTTTCACTCTTCTACCCCCTTTTTACATCCCCCCTCTCTCTCTCTCTTCACTCTCTTCTTCTCGTGTGGTTTAGTGAAATGCAATAAAAGAAAAGAGATAAAGAAAGTGAAAAGGGCAAATTAAGACTTCCTTCCCCGCTATTTCTTTCTAACCTGCGAATCTCTAAGAAAATATCTTATATTCCCGGTGTTATGGTTTGCAAGAGAAGTAGATGTGACTTTGAAAGTAAAATGTCCTCCGTCTTCCTACATTTATGACAACTGAATAATTAGATGTAGATCAGGATTTAATATTAAGTATTAAATACGATCGAAAATACATTTTTTTAAAACACAGACCAATATTTGCCATAAATAATTGGCGAAACAGATTTTTTAAGAAAGCTGTTTAAGTCCACGAATTGGGGAATAACTGTATTTACTTTATATATAAGATGTA
This sequence comes from Sepiola atlantica, assembly GCA_963556195.1. Classification (NCBI taxonomy): domain Eukaryota; kingdom Metazoa; phylum Mollusca; class Cephalopoda; order Sepiida; family Sepiolidae; genus Sepiola; species Sepiola atlantica. The sequence goes on from OY744529.1 coordinate 69,211,463, forward strand.
CTAGCAAATTTACGCATCTAATCTAATGAACGAATCATCATGAATTTCAAAATAAATATTCTAGGCAACGCAAAAAAATACTTTAGTAATGTATGAATACCTTCATTCTGCCAAATTACGGGTTAAATATTATTCAAAATAAAAAACAGTTATTTAGAAAGAATGGTATCCATAGCAGTGAATAGCCAGGAAGGTTGATATGGCGTTAAACAATATAACCCAACTCTTTAAAATACATTACAGAGAAAGAAAGAAAGAAAGAAAGAGAGGGGGGGGGAAGTTATGTGCTAAATATACAAACAGTTTTCACTTATATTTTGTTATAGTAAAAAAGGAAAATATATTCTTTGATTTTGGATTATTTTATTTTTAAAGAATTGGGGGATAGAATCGAAACCACACACACAATGTTATCAGGCAGATATTTTCCCAACTAAACAATTCATACATTTTTTAAGTCAACTTTTAAAATAACACTCATAAGAAAAATCGGATATACGTATATGGATTTATAAGGTAGTTCTGTCCTCATGAGTGGCTTATAGGTAGGGACACGTAAATATTTGGCACTTAAGGGTAACATAGAGATTCGTGACAAGTTAGACGGTCTTCCCCGAATAAGTTCATACATATAATATAACTTTCATTAAAATAGTATATATTTGAATTTTAAAGGAGGTGTGTTAAAGAAAATAACTACCTTCTTTAACGAACCTCCTTATGGGTTCACTTAGAGATTCGCGAACACTTCCATTGTCTTCCCTGGCGAATTTTACATGGGAATATACTTTTAGATTTTATGTAGATTCTCTAATCTGTCCTTCTATACAGAACACACAAGAATAACACACATGCACACAGACATTGAGTTTTATATATATAAATAACCTTCGCACTAGTCAGCTTATACAAGTTATAAGTCTGCAATATGAAGATTTATTTAATATCCCAAGATTCATCGCCCTTGGAGGCCGTATATTAATGTTAGGATAATGCGACTGTCACTAGCAATACGAAAACGGGGAATGCTTCTGTATTGTTTGCAGTGAAGGCTAATTCTGCTGATGGCGTTTTTTTAATGGATGGCCTATATAAATTATGCATCTGGCTTCTTTTATTCTCTATGAATAAATATTTTCTAAACACACACACGCACGCACACACACACACACACACACACACACATATATATATATATATATATATATATTAAGGAGTGAACGATTCCAATATTTTTCCAGATTCCAATACAATTACCGATTCCGATTTCTTTTAAACATATCTAAATATCGATTCATAGAATTGTTTTTTTTTTGGGGGGGGTCGGATTACCGTAACAATCTGTGTAATTTTGCATCTATTTTCGCAAAAGTTACATATACTGAGGTATTTTACACAAGAGGATCTTTAAAAACTAATTTTTCCTCAAATGTTTTTCCGGTAGTTGCTTGAAAATAATGAGGTAACTGAATATTAATTTCTCTTTGTCCGGTGGCATTTTAAACTAAATTCGTTATTATGTTCCAGAGATTTTAGTTTCGCTGGTAATTTGAAATCAATAAGTATTTATCATGTAATCATTAGTACCAGAAATGGAAAATTAAGTTTTTAAAAAATAATTTAAGAATCATTTTTTGGAATCGTAAATTACGCTCGAATTTTCCCGATTCTGACATGACAAAAAGTTCCGATTTTTTTCGATTCTCGATTCTGATTCCGATTAATCTGCACTACATATATATATATATATATATATATATATATATATATATATATATATATATATATATATATATATATATATATATATTCGTTTTGTTCGAGGGGGGGAATGATTTTAGAATTTAAAAAAAGAAAATACGATTTTATGAAACATAGTAAAATAGATGTAACCCCGAGGCGAATATATATATATATATATATATATATATATATATATATATATATATATATATATATATATATATATATATATATAATATATACATATATATATATATATATATATATATATATATATATATATATATATATATATATATAGCTAATTAGAAAGCAATTACAAGGTGTTATTATTAAGGGGGTATATATCTAATATATAAAGTTAAGACGATTTTCCCCTGTACCTTTTTGAATAATAGGAAATTAACCACATGCATCACAGGCTACTAAACTCACCACTATATTACGCTTTTTCACTAGAATTTGTTTTAGTAATTTTTTAATTATTTTTATCCAGCTTACACTAAATATTACTTTTGGCCAACCATCTTCCACTCTCCTCAAAACATAATCCATAGGTGGTAGCAAAATGTTTCCCCTCTAACACTTGAGTACTGACGATCTCCCCATCGACACCGGGAACTAATAAACCATGTCTACTTTTTAAAAAAAAAGTATCCGTTAGTTTTTACTATTTGTCTGCTATTAATTTACTACATAATACCAAACATTATTCAAGCATTTAATGGACACTCCAGCTTAATCCGCTGATTTTCGAGAATATCGGATTACGTTATTTCTACCTATTAAATATACATTTATACTTATTCCGGTTTTTACAGAATGCAATTAACGAACATTGTTCCTTGCAGTGTTTCCTTAAACATGGCGGCTA
>OY744529.1:69219079-69221579 GCA_963556195.1 Sepiola atlantica
TGAGTGTTCCATTAAAGTTCTCTTTTACCTTTCAAGCGTTGATTTTTTTAAAGAAGTTAAGAACATTACATTTTCTCTCCAAAATTGACCGGTTGATAATTTCATAGTATATATATATATATTTTTTGTTTGTTGGTCTTACCGGATTCCAGGACAATAATTAATCTTGTCTGGTGGAGTATCCATCTTAGTGCTGTTAGTTGAGGAAACATCATTAGGAGAGGGTGCACCATTCTTCGCAAAGGCGTGTAGCCAAACCGAAGGGATCTTATTTGGGCTTTAAATAATATGTTATTTTGTATATTTGGTCAGAGTTTACTTGTAGAGTGAAGGGTCCTCATGTCAGGTTATCCTGGCAAACCTTGTACAGAGAGACCGAAGACACTCGAGGATAGTGTCTAGTAGGTAATTCAAACTCTCCTGTGTGTGGGGGGAGGGGGGCGTATGTGTGTGAAAAAACGGGTGATCTCTTTTTCTGCTCGTATTTTACCATATTTATCAGTTTTAGTTCTGTTTTGTTTTTTTACTTGAGAACTTTTTATTTGCAGGTAAAATAAAATGTAACATAACTAGTCAAGTTTCCTCACCTAACTTTATATACATATATATATATATATATATATATATATATATATATATATATATATATATATATATTAAAATCTTAATTATATAACTGTAAATATATATATATATATATATATTAAAAATATATATATATATATATATTAAATATATATATATATATATATTAAAATCTTAATTATATAACTGTAAATATATATATATATATATATATATATATATATATATATATATATATATATATATATATATATATATATATATGTATTTAGATATATATAAATATATAGAATCGTATAGAATTATACTGATGGCAAGTAAGCTACACATACACCTATGTGTTTTATCCCAGACGGGAATCACCAGGCCAAATATTTGCATACTAGTTCTAAGTTCTACTCATGTTACTGTTGAAGTAAAAACTGAAACAAAAAATATATACGTACTATATAAGTTTATAATATATGTATACGTATCAAGTAGAAATAAAATTATATATATAGATATAGAGAGCGAGACTTGGAAAGAGAACTATTGATAAACAAAAAAATAATTAGGTTGATGTTTAAAACGAATCAGAGTGAAATAAATTAAATGGAGTTATAAGGCATATATATATATATATATATATATATATATATATATATATATATATATATATATATATATATATACACCTATATATATATATTTATACACACATATATATATATATACATATATATATATATATATATATATATATATATATATATATATATATATAAGGCATTGATGTAGTTTGATTGTATTATGTAATTATGTGTAATATATATGTATATATATATATATATATATATATATATATATATATATATATATATATATATATATATATAAATGAAGAAAAAATTCGAAAACACATCAGGGCTATTAACAATTTAGAGTTGTTTTATGTCTCTCTCTCTCTCTCTCTCTCTCTCTCTATATATATATATATATATATATATATATATATATATATTCTGCTTGTGTGTATTTAAGAAGTATTTTTTCATTTAAGTAAACATCTTAGAATCGAAAGTGGTAGTGCTATGTATAGAACAATTCATTGTTTATTATTGATTTTGAAACAAAAAGATTATTAAAAAAGTGAAACAATATAAAACAGCATATATATATATATATACTTCTTGGATTCCGAACTACAGTCAAAGTGTAGTATCTGTTTTGTTTTAAGTCTGATCCGGAGAAACCCTTCTTTAGTTTGACAATTTTTATTTTCGTCAAAATTCAAGTGACCCATCTCTGGTGGAGCTGCATATTCACCGCCACACACGCAGACACATTACAAACCGACCTTGTGTCTAACTTTGTCCTTGGAGAGACGCTAGTGAATAAGGACATTTTAAGAGAGAGAAAAACTAAGTGAGATGGAAAACAAAAGATGTGACAAGTAAAATGAGAGAAGGAAGAGAGAGAAAGGGACGAGTGGAGAGAGGTAGAGAATGTTTTAAGATTAAAAAAGAGAAATAGGAAGAGGAGGAGGAGGGGGAGGAAGTAGGAGACACAGATAGTGAGAACGAAAATTGATAGATACACCAATGGTAGGGTTTACATTGTAAAAGTCCGTAAAAAAAAGACAGTTTGGTTAATGGCGATTAGAAAAAAATTCAAAATAATATCGAAGTGGAGAGATACATTCTTCCACGATAAAAAGATATAGTGTAATTGCCATCAATGTTTATGTAATGTTGTTATTATTTATTTATATATATATATATATATATATATATATATATATATATATATATATATATATGTTTGTATATATATATGTATACATATTTATATATATATATGTATATTGATATATATATATGTATATATATGTATATATATACATATATATAAGTATATATATATACATGTATAT
>OY744529.1:69226579-69231579 GCA_963556195.1 Sepiola atlantica
TATATATATATATATATATATGTCTATACATCTATTATGTCTGTGTATATATCGTTAATATCTAGGAATAGTCAATTAAAAATGTTTTGAATATATTTTTAGCTGACACGTTCGGGCAAATTAATAAAATAAAAATTCAAATAATCTTCATCATATACATAAAAATTATTACAATGGGTTTATTATATATATATATATATATATATATATATATATATATATATATATATCAGCATAGTGGTGTTTAGATGACGACAATCTATTTTTACATGGATAGAAATTCAATTCATAAGAATACATATCATATATCTTTTTTCACGTAGACAGATTTTGTTACATTGAGATATACATGCATATACAATATAATATATATATATATATATATATATATATATATATATATCGTGCACAAATCAATTAAGTTTACCTAAGATATATATATATATATATATATATATATATATATATATATATATATATATATATATATATATATATATATATTAATTATGCTCCAAGAATATATATATTTTTTAAGACTTAATATATTAAAGTGCTTACGGAAGCCATTTTAATTGTTTCTAATATATATATATATATATATATATATATATATATATATATATATATATATACTAAAGGAGAACTGTATGTGTGTGTTTGGCTGTTCGTTTATAGAAAGACATAATAGAGAGTGTACCGTAAAAATAAAAGTGTATAGACGTTTAGAATTTTTCTTTGGAACATAATGGGATAAGTCCTGACACACTACGGGGCTTTTTTTAATGAAGTAACGGGCCCCTTTCTAACGTTTTATACGATAAATAGAAATATCATTATGAGTGAAATAAGACTTTCGATCCAGTCTCATTGCGTTTTTCTTTTGTTTTAAAATATAATAGAATGTAAGTGAAAAACATCTTACAGTTTTGTAAAATTAGTACCTTACGCAGGTTAGTCTGTATTCCATTCCCTCTTTCTCTCTCTTTCTCTCTCTCGATCTCTCTATATATCTATATAGGGATCATTTTGTGTGTATGCCTTTCTGTCTGACTTTCAGTCACATTTTAAAGAAATATTTTTATCTTTTAAAAATAGAAAATATGTCATGTTTCAAAACATTTATTCAAACATAAGTTGTCACAAAAATAAATAAATGAATGGTTAAACATTATCAATAGTGTTGGGAAATGTTGTAATAGTAAAAAAAAAAATGTATTTTGCCTTAACTACGTATTGGTGTTCAAAATAATATATAATATATACTAGAATGTGGGTCCCTTATATAACTATATATATATATATATATATATATATATATATATATATATATATATATATATATATATATAAAAATAGTAAAAAAAAATGTATTTTGCCGTAACTACGTATTGGTGTTCAAAACAATTTAATATATAATGTATACTAGAATGTGGGTCCGTTATATATATATATATATATATATATATATATAAACTGTATAGGCTAGGGGGGTTTAGTGTCTATATAATAAAACAAAAAAACTGTGGGTGTGTCTGCCCGTTTATAGTAAGAGTGACAAACGAGTTGTCCTAAAATATAAAAGTATATACATGTGTAGTATTTTTATATCAACAATGGCATTAGTCCTGACACACTCTACACACCCGTTGTCGGAAGTTACGAGCCTTTTCAAAAAATTTGGACAAGAAATAGAAATGTACTCATGAGTTCTATTTAAAATAACGAATTGACAAATACTCCTATTCTTCAGTCTTGAAAGACCCAAATTGACAAGCTCGAGTGTGCTGTTTCGATCCTACCCCGGATTAAACTTAAGAAAATGATAACAAAATGTGTACTTTTTACTTTTTTTAAATATAATAAATGATAAATGAAGAACATTTTATATTTTGACATATTAAGTAGCTAAAGCCTTTCTGTTTGTCTGTCTGTCTTTCCGTGTGAATCTTTTTGCCTCTCTTTGCATCTCTTTCGCTCTGTCTGTCTCTGTCTATCTCTCTCCCTCTCTCTATCTCTTATATATATATATATATAAACGAGAACATATGTCTGCCTGTGTGCCACTATGTCCGTTATTATGAAGAAAAACAAGCAATTGTACTTGAAATATAAGTTTTTTTACATGTAAAACATTCCTATAAACATGGGAGAAATAGTCTATAACTACCTTCTTAAATAGGCTAAACGCTCTTTTTCACATGTTGCATATTGAAATTCATCTATTTATGAACATTATTTTAAAAGTATTAACATAGATATGAATTACGTAGTGTTTAAGATATCAGTCTGACATCAAGGTTGCTTTTAAATTAAACTCTACTTAATATAATGTTGCGTATAACGCTCTCCCATATTCAAACCCGGAAAACGCTGGGTAACACTGTTAGTCTCTCTCTCTCTCTCTCTCTCTCTCTCTCTCTCTCTCTCTCTCTCTCTCTCTGTATATATATATATATTTCCATTCTTTATCATATCATTATATATATATATATATATATATATGTGTGTGTGTGTGTGTGTGTATGTGTATTTAAAAGAATATATATCTTAAAAAATGATAGTCCTCATAATATCTTAAATGTATCCAATTGTAAGCTCAATGAAGCTGTATTAAAGTATTAAGAGCCCATATATCTTATATTTGTTTTCTATACACAATGGTAGATATATCAAAAAGCATAATTTTCATTGGTTTTAACAACTTAATTTCTGTACTACGCTGAGTTTTTTTTTTACATCTCTCATTTTACATACAAAAGTTATTTATTTAAATGATATATATATATATATATATATATATATATATATATATATAGGCACACATTATTAAATAACACGGAGTGTTTTTGCTTGATAAGCCTTTTTTTTTTTTTTCAATTTTTCATATAGTGTTTCGGTCAAATTGGTGTAGTAAGTTCCGTGGGGTTCTTGTTCCATTGTGTCTCCTGTTTCGCGAGTACTTTCGATTTGATTCGTCAATAATTATATATATATATATATATATATAATTAAATATTACGTATGTGTTTGTCTCAATTTAAGTTATGTATGCGTATATTTTATTTATTTTTGTACATTCAATACTGACTCTTAAGCTAATTAACCGAGCACTGTGGACTATATTTAGTATAATTTACTTTCATGTAGAAAATGAAAGTCTTTCGTTAGAATTAACTAGTTTTGATTATTTTGTGGAGTTTTAACTAAAAATTAGCCATTAATTAATAAATGCTATCCGAATTACAGTATTATATAATATAATATATTATATTATATTATATTATATTTCATTAAATATTAATATATTACTTTTCTAATGATACGGTTTGCTCCTATTAAACCTTCCTAAAAACCCTTAAAATACAAAAACAAAACTGAAATTGAGGGAATATTTATAAAATTATGAATTGATATCAAATACCTGTTGTTAAAATTTCATAAAGATCAGTGTTTTCTGAATTTTCACGATGGGTTTCCAACCTTTCTTTGCCACATTTGTCTCACACTAAGTATAACCTACATTACCAACTTTACTATTAGTAACGGTGTCCCAAAATTATAATGATCGATTAATTAGTTTAGGAGTGACTCCTATATATATATATATATATATATATATATATATATATATATATTTAATTATTTGTATAAACAGCATTGCAATGTCACTTGCAACCATGCTTGCTTCGTAGCCAAGTCGCCGACTAGATGTTCGTAGGTTCGATTCCGGTTGGGGCGAGTGCTAGTCTACCTGCCCGGGAGAACTGCGAAACAATGCATTTGTCAATGACTATAAGTATATATATATATATATATATATATCATAATTATTATTTCATGTATCCACATTAAATGTTATTAGAGGATAAAATAATTTATGTATGAATTCTTAGTATTTACTTCAACAGTCATCGTTACGTGAGTAGAAATACGTAGTAAGTTATGAAAATATATTTATTACAATTTAGCTACACAGAGGCTCCGCGTTACATTTTAGCCTAGCGCTTCCTTACAGGGATGGAACGCGGAAGCCTCTGTGTAGGTTAATTGGCATAAATATATTTTAATAACTCACTATATATATATATATATAAATATATATATATATATATATATATATATATATATATATATATATATATATATATATACATGTACAAATAATTTATTGGAAAACTATATGTTACATATTTCAAAATCGTAACGCGGTTTCACCACGATGAACTGACTTTTTGAATTAAAAAAAAAAGTCTAATTGGATAAAACCGCGGTACGATTCTGAAATATGTAACACATATTTTTCCAATAAATTATTTGTATCAGCTCTCACTTTTCTGCGATCGAGAACTTTATTGATTGATTTTCAATATAACTATACATACTATATATATATATATATATATATATATATGTGTGTGTGTGTGTGTGTGTGTGTGTGTGTAAGTGTGTGTTTATAAAGATTATCATATCTGCTGTATTTATATGGCAGTATATTTAATATCAATAATTGGTCTATATAGAACTAGGTATATAGAGAGGGCGAATAGTAAGAACTACTTAAAATCCTCTGTTGACTCAGAACTCAGATATTTAAATGGTTGTACTATTACTTACTTGAAACATGTTGCAATATAGACAATTTTATATTTGTTTACTAAATGATATTTTCATATTTAATGCGTGTACAGATTGTCAGCAATAAATAGTAACATTGTAAGTCACCTTGAAAAATACTTTAACCCATAGAAGATAGCAGGTAGTTTGAATTAGACACAAACGCACACACACCTTTCTATCTATCTATCTATCTATCTATCTATCTATCTATCTATCTATATATATATATATATATATATATATATATATATATATGAACAAGACAAAAGAAAAAACAATTAAACACAGAAATAAATCATGTTTACTTGTTTTTACTTTTGTATTTTTCATACATCTTGTCCCCACAGAATTTCATTTTATGATAATATCTATATAGATAT
>OY744529.1:69236579-69244079 GCA_963556195.1 Sepiola atlantica
AAGCGATTACATGTCGTTTCCCGACCTTGCCACTTAGACTTAGTGTTAGTAGTAAAACCTTTTTGGTAAGTTCCATGAAAAGGCCCGGAAATTGGAAACATAGTACGGTTGATATATATATATATATGTACACACAACTGATCCCCCACTAAATCCTTATATATTTGTTTTTCTTTATCTCCGTTCTCTAAGATGTTAACACGCAATCGCCTAAAAAAACAGAATTTCATTTTATCGAGAGGGGGGGGGATATCGGTTGGTGTTAACCTGCAAACTTACCCATATTTATTCTTTAAAACTCTTATACATTTTTTAACTATGTATCCCTCCTTTTAAATTTTAAGCAATTGATTTTAGATGTGTTTAGCCTTTCTGTGTAAATTGAATAAAAAACTTGAAAATATATAACTAATTAAGTACTTAATTTTTATGGTACAAATAAAAATATCAAATGTTTGAATATTAGTGTAAATGGACACCCATTTCCAGATAAAATGAGATTCTACTTTTTAGGCGATTACGTGTGCATACCCTAAAAAAACTGGCGGAAAGAGAAACAACAAGAATATTTTAGAATTTTGACTAAGGGGGTTTGTTTCGCAAATAAATTTAACGTAAAATGATCCTATTTTTTTTTAGCTATTCTAGGAGTTTATACCAGTTAACTATTTTTTGTCATTGGAGATACATTCTGTACGTTATAGTTTTGGGGCGATTGCATGTGGCTTTAGTACCTTGCCAGTCGAACTTAGGATTAGTGTTTAAAAATATATTAGTAAACTGCCCTATTAATTTATAATGACCATAAAAAGAAGAATCTCATTTTTAGGGGTTGTAATTTAGCTGAGTGTGTTTATCTACACATTCACCAAAGTTCGTTTTTTTTTAATTTTGGAATTCTCTGAGTAAAATTTATTAATTAACGGCTTCTCATCCGAATTAATTTCTGCCCGGAGGGCGGGTGAGTTTGCTAGTATATATATATATATATATATATATATATATATATATATATATATATATATATATATATATGATAATTTTATTTACACAGACATGTACAAAATCTGCGACACTGGCATCTGAGGTTAAGATCGGATTCTAACTCTGCCTGATGAGATCTCAGTTTATAGTAACTGTTGATCGATAACATCGACATGCCAGTGTCGCAGATTTTGTACATGTCTGTGTAAATAAATAAAATTATCATATATAAAGCTCTATTTTGATATTGAGCACTTTTTATAAACCCGGTTAAAATTCTCTGGATTACCACCCTGTGGATATTTTTCACCTGGATTATTACCATTATTATATATATATATATATATATATATATATATATATATATATATATATATATATATACATATATGGCTATATATATATATATATATATATACATATATGGCTATATATATATATATATATATATACATATATGGATATATATATATACATATATATATATGTATATATATATACATATATATATGTATGTATATATATACACATATATATATGTATGTATATATATATATACATATATATATTTATATCAATATATATATATATATATATATATATATATATATATTGATATAAATATAATTGTAATTATGCTTCATGTTTATTTTTGAACGACAGCATATATGAATGAATCAGATTCACTTAAAAACCTGCAATATGGATATATTATGTATTGGAATATATTATACAGCTATAACCACGTTAACACACAGGTTCTCATTAGATCATCCGAGCCAAGCGATGTTGAACCTGATCAATATCAGATCAAATAGTATTGTAAAGTTCACGGTGCCGTATGTGGGAGGACAAGGTCATTTTCACGAGACCCGCCCTGGGAAATTAAAATCGTCAAGGCTTGTCGACTGACAACCGTAAATAAAGGTTTTCCTCTACATAGTCTCTTTTTTCGCAATGGTCGCCATTGTGATAAAAGAATGGAGGAAACACACCCACATAAGTATATATATATATATATATATATATATATATATATATATATATATATATATATATTAGGTACGTGCAAAATCAATGGCCGATTCCCAAAATGAAAAAACATTTTGACCCCCTCCCCTTCACTTAAAAATACACTAAAATTCAGGAAATCAACAAATTTTACTGTAATTTTCAGTATTTATTAATCAACAATCACGAAATATAATGAAACCATATTTTTTTAAATCTAAGTGAAAATGTATTATTTTTTAAAAAGAAAATACACCTTTACTAAAGTTATATTTTTATATATTAATAAAAAAAATGCATGATTTTTTAAATGTTGCTTATTTACATAAGCAACATTTAAAAAATCATAAAGCATCGTAGATGTTAACAATTTAATTTTTTTTCAAAATATTTCGTATATATTACGAAAAAGGCCAGTAAATACCGTGTTAATAAAATCACTATAACTCGAAGAAAAAATAATTTTTTGAATTAGCGATATTATTATTGAATAAAGCATTGTTTAATCAATATTTTCACCAAAATAATAATATAATTGCAAAAAATATTTCATGTGATTTTAATGATTAGAGTTTTTAGAAAAATAAAATATGCGACATAATTATATTTCCCTTTTATACATGAACGTGGCATCATCAGTGCAAGATATTTTTTTTATAATCTTGAAAATAAACTAAAAATTAACAAATTTGAGATCCAGGAACTTAACGAAAAAAAGAATTAAAAAAATTGAATAATTTCTACTAACGATGAACTTTCATTAGTATGGTAGCCCCGTTCTGTAATAACCAGGTGGGATTAGCCTTCTAACAAGCACTCACTTTTACACCGCACTCAATTTTTTTTTTAGAGATTCAACAATTTCGTTTATTTCACAATTCATCGTCAATTATTTGGAAAGATTTGTATTTGTTTTGTCTTTTTTTCATTAATAAATATTTAAGTTAAAAACAATTATTTATTAATAAATAAAGAGAATTCAAACATGACATTTTCTTTCGAAATTGAATTATTTTATCAATAAATAACTGTTTCAATGAATAAATTGTCAGTGTAGTCATTGACTTTAATTTACTTTTTCACACTTAAAATAAAATAATAAAAACACTTTATTTTTAAAAGAATCAATGTAATTTATCGTTACGACACGTTAAGAATAAATCGAGTATTGATTTACTCCTCTCCAGGAGTTAGGCACAAGGCCAGTTTTTATCTTACTCCCACAAGTAAGATGTGACCCAAGGTCGGGTCGGGAAAGTGGGGTTTAAAAATTGCCTGGGCAGCCCCGTCGGCATTCCCCGGTAGGGGCGCCTCAGGCAGTAAGCAATAAACTTACTCCTCCCCAAAGAGGTGAGGCGAAGCCTGGGAGGGTGGACCTCCTAGAACTGCACAGGACAGACCCATAGACCGGCGTAAATCAAGCCCCGAAGGCCAAGACAATACCAGTCTATGGGGTGCAGTATCCATCGGAACATATACTAAGAATAAATCGAGTAACTAAAGTTTTAAATCATGTAAAAAAAAAATGATAAAATTGACGCAGTTCGTAACGTAAAAATATTTTTAACGTTTAAAAAATAGTTTTATTTCAAATTCTAAGTAAAAGCATTGGTAAACAGACGTCATCAATAATTTCAGAGTATTACGAAATTAAAAAATGAACCTTTTCAGTTAAAAATAAAATAAGATCTTAATTGCGTACACTCACAAATAATTAAATAAGCATTTCCTTTTTTATTATAACAAAATAAGGGTACTTAAATGTGTTTATAACCTTAAACAGAATAAAGAAATTAATGGATAATAATTTTTCAACTTCTATAAACTATTATTACATTTTTATATATAAAGTTAAAAATGATAAATTATGACATTTTTGTCTTCCATATATTTTGCATGGCGATAGTCAATTTGTAAACAAAGTCCTTTTCCGATGAAGTTATGGCGGATTTTACTCATTTATCACATTTGAAGGGATACTTTTGCTAATTTTTAGTCACACGTGGGATTTATTTATTTTTTAATTCAGTGTCTTATGACTTTAATTTAATAATTAGCTTGGAAATAGTTCCCAAAAACTTATATTTATCTTTTAAGGGAGTTTTACAAGTAATTTTTTCAAAGTTACAAAATTCATTGAATTTTTAAGGTTTTTGATCGTCGTAATTACATATTTTATTATAATTTATTTTTCACACGTAAATATGCAGTTTTTTTTTCGTTTAGAGATTAAGTTTAGGCTTTTATCTTTCAAACACAATCAAAGTTTACACAGAAACTAATTAAATAATTAATGATAAGCGCTTTTTAATAAGTATAGTCCGTACTAGAAGCCGCCATTTTTGCACGTACCTATATATATATATATATATATATATATATATATATATATATATATATATATATATATATATATAGTAAACTATAAAAATATATTTATGGCAATTAAGCTACACAGAAGCTCCCGCGTTTAATCCCCGGGGGAAATCTTCAGGCAGCCTGAAGATTTCCCCGGGGGATAGAACGCAGGAGCTTCTGTGTATCTTAATTGCCATAAATATATTTTCATAGCTTACTACCTAGCTCTACTTGCGTATCGAGCACTGTTGAAGTAAATACTGAAAATTGATACATAAAAAAGTATATCTCTTTATAAAATGTTATGTGGATAGATGAAATAGTAATATATATATATATATATATATATATATATATATATATAGTATTTCAAATAACACTATACATTAATTCAATAGTCCATCGGTACCCGTTGTTCCCCGAAAACACTGGAAACCTGACCCTTTGGCCTTCACACTACCGAGCGTTACTGTTCCACGGCGGAACTTTTAGTTTTCACATTTTATAACATTTAACCGTTGTGCTTGTTTTACAAGTACTTCGACGAAATGTGCTCCGAAAAACTTACTGTACTTGTACCCCCTAAACGTAAATACCCCCAACAAACCGATTAGTAGCAACATTCCAACCCCTTCATTGTAGAGGTCACCAGATGCCGGCAAACATTCGTCCTGCTTACCTTTAGGACCTCTTCATTCCCCTGTTTCCCGACATGCAGAAATGTTAATGTAACGTGAACAAATACTGTGCTCCACATCACTCCACTTAGGAAGCCCCTATAAATCTGACCCCTAATTCACAGTACCAAAGTATGAAATATATATCATCGTTTGATACACGCCATAAACTGGTATCGTCTTGGCCTTCGGGGCTTGATTTACGCCGGTCTATGGATCTGTCCTGTGCAGTTCTAGGAGGTCCACCCTCCCAGGCTTCGCCTCCCCTCTTTGGGGAGGAGTAAGTTTATTGCTTATTGCCTGAGGCGCCCCTACCGGGGAATGCCGACGGGGCTGCCCAGGCAATTTTTAATGGCCAGAGTGCTCACCTTCTCGGGCGCTGGCTTTTAAAACCCTACTTTCCGACTCGAGCTTGGGTCACATCTTACTTGTGGGAGTAAGATAAAACTGGCCTTGTGCCTAACCTCCTGGGGAGGTAAATAAAAAAAAAGTATGAAATATATATTTTTTAACCTTTTGTAAGGTGCCCACACGTATACTCACTATTTATTTCGTGGGAGGGGTTATAAATGAAGTGTCATTGCTTGTAATACATTTTGGTAAATTATTAGTGTGTAACCCTTTCGAGACGCACCCGTCTTTTCCCCTGGGAAACGAGTAGGAAGCTCGTGTACTCTAATTAACATTTATATTCTTATTGTTAACTATAATCATGTTATGTTCTAAATCAGTGGTTTCATGCCTTATTTTGTTTGTGAACCCCAAAAGAGCGATTTGATTATTTGTGCACTACATCCATGCGTATAGAATCAATCAATTTTTCGTATTCATAAACATAGAATACAAATTGTGAAAGATCCAATAAACACTCGTATATCCCCTAGTAAACGAGGCAAAATAAAGAGAACCGCCCTTAAAATTTATGTTTGCCTCCGGATATCTATGTTGACATCAGGTATGTATCCCTGTAGTAATTAAAATATACTGATATATATATATATATATATACAGGGTGGGCCAAAATAAGGGTCCTATCTTTAAATTTGAATAACTTGAATTTGAATAACTTCCACAAAATAAAAGTTAAACTCACCAAACTTTATGTGTGTGTAGACTGACCCTTCCGAGATTTTCTGAAATGAACAAAACAAATTTTAGCCGAAAAACACTTCTTAAAACTTACAAAAACTAAAGTATTGTTTTTTACACTGTTTTATAGTTTTTTAAGCAAAAATAATGTTTTCTAAATGAGGGTACGTTCCTTAGGGCTAATACGGCTCATGCTTGCTTCGGAAGGGGTCCTTTACTTATTCTAAAAAAAAAATATAAATAAATAAATAAATAAAAAAGTTATGAATTTTTAAAAATAGGACCCTTATTTTTGCCCACCCTGTATATATATATATATATATATATATATATATATATATATATATATATATATATATATATATATATATATATATGTATGGGAAATGAAAAAGGATAAAAAAACAAGAGATATTTTTTATATATTTATCAACGTTTCGTCTTTATTGTAAAACTTCCTCAGGGTGATAATTTTAAGAAAAATGTCATGCAAGTACATCGAAATATTGGGTTGACAGGAAGGGTTGATAAGGAAAAGTAGTAGCCGTGGATGTGTATATCTATGTGTGTGTTTGTGTGAGTCTCAAAAGCCTATACATCACATTTAGCTGGCTTACCAGACAAACGTGATGTATAGGCTTTTGGTGTTAACTTGGATTTGGAAAGTGTTTTTAAGCAAGATACTTGAATAAAAAAAAAATGAATTAAAATAACTTTAAAAAAAATGAAGAACTTAACAACAGATAGTTAGATTTTAAAATAATTAGAATAAATCACGTGTTCTTTTAAAAAAACATTTGCCTCATTCTACAAAATGAAAGCGTAAAGAAAATACGCGTCGGTTTTATGAGGCCAGATTCCTTATAGCTGTGACCGAAACATGCTTGCCAATGTGCAGCAAAACTATGTTTTCATAAATAAAAATCATTATACCTATTCATCAGCTCTATTTATTATTGAGCTTATCATATAAACACAGTAAGGATCGTCTTCATTAATTACATTATTGATGCAACCTTTACGTGGACTACTATATATATATATATATATATATATATATATATATATATATATATATATATATATATAGAGAGAGAGAGAGAGAGAGATAGAGAGAGATAGAGAGAGAGAAAGAGAGAGAGAGGTGTGGGTGTGTGTGGTTAGTGATCAATTATTAAGAAAAATTAAAAATATAAGCGTAATATTTATTTATATATACATTACAGAAGATCAGAACAACATCGGTACTGTCGGTTTCAAATCAAAACAAAAAGGGCCTATAATTGATCTATTTTACAGGACTATCTTCAGCCTTTGTTTATGTCTGCCTCTCTAGAAATTTTTTTTTTTTAATTCTTGTAGAGGTAGAGGTTTGCGTCAC
>OY744529.1:69249079-69254079 GCA_963556195.1 Sepiola atlantica
GTGTGTGTGTATATATATTGTGTGTATTTAGGCAGTATACTTTCATTTAGGCAAACAAAACCACTCCGTGTTATTTTATAATGTTTGCCTAAATGTATATATATATATATATATATATATGTGTGTGTGTGTGTGTATATATATATACATATATATATACATATATATATATATATATATATATATATATTAATTCAAACAGTGT
This sequence comes from Sepiola atlantica, assembly GCA_963556195.1. NCBI lineage: Eukaryota > Metazoa > Mollusca > Cephalopoda > Sepiida > Sepiolidae > Sepiola > Sepiola atlantica. The sequence goes on from OY744529.1 coordinate 69,249,285, forward strand.
TTAGTTATTTATACATGGAGAGTAAAAGCAGCAAAAACAATAGATACGCATTTAAAATTAATAACGTAATGCAAGCTCCACTCCTAAAATTGAACAATTCATGTAGGCCATCTACAAAAAACGCTATTATAAACAAGATGTTCTTACATTGTAAAAATCAATATTTTATTCATCTTACGATTCATTGGTTTCAAAACAAACACCTTTTCGTACAATTATATGTGCTTTGCTGTTACATGTTGACAATCATCGAGCTTTCACTTTGAAGAGTATTGTATACATAAAGAATAGGACGTATATGTTAAAACATATATTTCGCAAACGATATATATATATATATATATATATATATATATAATATTTCTAGTATATATATACATATATATATATATATAATATTTATAGTATATATATATATATAAATATTTATAGTATATATATGTATATATATAATATTTATAGAATGTATATATATAAAATATTCATAGTATATATATATAAGAAATATTTATAATCTATATATACTTAAAATATTTATTGTATATATATATATATATATATATATATATATATATATATTGCAATACCCATCACAAAATAGTTCAATATATTATGTTTGATATGTCACAATAGTTAATTATTATACATATACAATTATTGCATCACCCATTCATCCCAAATGTGTGTCTAGATGTTTACCCTTTAAAATTTATTCATGCTCTGTTTAAATGTACATTGAGCTCTTTTACTCGGATTCCCATCGGAATCATTTGAACCTGCACACACACTATATATATATATATATATATATATATATATACATATATATAAATGAATAAATGTGAAATATTTTTTAACTATGCTAACTATATCAACATCAAAACAGGTTATGCTTATTTAATAGTATGATACAATGTAGTTGTTTTAAATAAAGTATATTTAGAAAACTGCACAGATCCTCAAACATATTAAAGTCTTCTTAATTTGCATATTTATTACATAAAGTCAGTGTAGAATATGTTCATTCAGCATATCATCCTCCCTGGCTAACAAAATTATGCGACCGGCTGGAGCATATATTTGCTAGTATAAATATATATATATATATATATATATATATATATATATATATATATATATATATAAGTGAAAATATATGAAACTGATTAACCGAACATTATAAATTGTGAAACAAAGCTACTGCTTAAATGTTGTTAAATGCAAAGGATGCTAAGAGATGATAAAAGCATTTCGTGAAAATTCAGATTCCTCCGATTTTTATTAAATGTTAACAATAAGACGCCAATTCATAAACATTCCACAAATTTCAATTTTGTTGCGTATTTTAAAGAGTTGTATGAGGCAAAATATAGTCATTCCCTCCCATTTAAAAATTTAGATATCACATATTTGCATTGAATTTTATCCATAGTAATTAGACACGTAGACTCCCAGAATTTCATTTTTTTCTAAAGAACCCGATAGCTTAATATTCTTTTCTTTTAGGGAATTGAACATTTTCGCCGTTCGTCGCTGAAACGTGAATGAAATAAGTGCCATAACAAGTTCTTAACTGTTTTGACATTTTCACGTTTGAAATTTTTGTAGACACGTGTCCATTTATTCAGAACGTCTCGATACATTTCACCGTCTCAGGAAAGTGAAGTTTGTTGACTGAGCGAAGCGGTTTATGAAATGTGTAATGTTCTAGTAGTGTTCCGATGTCCGAATAAAGTGAGTGTGTGTGTATTTTTGTGTGTGATGTGTGTGATATGCGTTTCTATTATTTTCGTTTTTTCTTCTTTTTTCCTAATTCGTGAAGTTTAATTTTTTTATTTACAATGTCGCTTGGTAATTCTATTACTTAGAATAATATTATATAAATTAAAATAAAAAAAGGCTTATTTAAAACGTTTTGCACAATACGAATGCTAAGTTACTTGAAAATTCCTACTCCCTCTATCTTCCTTTCTCTCCTTCTCTCTTTCTGTCTCTCTCTCACTCTCTCTCTCTCTCTCTCTCTCTCTCTCTCTCTATATATATATATATATATATATATAGAGAGAGAGAGAGAGAGAGAGAGAGAGAGAGAGAGAGAAAGAGAGAGAGTGAGAGAGAGAGAGTTCCTTTCAATAGTTGGGCACTTTACAACAGCTGCCTTTAAATTGCAGTAATGTCTCTCTGATTTATCAGGTTACTGACAACGGCCGTGTGGGCTAGGACGTTGGAATTTGAGTTTGAAATATACCTCGGGTTCTAGGGTTCGAGTCCGTTGACTGGTGTTAATCATTCTAATTTCCGTTAGGATGAAAACTATACTATGTAGATAAAAACAAATATTTATAATTATATATATATATATATATATATATATATATATATATGAAGAAGAATGGAAAGGAATTAAAGAAGCAAAAGCTAATTCAATTCAATTGCTCAGAGCAAGGTATATTCCGCAAAAAGGCAATTTATTCAAGTTAAATTTTCCTTAAGCCAGGCTTTTCAAAGATCAAAGTCTTATCATCAGAGGAAGTCGCTGGGATAGATAAGTTGGCAATATATATATATATATATATATATATATATATATATATATATATATATATATATATATATATATGAAAATACATAAGTTAAAGTAATTTTTGCTCGTACATTTAACCAATAGATTTTTAACTACATGCTACATGAGAAAATCTACTTCCTAATAAATTTCTTGTTCGCGTTGTTAAAACAAATATAGTATTTTCATCTATTTAAGCGATCTTTTAGAATCCTGGTCGATATTCTGTGTCATTTTACTCATGGATAGAGGAAGATGAGGTACCTCCTCTCACAGTCCAAAGACTATTACTTAGCTACACATGTTATAGCAAGTTTAAAAGTTTCACCGGTAAAATTTTTTTCAAGCATTTTCATTGGCTAAGCTAGATTAATTTGTTATAATATTTACCAGTCGCTTTTCCACTGGTTTTTAAATGGCCGGCCTCGTGTATGTATATCAATCAAATATATTCGGAGACCGCCCTAATGTGTGTAAGTCCATCAAATATTTATATAAACATTAAAAAATAGAAAGCATTATTTGTTTAATTCTTAGCAAAATATTAAGACAAACAAAAAGAAATTTAGTTTTTATTTGTTTTCATTTCTAAGAATAAACGTTTCTTCTATCCTAATTCACATGTTTAATTAAATATTGTAAATGCGAATAAACGTGATTTGTAAAATAAAAAAAATCTATAGGTTAATAATTAAAAAATATATAGTTCGTGCAAAATAAAAACCTTCAAATAATTATTCCAGATTATTTTCCACAACCTCCGGTTCGATTTCGATAATAGTGGCATCTTTTACACGTCAACATGTTCGAAATGTAATAAATAGTAAACTGATTTCATATACATCGTCAGATTTTATCGATTAATTCATAATTTATTTAAAATTGTCAGATTTTATCGATTAATTCATAATTTATTTAAAATTAGTTCGTGTAAAATATTAACAATCCATCGATTGTGCAGTATAGTTTACAGAAAAAAGGGATGAAAAAACAAAACAAAACAAAAGCAAATAGTTAACAAATAACTGCTACCAAATGCAATATAATTTATTCTTCTACCTACCTGGATCATTTTATGTGTTTTGAAATATTTTAAAGCGTATTTATAGCATTTAAATATTTTGTTAAAATACGATCGCATTACCATCAAAATTCAAAATGGCTGACGCTATTTTCTAAGAAACCATCGAAGATTGATAAGTTTTATTTTCAACAATGTAGAAATCTAAATTCTACTGCGTTTTAAACAATTAGTTGCTGTGCTTTATATTTGTTTGCTTTTTCATAAAAAAGACGAAAAACCAATCAAGCTTACTTGGGTGATGTCCGCGATGTGTGAGTTTCGCCATGATGAAAATGTAACTCTAACGCGATCGGATATGAACGATTTATTAAAATACGATGAAAAAAACGCTTTAAAATACTTTGCAACACAAACAATGATCAAAGTAAGTAGAAAAGTAACATTTATAGCCTTTGATAACAGTTTTTTTGTTTAGTATTATTTTCTCTCACTTTCTTTTCTGTTTACTGTGTACTGTATAATCGCAAACATCTTAAAGTAATTAAACAACAAATTTCGATAAGACATTCCTTTAAGTTTATCTGTATAGTTAATTTTCGTTTAAGAAATTTAATTGAAATATTTCATTTTTATAACCAGTAAACATCTAATTTATTTACTTTATATATATTCCATGATAAATGCCAGTATACTGAAATCATATGCCCTTAATAGGGTTAAGATGAAAATTCATATACACTAAATGTACAAAAGTAAGGAAATTCCCAAATTTTTACACTTTTATTGTCATTAAGGATATGCGAGCACAACAGGACTATGTATTTTACTGGTAGGAATTTTTCTTCAGCGCACCTCACACACTTCATCCACTCATGCATAGAGAGTTATACTATAGTGATGTGATAATGAAATGGTTTGGTTGATATGTAGTCATACCCTTAATGACAATAAAAATGTGAAAATTTGGGAATTTCCTTGCTTTTGTACATTTAGTGTATATGAATTTTCATCTTAACCCTATTAAGGGCATATGATTTCAGTATACTGGCATTTATCATGGAATGTCACTACTTTTGTAAAGGCTATGCCTCAAGACAATGGTAATTTTTAAGTTTTTTTTTTAATTTTCTGGAAAACTAAGGTATATGGTAAACTAAAATTAAAATGCCATCAACTAGACCCTAGAACCTCTATCTCTGCCAAAAATA
>OY744529.1:69256579-69276579 GCA_963556195.1 Sepiola atlantica
AACATAGATAATTGACTGCTTAAAAATATACAAGATACCCGACAGGATTATTAATCCTTTTAAGAAAGCAATGGAAACATGACAGCTGGAAAAACACCTGACTGAGATAAAAAAATACAGAGAGGAATTTTCCAATGAGACTCCCTATCACCACTATTGTTTATCATAGTCATGATGCCACTCAACTATATACTCAAGAAATGTGATGCTGAATGCAAGGTTGCAGACACATATCTAAAATAAACCACCTGATGTACATGGACGACCTGAAACTGATAAATCTGATCAGAATCTTAAGCCACGACATTCAAATGGAATTCGGCATAGACATGTGTGCACTGCTAGAGATGAAAAGGGGAAAACTGGAAACGACAGAAGGAATAGAGCTGCCCAACCAAGAGAACAGGATTGCTATAAATATTTGGGAGTTCTGCAAGTAAACCCCATCGAATCTACAGAAATAAAAGAGAAGATTGGAAAAGAATATTTTCGAAGGACAAAGAAACACTTAGAAACGAAATTATATAGCAGACATCTAATAAAAGGAATAAACACTTGGGCAATATCACTAATAAGATAAACTGGGCCATTCATAGGCTGGAGTAAAGACGACCTGAGAAACATTGACCAGAGGACTAGAAAATTAATGACTATGCACAAAGCGCTACATTCAAAAGACAATACAGACAAACTCTACATGAAAAGAAACGAAGAGAGAAGAGGACTGGTAAGTATAGAAGACTTCGCGGAAGACACAAAAAAGCAGCTGGAGAAATACATGACCCAGAACACAGAAAGGCTGATCACTGCAGGAAGAGACACCGTCGCAATGAATAATCGTGGGAAGCACCGAAACCAGAAACAAGAAAACAACTACATTGCCGTTACATAAGGCATACAAGAAAAGTGATCCACCAACAATCCTGGACACAGCTAAGAAAAGGACGCAGAAATGTAATCGTTACGGACAGCTGCACAGAACAATGCGATTATTACAAACTATATTAAAGCTTAAATAGATAAAACCCAGGAAAAACAGTAATGAAGACTGTGAACAAAGACACGAAACAGTAAATCAGATAATAAGTGAATGCAGCAAACTAGCCCCAAAAACAATATAAGAACAGACACAACTGTGTGGAGAAAACAGTACACTGGAGACTATGCAAACAATTTAATTTCGAATACGCAGACAGATAGCACAAACATACACCAGAGACAGTACTGAAAAACGAAAATCACAAAATTATCTGGGATATGGAGGTGCAAACAGATAAACTCATACAAGCAAGGAAGCTGGATTTCAATAATCGACAAGAAGGAAAAACTCCTGGCAAATGGTAGATTTTGCTGTAGCAGAAGACCACAGAGTGAAGATAAAGGAGACAGAAAATTGAAGCAAAAACACGGAACTTGCCAGAAAATTGAAAGGGATATAGAGCATGAATAAAGTCAATATAATAACAATAATCGTAGAACTAGGAATAATCCCGAAATACCTGGAAAAAGAAAGCTGCAATCTTTGAATACGGAAACGAACCCACATAAGCTTCGAATGCTAACCAGGAGGTTGCAATAGGAAGAAAACAAAATCACTGAAATAACACAATCACATGAAATCAAAAAACAGAAAATGAAAGAAATTTCATAAACTCCCCCCCCCCCCCCCAAGTGATGGAAAGACCCTCGGTTGATATCACACAAAATATTCGTGAAGGATCAAAGACAATGGACAGACCGAGGAAGGAGAGCACTTACCAGACCTCTACTGGAAGAGTACAGAGAGTGATTGGACCTTAAGGAAGCTTATTGCCACCCAAATCCCAGAGGAGATCAATAGTCGTTGACAGCGAGAAATCAATGGTAAGCGGTTATTGCGATACCGCAAGGTCATTTGCGGTGGTTATCAAAAAGAGGTGGAGGATGCAGGAAATCTAGGGAGACTTGTTGTCACTCAGACTCCAGAGAACACCACCAGTTGTTGCCAGTGAGCAAGCACTGACGATTACTTGTGTGATAACGCCGAGTGAGTAATAATAATAAAAACAATAATAATAAAATAATAATAATAATAATAATAATAATAATAATAATATAAAAATAATATGAACGCTTCATAAGACTGAAAGAGAAGCAACAAATGAAAATAGCTGGGTATGGATAAGAAAAGGACATTTGAACTGAGAAAAGGAATCTTTACTGACGGCTGCACAGAACAATGCGATTAGAACAAACTACATTAAAGCTAAAATAGATAAAACCCAGGGAAACAGTAAATGCAGACTGTGTGGACAAAGAGACGAAACAGTAAATCATATAATAAGTGAATGCAGCACACTAGCCTGAAAATAATACAAGAATAGACATGACTGCGTGAGAAAATAGTACACTGGGAACTATGCAAAAAATTGAATTTCGAATACGAAGACTAATGGTACAAACAAACCAGAGACAATACTGGAAAACGAAAAACACAAAATCCTCTGGGATATGGATGCACAAACAGATAAACTCATACAAGTAAGGATACAAGATGTTATAATAGTCAACAAGAAAGAAAACATGCTGCCAATTCGTAGACTTCGCCGTTCCAGAAGACCACAAGTGATGATCAAGGAGACGGAAAAACGAAGCAAATACACGGAACTTGCCAGAGAACTGAAAGGAATATGGAGCATGAATAAAGTCGATATAATAATCGTAGGAGCACTAGAAACAATCTTTAAAATCCTGGCGAAAAGACTGGGAGAAATTGGAATCAAATGGATCACTGAAACCATACAAAAGAAGGCAATGATAAAAACAGCTGCAATCTTAAGGAACATTTTCAAATGCGGAAACCAACCAGCATAAGTTACAGAAAGTACATGGAAGTTACAACAGGAAGAAAACAAAATCACAGGAAGAACACCACCGCATGAACCAAGGAACAGAAACTGCAACTGTAAGATACATCATCAGCTGCTCCCCACCCCAAAAATTAAATAAATAAATAAAATAAAATGGCACCGGCCACGGCTGACACCACATTAAATAATCGTAGAGGGTCAATGAGGATGGGAAGACCGAGGAGGGACAGCACTAACCAGACCTCCACTGAAAGAGTGCGGAGAGTGTAGAGATGGTGGGGAGGCTTATTGCCACTCAAATCCCAGGGGAGCCCAATGGTCGTTGCCAAGAAGTAATCAATGGTAGGCGGCTGTTGCAATATCGCAAGGTCATGTGCGGTGGTAATCGAAAAGAGTTGGAGAATACAGGAACTCTGGAGAGGATTGTTGTCATTCAGACTCCAGAGAACACCACTATATATATATATATATATATATATATATAAACTTCTCCAGCAAAATAGATGAACTGATTGGCAGTTGCAGTCATAGATTTCCATTCAAAATTACCAGTAACTCTTAATTATAGATCTACAGTAATCCTGAATTGTAGATCTATTAAAATTTGGTCCGATCGTATGTCTCTCAAGTTTGGATTCATTTATTTCTATTAATATTCTTTTTGGTTAGAGTGATTATTTTTTACTATTTTTATATTACTTCATCATCTCCCTAATAATCCCTCTAATCCCTCTTTCTCTATCATCTCTTTTTCTTTTTCTTTTTTATTCTTATTTTTTTATTTACTCTATTTTTATTATTCACCATTACCTTTGTTATGATTGTTGTATTGCCTCATTTCTTCCCAAGATCAATTCCTGTTGTTTCAAATTGGTACAAATACATTAAACGTTTTAGTTGGGGGCGTTTTTTCCTTCTTCTTTTATTTTATTTTCCTTTATATTTTTTCTTTTTCATATATGTTTTCTTTTTCCTTTTCAACTTGTTAATTTCTTTATTTTCTTTTTTATTTTATTTTATTTATATTTTTATTCTTTATTTGTATTCTTCTTTGCATTGTTATTCTTATTCCCACACCTTCCCTTGATTCTTTTCGACTCTTTTTCACTTCCCTCTCACCTCCGACTCCACTGATTCGTGCGGTCTGATATGGCGGGTATCGACGATGGGGAGGGGCAGTGAAGTTTAGCTGGGTGTCATCATCTCATGACATATATTACTTTCCTACGTAGTCACCGGCGTATTTTAATAAAATGTTTTAATTTAAATTAATCTTCCAAACTTGAGATATTTATGATTTGACTTCCTTACTTTTCCCTCCCCTTCTTTTTGATGATTTTAACTTACGTATGTTGTTTTTCCCCTTTCTTTACCCCCTCTCTCTTCCTATGCTATTTCTTTTTTGACTGGTGAATATTTCTTTTTCCGTCATTTCCAGTATGTAGTTGTCCCATTAGCAGTTTGAAGAGACCAGGATGTCAAAATAAATTATAGTGCTGACAAATACGATTTGTATGTGAATTTTTGTTCTATTATTTATACTTGCTCTGTTTCTACACACACACACATATACATATATATATATATATATGTATATATATATATATGTATATATATATATATATATATATATATATATATATATATATATATATATATATATTGTTTAGTAGAATAAGAAATGCCGATTCTGCTACCATAGAAACTGGCATACGCCCATAAGAAATACCATGTTTACTTTATTCTAGTTACTTTCATGACCTTTAAGTGTGACCAAGGTCATATTTACATTGCCTATGATACTCTTAGAATAATCGGTTACATTGCGTTGGCCTTTTGGCTAGGAGCAAAGTGTAGCGTCAGTTCTGATACTACACTTCTATTTTGCCTGTCCTTGGTTAGTAAAAGAGACACCCTTCTAGACTGAGGGAATTTTTTTATTTTCTGTCTCAATCCAGAGCGTTGCATTTTGGGGGTGCTTGAGTTTTCTCAGATTAAAAACCTACTATGTGTCTGCATTTGTCCTCGTGAGGGGGGCAAGTGAATAGGGATTTGTCTACTCTGTTTTACTTCATATCAATCATGTCTCCATTGATGCAAACGTTCCAGTTAGATCCTCGAAGTTAAGCAACGTTGAACCTCATGGTTACAAGATGGATGACCGTTTTGGAATGCCAAGCGCTGTATGTGGGAAGACGGTGACAATAACTGCAACATTTTACCGCGTCAAACTTATTTCCCCTGACCCATGATCGTGATATACATGCGACTGGGAACCGTTTGTGAATTTAATATTCGCTAGACTCCTTAGACTTTGGGCTATAGTCAAAAAGTATTTATTTACCTACTCCCACAAGGTAAGATGTGACCCAAGGTCGGGTCGGGAAAGTGGGACTTGAAAAGCCAGCGCCCGAGAAGGTGAGCACTCTGACTATTAAAAATTGCCTGGGCAGCCCCGTCGGCATTCCCCGGCAGGGGCGCCTCAGGCAGTAAGCAATAAACTTACACCTCCCCAAAGAGGGGAGGCAAAGTCTGGGAGTCTCCTAGAACTGCACAGGACAAACCCATAGACCGGCGGAATCAAGCCCCGAGGGCCAAGACGATACCAGTCAATGGGATGCAGTATCCATCGAAACAGATACTACACTTTGATCTTGGCCAAAAGGCCAAGAAGAAAGCCAACGACCTCAATTTTCCATATAAGTTCGATTGCATTGAGCCTAATTTGTACAAAATGTAAATTGCTATTGCAAATAAATAATTTAAAATGTAGTATCTGTTTTGATACAACACTTCAGCTTTTGTGTTATCGGTTAGTGAAGGAGAAATCTTTCTAGATTGGGGCATTTCAGATTTTTAAAACCATTGTATTCATCCACAAGGCTCGTTTTTGAGGCTCTGGATTTTCCCCTACATTAAAAATCGACCATGTGTCTAACTTTGTCCTCGTGGAGAGACAAGTGGGGAGACAATCAGCGTACCAAGTTAGACTGAAATCCAACTGAAATCCAACTGCTACTTCTAAGTGTATAATGAATAAAAAGTCAGTAAAAAACAGAAATGTTGTGTATGAGATTTTAGATATGCCGATCGTGTAGCGTAGTGACGGACGCATTTCCATAAAGAATAACAGGTTTGCCTCAATATTGCAACCTCTCATGACCTCCAGGGTTGACCTACGTCAGCATTACATAGCCTATGACACTTCTCAAGTATTACACTATCTGCAGGCCAAGTTTGGCTACAATCCACGCAGTATATTCTAAGCCTATAGCGAACAAACAGCCAGCGAAACAAACAGACATGTTGTTTACCAGATGTTTGACACGCCGATTTTACTAGCGCAACGACTGACGCATGAGAAAATCCTATTCAAGCTTTCTATCTATTTTTTCGTTTCCTTCCCGCCTTTTTCTATTCTTTCCCGCCTTTTCCTTTTTTTTGTTCTTTCTTTCGTTTCTTTCAAAGACGAGCACACTTACGAAACACGTGCGATCATCCGTTATCCACTCGCTTGGCTTACACACGCTCATCCTTTCGTCCATTCAGGCTGCTATCGACTGTTCCATTCATACAATCCGATAGACTTCGCCAAGATCTTATTCGACTTAGGTTGGTGCTACTACTGCGGATATGCAACACAGGATTGTTTCACCAGAATACGAGAATAAACCATTCAATGACGCCGTTGACTTTTTTCAAGTAGACATTTTAATATATATATCTATATATATATATATATATATATATATATATATATATATATATATATATATATATATAGTAAGCTATGGAAATATATTTATGGAAATTAAGCTACACAGAGGCTCCCGCGTGTCATCCTGGGGGGGGTCTTCAGGCTAAAATGCATTTTAGCCTGACGATTTCTCCCGGAGATCAAATGCGGGAGCCTCTGTGTAGCTTAATTGCCATAAATATATTTTCATAGCTTACTACCTAGCTCTACTTACGTATCGAGCACTGTTGAAGTAAATACTGAAAATTGATACATAAAAAAGTATATCTCCTCATAAAATTTTATGTGGATACATGAAATACTAATATATATATATATATATATATATATATATGTATATATATATATATATATATATATATATATATATATATATATATATATATATATATATTAGGATAAATATTTTATCTTAGATCCTATCGTGGTTAAGAATGGGTGATATTGTAGACAGAGCATTATTATACGAATATATTTAAATGATGAAATGAAAAAATTGTATAATTTACAAATTTATTAAATCATCAAGTGTTCAAACAAGAAATATAATAATCTAAGCTTAATTCATGGATTTTCAAAGAATTGCTCTTGTTCCCAGAAGGGTAACCCCAATTGAATTACACATTATTGGTAAGCATTAAATTGAACATGTGTGAAAAAAGTTGTTTTTTTAGCAATACATACAGCAGAAATAGTGAAAGGAAAGTTTTTAAAATATGTAGAAAGTCATAGTAATAATGTAGATATTGTGTAGTAAAATGATTAAATTCATGCAATCCAGAGTTAAGAGTGGTTTAATCATATCAATACACACACACACACATACCCCCCCCCCCACACACACACATATACACCCCCCACATATATATATATTTATTAATATTAAATAAAGTGTTACAACATTATTAATATTAATATTAATATTAATATTAATAAATTAATATTAATAAATATCATGCTCTTATTAATTATCTAGTTAATTTTACTTTTGCATTAATAATTGAGCACTCTGCTGGGGAACTCTCCCAATTAAGAAATACGGTATATATATATATATATATAGAATACAAGTAAATGATGAGAATAAAAATACAATATCTATTCAGTCATCAATTGTTTAAAGCAAGGAGACATTTTATTATTTTTCCTTAAACCATTGCTTTTTAAAGAATATATCTTATCGTCAGAAGAGAGTATACAGATGAGTTAGTAAAAGAGAAATTACCAAAACGTCAATATTTAAAAGTTCAACGTTAAAAGTACCAATATCTATCTATCTATCTATCTGTCTATCTATCTATCTATCTATCTATCTATCTATCTATCTATCTATCTATCTATCTATCTATCTATCTCTCTCTCTCTCTCTCTCTCTCTCTATATATATATATATATATATATATATATATATATATATATATATATGTGTGTGTGTGTGTGTTTGTGTGTGTATATATATAGTGTGTTTAATATTGGAAATTTATTTCTAATAGTAAATAGTATGTTATGTATTCAGCTGCATTATTAATGATGCTATTGTTGGCGCGGATAATATTACTAAAAAAAGCGATTATTTAGTTCGCGGGGCTGCAAATAGGTAACTGCTTGGTAGTGAAACAAGTGTAGGAAAAAACATTTAATTTTAATAAATAATATTTGTAAGAAAAAATATATTTAATGGTGATCATTGGTGTCCTGAAAGGAATGCTTTGGTAAGCCTTCATAAAATCACACACACACACACACATATATATATATATATATATATATATATATATATATATATATATATATATATATATAGTTTATTTAGGTCTGGGTCAGGTGTCAATTAATATATATAAAGTAACACATTTTCTGAAGACGTTCGTTCGTTAGTCCAAACGAAACCGGTCAAAAATCTCTTGTTTGAGTGTTTCTTCCTGTGTTTAATTTGTTTTTACTTTTGTCTTCATAAATTCTGTCTACTCGCAACTTAATTTTATGATATATCGAGTGTTTTATCTTGGTTTATATATATATATATATATATATATATATATATATATATATATATATATATATATATACGCTGATTTTTTTAGCATTGTTTTGTACTGGCGATAGTGCACCAATGTTTTACCAATGTTTATGTTTGCGTTTGTTATTTGTCGCTACCCGTAGCGTGTTTTTAAGGATATGCAGAGGACTGCATTTAATTCGCCCTTAATCGGACATCTCATAAATGTTTGTATATATAGATATTTTAACTAATTAATTTATAAATTAATTAGAATATCTCTCTCTTTATATATATATATATATATATATATATATAGATATATATATATATATACCAACACTAGTGTAGACACTCTGTCAAAAATGACATACAAAGAATCTTGCTTCACCAGTGGTTATATAACATCATAGGATTACGTCAGATGGCCTAAAGAAAAAAAAACATCTACCGTTGATTTTTTTCTTCGAGTAAGTGCAGAATTTATTGCCGAATTCATTTCAAATGGGGTGGGTTGTCTGACTTGCTACTTTATCCTCAATTAAGTATTTTTTTAATGTTTTTCTTGTTATTTCAATAGAGTAGGACTTAACTATCCTGAGTTGAAAAAAGGCGAGTTATCTCTGATGACCTAAAGAGAAATCATTAACCGTTGCTTGGCTTTTAAATGTTTTTTTTTTTCTTTTTCTTTTTTGATTCGTAGGAGTAGGGGGCTAGACATTAAAAAAAATGACGCCGGGCGTTTAAGAAACATGTTAAAAACATCAAAGCCGTTAACGGTTAAAACTGACATTGAAACAGAACAGTCGTCACTCACTGAAATAAATAAGAAAGAAAGAAAATGTAGCAAACGGGGAAGTTTAACAAGTAAAAAGACAAAAAAACGAAAAGAAAAACGTATAAATCGGCATAGAAAGCCAAAAAATGGAAAAAAGAAAGAAAATGTCTGATTAGAGAAAGACACCATTTTATTGTTTAAATAGATTTGCGTTCATTCGTTCGTTAGGCAGAATCTCATGTGACGGCTCTGATATATATTTACAAATAAATACACATCGCTCTTTATTATACAGTGGGAAGGTATATGACGAGATATATTTGAGAACTGTGACGTTGTTTGGATTACATACTGTTGCCAAAGCTCCATTATAACAAGACGGACAATATCAATCAGTATTATCATTTTTAGACCCCAAAGGTTTTTTTTGTATTTTTCTTATTAAATTGTTGTTTGAATAAACGCTGATTGGATCAGAACTTTTAAATAGTACATAACAACGCATTAATTTTAATGACATTCTCTCCTTATAAGATCTGCTTTCAATTGGTATCCGCCAGAGGAGAGTCGGCATAATTTAAATCCCAATTAAATATGCCATTGTATGGACTACGTCGAATGTATATACCTTTTAGTTGAAATTAACCGAGAGCGGTCCTTCTCTCTAAAATGGTGAGTTTGACATTTTAGAGAAAAAAATTCTGTCGATTAGGCATAATATTTTCTACTTAGTATTAAGCATTGACCTTTTAAAAAAAAATTATTTTTGCAAATAGATCACCGATTATCAAGGCCACTCGAGGATAAGGGTTAAAGAAACCGTCGGTTGGACGTTGAGTGCCACAACGCTAGGATTGAAAACAATGGGTGGAATGGGCAGAAGATATATTCAGAGGAATGTATTATCCAAGAAGATGGCTCAACAATTAATTGTTTATATTATACTTGAAGACGACCATCATGTAGTCGACTGAGAAACACTCCTGTGGTATCTTTTTCAACAGACCGGACGCCCTTGAAAAGAAACTTTGTTCATGGAAGTTTCGCTGAGTGTTTGGTGTGGAGAGAAAGGAAAACTCCTATGTTGTGGTTGTAGCCAAGCGGGTTCTTGCTGTTAATCTTTTACAGGAAAGGGAGGAACGATGGATTGGAACTCAGTCGAGCCTCTACCATGAACATAACGATACAGTAGAGAGAGGCCAGCAACATCTCTTCTATGCGAAATGAGCTGCATAGAAGAGAATAGATCATCCCCCACTAGATTACGAAGTCGGATTTGAAACCTGTCAAGGCAAGAGTGTTCCGAGATATGACAGCAGTACTCACTGTTAGGACATATGTGACTTTTATACAGGTAGAGAATTGCGTTAGCTTTAATATAGAATTGAGTTCTTTCGGTAAACGGTAGCAACGTAGGGGAGGTACTTGTAATGAATGGGTATCCAGATGATTTCAGTACTTACAAAGTCAGTCCCGCGTACGAACAGAGAATTTCGAGTTAGCCCAATAAATGGCCGAAGCGGTTTACGATTTGAAGTCAAGAAAAAAATACATAAAATGGCAGACGACATTAAGCATGCGAATAAAGCATTAAAAAATTTAACCCATTCAAAAAATAATAAATTTGAAAAGAACTTCCTAAAGAAAGCAGCTTCATCGTGTCGGTATGCATGTCCAGCTAGCGCTAAAAGTGGGTATTAAAAACTGCAGATATGCGTGGGAGCCAAGCATACATCATTTTGTTTATTACATATTTTCACCGCGATACGTTAGAGACAACTCGTCGCATCTTAGTGTATGACATTAATAAACAGCAAACATAATTGATTATTGGTTTATTCGTGAATTATATGCAGTTATTTAAATCAAAATTGTGGTTAACATCACCAGCACAAATAGCATCGACATGAATGAGAAAATGAATATTACATAGACGTCATCTTAGTTTTAATGTATGTTCCTTCAGCAGTTAAACACTTTCTTGACAATTTCCTACAATAGGTTTTTTCTCTCGGTAATTTATCGGATTGTTAATAGTGATTGTTAAAGCGTTGGAATTTAGTTAAAGAAAACATGATTCGTGTTCCAGGGTTCGAGTCCTCCGACCAGTGTGAATAATCATCTCTACACTGACGATTATCGTAAGGATTAAACGTATACATATGTAGATAAAGACAAATTTTTATAATTATACACACACACACACAAACACACATATATATATATATATATATATATATATATATATATATATATATATATATATATATATATATATATATATATATTGTTGAATATAAGAGACAACTCATGTCTAGATATCCTTTGGTAAATCATTTCAATAGTCCGAATCAGGATCCTAGTTTCGGAAGGGAATTGGCTGATGAATTTGCCATTCATCGGCCAATTCCCCTCCGAAACTAAGATCCTGATTCGGACTATTGGAAGGGTCTACTAAAGGACATCTAGACATGAGTTGTCTCTTATATTCAACAATACTTGCCTGCAAGAGAAGATGCTGCCTAGATATATATATATATATATATATATATATATATATATATATATATATATATATATATATATATATATATATATATATATAGAGAGAGAGAGAGAGAGAGAGAGAGAGAGAGAGAGAGAGATTTAGATTTTTCACTTATAAAATAGATCATTCAGTGAAGACCGGGGTTGTTCCAATAAAAACAAGCTCGATGATACTCGATTACAGAGTACAGAGCATTTATATGTGATTTTATGAAGGCTTATCGTTGTTCTTCCTTGTTTTTTAATTTTGACTTTTATTTTTATTTTTTTCCTCTTCTCTTCTTAAGTGACCTCAACTATTGCAACGCGACATTGGGTATTGTCGGCAGTTGAAACCAGTATTCCAGACATTTAATTTCCCTGATGATCTGCCAAGCAAGTAACTGCTTGGTAGTGAAACACGTGTAGGAAAAAACATTAAATTTGAATAAATAATATTTGTAAGAAAAAATATCTTTAATGGTGATCATTGGTGTCCTGAAAGGAATGCTTTGGTAAGCCTTCATAAAATCACACATATATATATATATATATATATATATATATATATATATATATATATATATATATATATAATATTTATATATGTGTGTGTACAAAAAACGGAAAACAGATTAAAATACAGGAGAAAAATAAGAAACGAGAGAGTTGACCAGTGTCTTCAGAAAAAGTGAACATTTGAAAATGTTTATTTCGAAAGCGGCACATACAACAACTAACACGTATATGCATCGAAAGAGTGCAGAGGGGCAATTTTTTAAAAATAAGGATAACAGTTGCATAATATGTTGCATTGTATCAATGTGGGTTTTGCCGGATTTTGACTTAAAGTATAAGATCCGAGTCTGAAGTTAATGTTGAATGGTGATGAGAGCAATATTGTTGCGCTTTCAATGCACTTGCAACGTAGGAGTGTTCGGTTTTGAGGAGAGTGCAGTTTCTAAGGTAAATAACTGTCTTTTTTCATTTCGTCGTCTCTAACGTCTTTACTTGTCTTTTCCGATGATTTACATTGTTGAAACGGCAAGAAACATAAAGAGATACAGAGAAAGAGAGAAAAATAAAATATCGCCTACTTGCCAAAAATATTTCTCATACTTGTTAAAATCTATCGTATTGACCATTCACATCTCGCTGTGCGTTTCGTTCCTTTTCCTATGTCTGTGCCGCTATTAACATTTTTTTTTTAATCTGCACTTTCTCTGAAGACGTTCGTTGATACGAACGAAACCGGTCGAATCTCTCGTGTCTTGTTTTTCTCCTGTATTTACATCTGTTTTCCGTTTGTCTTTTTCACACATTTTGTCTATCACATTTCATTTTCATGACACACCGTGCATTTTATCATATATATATATATATATATATATATATATATATATATATATATATATATGTGTGTGTGTGTGTGTGTGTGTGTGTGTGTGTGTGTGTGTTTGCAGATTTCTAGTACAACAAAATAATAGGATCATATTATAGGAGACATTATCTTTTTTTTCAAAAATCAAAAATTAAAAGAGAGGAATCGAATAGAAAAAAGGAAAATAGCAAATGTTTTCTAAAGGTTTTATCGTCTGACACTTTAGAATAAAACATCAAAATCATTATTTCAAAACAAAGAAAATCAGATGAGTATTTAGTAGAAAAATTATTTTCAATTTGTAAAATCAGTTAACAGTAAAAAAGGGTGGGAAATCTCTCAAAATTATGTGGGATTTGGATCATGGAAGATCTCCAACTGATTTTTCAGAACTTTCTGTTAACATAGGCTAGTTTGAGAATTATTAAAAACTAACGCCTTAAGAATATTGAGATTGTAGTTAAACTTAGCACTGTACAAAATAGAAAACCACTAATCGGAATACCTGGTTAAACAAATATTTTTACAAACCAGGTGATGACCGATGGCAGATTCATGTGCCTGAAAATTCCTGGATGTTTTTGAAAACTTGTTAGAACGTATATCATGTGGTACGCGTTAAACTATATTCATCTTCGAACGTTGAGTTAGTTACGCAGAAAAGAAAACTAATTTTACTCTCCCCAATTGGCTACTTAATTACGTTATAGTTCATCATATAAAAAAAAAATCATCTGGTCTAGTGGAGCATCCAGCCAAGTGATGTTACTTGAGGTAATATCACTAGAAGAAGGTGCACTATTCCTAGTATTAGCCAGTGTATAGACTTGCTGAAAAGATCTTATTTGGGCTTCGAATATTACGTTATTTTGAATATTTGGTCAGGGTTAACTTAGTATCCTCATGTCAGGTTGTCCTGACAAACCCTTGTACAGAGAAACTCGAGAAACTCGAGAAGGGTGTCTAGTAGGTAATTCAAACTTTCCAGTAGGTAATTCAAACCCTCCAGTAGATTAATGTGTTTGTTCGTTTAAATAACTATTTTTTCATTTTTTTCAGTCTGTTCAAAGTGGGATCTGATTTCTAGTTTTCGGTGAAAATGACTCGAAATTTACGTAAATATTAGATTTTTTTTCGAATTGCACCGTTTAGATCCTTAGATTTTGAATAAGACGACAGAACCCCCCTTTTAAAAATGCAACACATTCACAAAAGGCAAACAGGAACAAAATTAGTATCAAAGGTTGTTTGAAACATTGGCCGTAATTTTAATTGGAATCAAATGAAATATTCGCTCAAATCTTTTCAAAACAGGTTTACAATAACAAGATTTAAAATTGAGGTGGAATGTGTATTTGACACGTCCGATAACCCTTAAGATCTTTGTTATTTATTTTAAACGAAAATATCTTCGGAGTACTACACCAAATATGTATAACATAGCGTGTTTTTTTTTTAACGACTAAATTCAAGTAAGGCAAAACGATACCTTCTAAAAGATCTTTTAAAAATGTCGTCATTCAAATTTTTAAAAACATCTTCGAATTACTATATCGATTGATTACTAACTTCTCAGATTATAAAGATTTTTCTAAACCTTACCTGTTTACTTCATAGAGGAAGCTTCAGTTAGCTATGTAATTTGAACTTAGAATTATCTCCCCTGATTTGACACCCGAAAAGTCGTTTTGGTAAAAGTCCAGAATAGTTAGCAATCGAAGACTCGTAACAAAAATAACAAATAAGTTATATCAAACACAGTAGAATTAAATTCTTTACCAGGCCCATATACTTTATGCCCTGTGCAAACTATGATTTTTTAAATCAGAATTTAATTTCGATGAAAGCTGTTTTATCGACACACAAACTCAGAAATGGGGGCCGATTGATCGCTTTACTTCGGATAAATAAATCGGGGAGGATTCACGCTGAAAATACAGTAAAATATGCTTCACCTAAGTTCGAATGGCAAGCTTTTTCCCCTAAACAAAAAACCTCGTAAAACTACACGTAGTCGCTTAAGTTTTGCGAAGTTAAACGATCATTTCGGTTGCTATTGATGTTTTTAGTGTGTCGATCAGACAGCTTTTATCGAAACAAAAACATTAAATAAAATATGTTACAAACAGTTTCCACAAGTTAAAAGTATACGGGTCGGTAGAGAATTTAATTCTACTGCGTGTGCTATAAATTAGTTGTTTTTTTTTCATTTTTATGTTAATGACTTCTCAACTGTTAACTATTCTGTACATCACCTGGCGGATTTATTAACGAACCTATTTTATGTAGGTCCGGTTGAAAACGGAATACCCATTCTAAAAATTGAACGAATAATAATTTCATTTTTTTTATGATCTGAAAATGTTGTGCATAATCGATAAAAAACAGAATATCAAAAACAATTTTTGGTTGTTATTAATGATAGAACTTTTTTTTTGCAAATAAAACACCATTTATCAAGATCAAAAGCAACTCGATGAAAACTTTTAAAGAGATGGATGGATTGTCAGTTAAAATGATGAAGAATATTTTTAGAGTGATGAAACTGATAAATTGAATTTAAAAAATTGGCTTACGGTTTCTGGTGTGTGTTATTTTATATCTCAGAACGAAAAAGTGAAATTGGTCAATGAAAAGATTCGCATAAAAAACAGAATCAATCGGAGTAGAACCCTACAGGTTTTGGCTAAAAGCAAAGTATGGTATCTGTTTCTGTCCTAGGTTAGTGAAAGAAAAATCTTCCTAGACTCAGACAATTTATATTTTTGTTTAAGCCAGAGTTTCTCGTTTTGGGGAGCTGTATTTTCGCCACATTAAAAACCGCCTTGGTGTCTAACTCTGCCCT
Source organism: Sepiola atlantica (assembly GCA_963556195.1). Lineage (NCBI taxonomy): Eukaryota > Metazoa > Mollusca > Cephalopoda > Sepiida > Sepiolidae > Sepiola > Sepiola atlantica. The sequence continues at coordinate 69,272,715 of OY744529.1, forward strand.
CGTGAGTGGGCAAGTAAATATGGACTCGCGTGATGACGCTTGTAACTATTTTAGAGAAAATAAAAATGTCAATAGATTTAAGCCTGCAATTAATTTTACCCTGAAAAATTATTTCATCTTGCAAGCAAGTGTTTGTCTTTTTTGTTCTTTTGAGTAAACGACAGCTTTTTTTCTCATCAATTTTTTTAATGTCTTATATTTTATTAATTAAATGTTACAACAATTAGATAAGCGATTTTAATAAATTAATATTTTTATTTATATAGCAGTTATTTCAAATTACAATATAAATCAAAGCCAAACCAATTGTGTGGCTATTAACACACACACACACACACACACACACACACACACACACACACACACATATATATATATATATATATATATATATATATATATATATATATATATATATTGTGTGTAATTAGGCAGCATTCTTTAATCCATGCAAACATTGTTAAACATAACAGAATTCCACTGCTTGATTATGCCTTTTACGATTCTCTAATGATTTTTTGTCTGTAAAAATAATTTTAAAAATGTATATATGTTCCATATATATAACGAAAGATTTCGATTCTTCGTCGAATAACCTTCAGGTGACAAAACAAATGATCGACTTTTGTTCTTGATAAAATTCAATTATTCATTTGTTTTTCTCACCTGAAGATGATTCGACGAAGAATCGAAAACGTTCATGATACATATAGAACATATATTAATTTTTTTTTGATTTTGACACAAAAAAAATCAATATAATAATTGAAAAAATGAAAGAGAAATAAGGAGATAATTAAGTCAGTCGATTTTTCAAAATATATGCAGTAATTATTCCAAATAATAATATCTATATACTCTCTTAGAAACATATAACATTTATGACATAATAAATATTATCTAAAAATTCAACATAAGTATGGGTACTTATGTTTCAGAATTTTTAAAAATAAAATCATCTGTTCGACTCAAAATTACAAAAGAAAAACTCACTATCACTTCGATACAGGTCCAGCTAAATAATCGAATTGCTTATAACTATCAACAAATGAAACAATTTTACCCAGAAAATTTCAGAAACATTATTCTCTTTTCATTTTATATTTTCTTCATTTTCTTATGGCTGGTTATAAAAATTGAATTTCAAAGTCAAATGTTAATATTTAAAAAAAACAAAATGGTTGAATTATTCAAAGTACATATAGTACTCGGTTTGTGAAAAATTCTATTGGCTAAAGAGAAAAAGTGTACCTGCTTCCGGTTTGAAATCGGAAAATAAAAAACGGTGTTTATAAATAAACAACCCTTCGTAATTTCATACCGCATAGATTTCGTCGGAATTTTTAATTTCATGAGTTGGTAAACATTACATTAAGAAGAGTTAATAACATTTCTTTTACCACGATTCCTATGTCCGAGTGTCACACATAATCAGCTAAAAAAGTTACAACACGCCCTCAAATTTGATTGATTATTTGTAAATAAAAACACTCCAAATATGAAAGAAGTTTAATTTTATTATTTGTAATGGAAAAATCCAATTATAAAAATCAGTTTGATTTTCTCATGGCTAATTTACAAAAATAGTAAAACAAAATTATTAATTGACCCCCCGCACCCCCCAAAAAATCATCCTACCTAAAATGTAATCGGTAACAGTTTTTCAAGAAACACCGATTGTCAATTACTAATTAAAAAGACGGAAACTGCCACGAAGTAGAATTTTCTCTTTAACCATTCTATTAAATATTAAGTTTTGATATTTAACATTATATTTTAATAACTAATGTGAAAAATAGAAATCTAAACAGGAAGAAATTTTAAAATACAAAAAAGAATATGTTTCAGGTGAATTTCAAATCATTCGATTATATCCGAACAATATGATCCGCAGTATATATATATACGTACATATATATATATATATATATATATATATATATATATATATATATATATATATATATATATATATATATATATATATATATATATATATATATATATATATATATATATATATATATATATTATTTGTACTCACTAGGACTTCTCACACAGATCATCGTCAGTGATTGCTCACCGACAATAACCAGTAGTATTTCCTGGAGTCTGAGTGACAACAAGTCTCCCCAGACTTCCAGTATTCTTCACCTCTTTTCGATGCGGTAAGGACAATTGGTCTTCTCTGGGATTTGGGCGGCATTAAGCCTCCCCAAGGTCTCAGCATTCTCTGCACTTTTCCAGTGGAGGTCTGGTTTGCGCTGTCCCTCCTCGGTCTTCTCATCCTCCTCGAACCTCTACAAATATGTTGTCTGGTGTCAGCCTAGAGCGGCACCAGTTAAAAAAAAATAAATAAATAAAATAATATTTCTTTAAATTAATTTAAAACAAAAAAAAAGTTTTATTTTTTTTTAATTTTAAAATTTTTTCCTTTCAATTCTTTTTTTTTTCCTTTTCTCTTTCCTTATCTAAAAATAAAAAAAATAATCTTTAATTCTTTTTAATTTTTTTTTGGGGGGGGGGGGCAGAAGAAGGAGCTTATAGTGTTTCTTATAATTTCTGTTTCTTTGGTTCATTTTTGTGTAGTGATAGCCGAGGCCGGTGTAATTTATTGGGGGGGGGGGGAGATTATAAAGGGCTGTTTCTTGCAGTTTCTGTTCCTTGGCTCTTGTTGTGGTGTTCTTCGTGTGGTTTTGTTTTCTCCGTTGTAAATTCCTTGTGACTGGTTAGCCTTTGTAGCTTATGTGTGTTAGTTTCCGCACTCAAGGATTTTCCTTAAGATTGCAGCTGTTTTGATCATTGCCGTCCTTTGTATGGTTTCGATAGTCCCTTTGATTCCAATTTCTCCCAGTCTTTTCTCCAGGTTTTTGGGGATTGTTACTAGTGATCCTACGATTATTGGTATTATACCAACTTTCTTCATTATTATTATTATTATTATTATTATTATTATTATTATTATTATTATTATTATTATTATTATTATTATTATTTCATGTATACATATATAATATTATAAAGAGATATATTATTTTATGTATAGATTTTCAGTAATTTACTTCAACAGAGCTCAATAGGAGAGTAGAGCTATGTAGTAAATTATGAAAATAATTTAAAGGCAATTAAGATACATTTAGGCGTATTATCCCGTAGGAAATCGTCAGACTAAGTACATGGAATTCGTGTTACTTATTGTTTTTATATATCCGGATATATAAAAAAAAAGTCAGTAATACGAATTACATGCACTTAGCTTTACAAACACCTCCGGGGACGAAACATGGACGCCGCTGTGTAGCTTAATTGCCACAAATATATTTTCATAACGTATGATATATATATATATATATATATATATATATATATATATATATATATATATATATATATATATATATATATATATATATATATATATATATATATATATATATATATTGCGAGATCCAACACAGTGTGCTCTTGTAGATCACTATTCGCTGCTCGTTGTAAAATACCCGCGACTATGTATTTACAAAGTTAAATTCCTCCTTAATTCTAAGTTGATTTGTGGTGGCCAACGGGAAACTCTCTTGACTGCGAATCAGTGGCGATTTGTGACCGGTGTTCGCGCTCACCGACCGTCAGAAATTAACTTCCTGCACTGAAGATTGCGTAACCATGAAAAGTCGATGTCTGCAGGTAATAAATAATGAATAGTTATTTATAAATATATATATATATATATATATATCTGTGTGTGTGTGTGTGCGTGTATATATTTACTCTAAAATTTTAAATATAAATACCTTGAGTCACATCTTACTTGTGGGAGTAAGAGAAAAACTGGCCTTGTGCCTAACTCCTGAAGATGAGTAAATCA
>OY744529.1:69281579-69356579 GCA_963556195.1 Sepiola atlantica
ATATGTGTGTGCGCGCGTGTGTGTGTAAACTTGTTTATGGAAATGTGGAGAACAAGTTAACATGCTAGTAGAATTAACGACGCAAACACATCATTAAAGCTGCAAAAAATGTTGTTTATAAGCAACATCACCAAACGAATATGGTCAGACTAATCGACCGAAATATATTGGTCCAGCTTTAATGATGTGTGTGTCATTATTATTACTAGCGTGTTAACTTGCTTTTCCACATTTCCATAAATGTTTCATATATATATATATATATATATATATATATATATATATATATATATATATATATATATAATTAGTTTTATTTATACATATATGTACAAAAAGCCGCTACACTGGCATGTCGATGTTATCGATCATTAGTTATTAGAAACTAAGATCTCATCAGGCGGGAAAAAAATCTGAGATTACACTCAGATGTTTATATTGGGAAAACTATATATATATATATATATATATATATATGAAATAAAATATGTTTCCATGTTTATATATTTATTCAAACATTGTTAAAAATAACAGAATTCGTCTGTTTAATTATATATTTTTTTATTTTTTCAATTTTTCTGATGGTCTTTTTTGTATTAAAATCAAAAATAATAATAAATGTTCGATAGGTTTCACATGTTTCACGAAGGTTTCCGATTTTTCGTCGAATCATCCTTAGGTGTCAAATTTATGTGTATGTACAGGATTAACTCCTAAACTAATTAATCGGTCGTTATGAACTTTTGAACAAGCTACTAGATGTAAGGGTCCAAATGCGACCAATATTTAATTTAATTTAGTTTTATAAAAGGTACGTAAAAAGTAGATTCTTCGTTTAAATTCAGGTAGCACCTATTCTTGTGAAAATTTAACTATAGTTATTCGATAAAAATTGATGACTATTATCCACATTTCAGTTTCTTTGTTGTATTTTAAATGGGCTTTAAGGTAAATAATATCCGCACAAACTCTTCTTTGAAAATTGAAATATATCAGATTAGCATTGAAGTGTGTGCATAGTCATGAGACTACTGACACATTTTTTGCAAATCTTAAATATTTGATTTTTCAAATTAGATATTGAGCCCATATAATAATACCTTATAATAGTTTATTATACCCCAAAGAAACAAACATTTGGGAAATATAAATTAATTGATGTCTTATGCTTATTGATGACATATCACAAATATCGGAAGAATCTGAATTTTCCCGAGGGGCTTCAAACTCACGTGTATGCACTTTCCATAAAACAAAACAAAACTACATGCAACCCCAATCACACAACCTTACGCTTAGCAGCTGTGTTTTCAAATTCATAATGATCGGTTAATTAGATTAGAATAACAGCTTATACATACAAATATATAAATATATACGCATACCTAACTTTATATATAAAGAGATATTTATATAAAATTCATGAAAATATTACAGGCAAATGTGTATCGTGAATGTCTATTTTATACCAAATAAAAAACAGATTGAAGAAAGTGGTCATCTTATTTGCGGAAACCAAATATGTACAATTCCTTTTTAAAATAGTATTTATTTTTTATGAATAACGTTCTTTATCTATTTGACGCGTGTTTTTCTACCTATCAGATAAAAGGTCTATATCTATATGAAGAAGTAAAAATAAAAAAACAGAAACAAACAGCAATTTTCTTTCGCAGTCGTTGGCATAATTAAAGTCCGTTTAATCTTTTCAAGAACCAATAATACCGACTTTAAGAGATTTATTATCCATAGAAATCAGAAACTCTAAGTGTCTACATAATTCTTTTTGGTACAATTCTTTTCAAAATATGATTTTCTTTTCTGTGCACTTTCGTTGAATAAAGTGTTTTATTTAGTCTAAATATGGAACACGTTTTTTTTAAATCTCTCCTCGCACTTATAAATTATTAGTAAGAAATATTTTTAAAACATTTTTTTTTCTAATGTAGTACTACAAGCAAACATCTACCCGCTATTTGGCGACTATTAATGTAGTTCTACATATTCTTTCTAAATTTATAACCTGTTGCACTTTCACTTACCGAGCGTGTATAAAACATTTATACACCCGAATTGTCGTGGTGGTCGTCGTAGTCTTCGTGAACCCAGGTTGTTGATTATCTGTTGGGACAAAACTAGTCGAATGCAAATGTTCAGTTCTTAATAAGGTTTATTTAAAACAGAGAACAGTCAAAGAGACACGTTATTTTCGTATGCATGAGAGAGAGAGAGAGAGAGACAAAGATATATATATATAGATAGAGAGATAGAGAGAAATAGAGAGAGACAAAGAGGGATAGAGATAGATAGATAGATAGATAGAGAGGGAGAGAGAGGGAGAGGGAGAGAGAGACACACACACACACACAGACAGACAGACAGACATACCGACATATATATAGACGGAGAGCCCGTCTCGCTAAACCCACCCATAATGCTCGATGTCTTTATTTTGAGGGCAGCACGGAGACGCGTCTTTCCTCCTTGAGATCTCGCCAACTAAGATAGATAAAAAAATTACCCTGAAATCACGTGTTTTTAACTTCCGCTTAGTGTCACTTTCTGCCACTTAACCTTTAAACTTATCCACTCAAACACGGCCCTAATCATGTCACAAACCTACCTAAAATATTTAATATTAATCTGTTGTTATTTTAATAACTTTTCATTTAAATCCCCTTTCTCCCGAAAATATTGATAAGAACTGTTGCGCATATATATATATATATACATATATATCATGCCCCCACTTTTTGACTTCCCCCCCACACTTTACGGTCATCAATAATGAAGTTATATATGCATGTGTTTAACCGGGGCCCCCACTTTTTAGGAGTTCCCCCCCCCCCATTTTATTAACTGTCCCACCGGTCCTGTATATATATATATATATATATATATATATATATATATATATAAAATATTTTTTATTGTTTTTTTATCTATGTACGTATACGTTTCGTCCCTTTTCAATCGAGACTCATCAGCATAGAGATATGACTATTCACTACCGGTCGTACGATTTGAAACCCTAGATTACAAGTATTTTTCAACTTAAATCAAACGTCGCTCACCGCGCGGCCAATATTTGAATAGCCGATAAACAATGATAATTTAACACATTTAAAAGCGGCTTGATGTCCAGGCATTCTACTTCTATTATATATATATATATATATATATATATATATATATATATATATATATATATATATATATATATATATATAGGGAAATAGGATAAAACAATTACAATTACAAATGTATAACACAATTACAAATGTATAACACCAAGACTATATTTACTATACACTGTTTAAAAAATAATCATGCAATTTCGGTACACAAATAGCTGTGTTTGGGTATTTAATATATTTTATATCTACTATATATACAATATTTAAAAAGAATCTGCTGTATTATTGATTTAAATAACAGTGGGCGTTTTGATAGTAATATAGGTGTGATTAATAAAAACAACTTTCGGATATATTCATGTCTATATACTTGGAACAAATTCTCTCAGCAGTTTCCGAATTCTTGAGATAAATTATTTGTACTACAGATTGATCCGCCCTATAAATGTCACTCATGGACTTGTTAATAAATTTCATAATCTTTTCTGCAATTCAACCAAATTTGAGATTAATACACTTCAGATAATGCCTGAGTTGACCACCAAGTTACAATTATTAATGTCCAACAGTCTTTCTTTTATCGTCGTTCATTGATAAGCACACCTGGATACGATGTGTAAAATTAGCACTAACTCTGACACACCCCTTTCTTGGTAGTGCCCTGGTTTTGAATGTGATAACCCTCCTAAGAAATAGTCTGGAAATTATCTATAAAATAGAATCAATGATAAAAATCTGGGGGCTTAAGGTCCACCTAGTTTTAAGTCTACTCAGGATTACACATCCTACTGGTGTGACGACTAGCAAAGTTTCTCCAAATATCATTGAACGGTTATAAAACACAGACTGTTGGAAATTCATAACTGAAACTTGGTGGACAAGTCAGACATCGACTGAAATTTATTTGTTTTACATATGGTTGGATTGCGAAAAGAATTCTGAATTTTATTAACGATTCCATTGGTGACAGGTGACATCTTTTGGGGGTTCCCCTGTACTATTCTTATCTTGGTTTTTGTATAGACATGATTTTGGCCGTTGTATCTCGGACTATCTTCAGGTGAATCTTTTAAAACTTTGTGACTTTATTTTCCTTACAAATGAGTTACTTCTTATCATTGCCTAAAGGCCAGTCGAGAATAAGGGTTATTGGGTTGGACAGTTAGACGCAAAGACATGGAGGAGATTAGTAACGGTGGTTGTAACTGCAAAAGACATTGATTATTTAAGAGGACAACGTAACAATAATTATTTTTATACTAAACTTCAAAACAGCAATGGTATAGTCAACCGAGCAGCAGCACCGTAGTACTGTATTCTACAGACAGTTCTAGGGAAGAAACTTTGCCCATGGAAGTTTAGCTACGTTCTAGGTACATAAAAGGAGAAAGGGACTTTATTGGCAGTGGTTGTAGTAGGACGAGTTTATCCTATGAATGTTTTACTAGGAGGGGGCATAGAATGAAGCTCAGTCGAGCACCTACCATGAAAGTAACGATGTTGAAATTTAAAATGTGTATATCAAACTCGGGATCCTGTACAGAACTTTAAAATGGACCTTTTATTTAACCCACGAAGGTAGATTGTTCTCATTCTGTCAGCCATGACCAGGTAGAAATGTTTTAGTTATTATCGCCTGTAATAAGGATTGAACCTTCAACCTCGAGTCTTCTGGAGAATAGTAGTCCGAATAATTCGAATAATACACATTGCCTAATCAAGTTAAAAATAATCTTATGATAAAATAATTAAACAATGAATTTAGAAATAATAGTTAAAAAAATGTATTCACAAGTAATTTTGGAAAAATATTTAGTAGAATTTAATCTGTGTATTCTTTTAATATAGTCTATGGAATTTCTTAAAAGTTCGCATTGAATTTTGATTTTTAAAAGTTTGTTTTTTATTATAAAAAGAAAAACAACAGCAAACGGTTGCTTTATATTTATTCGCATATGTGAAATAACCAATAACGCAATTTGATTTGTAAGTAGACATACTCGTGACTCGTTGGGTCACAAGCACTACCACTACTTATTCTACGTAGATCTCATTCGAAAATTCTTAAACTATCTCAGATATTTTTAGACATTTTTTCTTGCATAACTAAAATTATTATTATTATTATTATTATTATTATTATTATTATTATTATTATTATTATTATTATTATTATTATTATTATTATTATTATTATTATTATCGTCATCATCAGTTACTCACTAAGTGTTCTCACACAAGTTATCGTCAGTGATTGCTCCCTGAAAATAACCGGTAGTGTTCCCAGGAATCTGAGTGGCAACAAGCCTCCCCATATTTCCAGTACCCTCTACCTCTTTCGATAACCATTGGAAATGATTTTGCGGTATCACAGCGCCGCTTACCCTTGATTTCTCGTTGGTAACGATCATTGGTCTTCTCTGGGATCCGGGTGGCAAAAAATCTCTCCATGGGCCCAGCACTTTCCGCACTCTTCCAGTGGAGGTCTGGTTAGTGCTCTCCTTCCTAGGTTTTCCCATCCTCCTCAGCCCTTCATGACTATTTTGTGGGGCATAAGTCGAGGCTGGTGATATCTCTATTTTGGGGGTGGATTAGTCAGTTTCTTTCAGTTTCTTTCCGTTTCTGTTCCTTGGGTTCATGTGGTGGTGCTCCTCTTGTGGTTTTGTTTTCTTCCTGTTGTAACATCCATGTGATTGGTTACAATTCGTAGCTTATGCGGGTTGGTTGTCGCATTCGAGGAGTTTCCTTAAGATTTCAGTTGTTTTTATCATTACCGTTTTTTTGCATGGTCTCAGTGATCCCTCCGATTCCAATTTATCCTTCTCTTTTTTCCAGTTGTTTTTACTGTTCCTTGTGTTCCTACGATTATTGGTATTATACTGACTTTCTTCATGCTCCATATCCATTTCAATTCTTTGGCAAGTTCCGTGTATTTGTTTCGTTTTTCCGTCTCCTTGATCTTTCTCTGTGGTCTGCTGAAACGGCAAAATCTACGACTTGTTGACTATTATGACATCCGCTCTCCTTGCGTTTATCTGTTTGCACCTCCATGCCCCAAAGGATTTTATGATTTTCGTTTTCTAGTACTGTCTCTGGTTTATCTTTGTACCATTTTCTTCGTGTTCGAAATGCAGTCGTTTGAATAGTTTTTTGTGTACTTCTTTCCCCACGCAGTCGTGTCTGTTATTGTATTCTTTTAGGGATATTTTGCTGCATACATTTATTATATGATTTACTGTATCGTCTCTTTGTCAACACAATTTGCGTTTACTGTTTTCCTGGGTTTGATCTATTTTAGCTTTGATATAGTTAGTCCTAATGTCATTGTTCTGTGCAGTTGTCAATAGAGATTTTGTTTCTCTGTCCAAGTGTCTTTTTCGTAGCCATGCTCAGGATTGTTGGTAGGTCTCTTCTCTTGTCATTCTTATGAAACATCCATTTCTTTTCTCGTCTTTTTTTTGTTTTTGGTTTCGGTGCTTCTCGAGTTGTTCATTGGAATGGTGTATCTTGCTGCGGTGATCAGTCTTTCCGTGTTCTGGGTTATGTATTTCTCCAGCTTCTTTTTTGTATCTTTCACATAGTCTTCTATACTTACCAGTCATCTTCCCCACCCCTCGTTTCTTTTCCCGTAGAGTCTGTCCGTATCGTCTTTTGGGTGTGATGCGTTGTGCATGGTCATTAATTTTTAGTCTTCTGGTTAAGGTGCCTGAGTTCGTTTTTAATCCAGCCTAAGAATGGTCAGAGAATATCTTATTAGTTATATTACCCAGGTGTTTATTCATTTTACTAGATTTCTGCTGTATAATTTCGTTTCTAAAAGTTTCCTTGTTCTTTTCGGATATTCTTTTCCAATCTTCTCTTTCATTTTGTAGATTTGATAGTGTCTGCTTCCAGAACTCCCAAATACTTATAGCTACACTCTTCTCCTAGCCCCCTTATCTTCTCTTGGTTGGGCAGCTCCACGCCCATATTGCCCAGTTTTCGCTTTTCATCTCTTTTTCATCTCAATTCCAAATTCAATGTTAATATCCTAGCTGAAAATACTGGTCGTACTTATTAGCTTTTATAGTTCTTTTTTGCTTTTTGCAAATAGCTTCAGGTCGCCCATGTACATGAGGTGGTTTATTCTTTTTTCTGTGTCTGTAAACGTGTATCCCGTATCATATTTCCGGAGTATATAGTTTAGTGGAATCATGGCTATGATAAATAGTAGTCGTGATAAGGAGTCTCCTTGGAAAGTGTCTCTTTGTATTTGTAATCTCAGTCAAGTGTTGTCCTCCAGCTGTCAGTTTTAGTCCCCATGTTCCAATTCCCTTTTTAATCAGATTAATAATCCTATCGTGTATTATGCACATTTTTAAGCATTCAATTAGGCTTGAGGGAGTCTGTCGTCTGCTTTCTTGCCGTCAATCCATGCCATGGATATGCCCCGTGTCCTGCTTTTTACCTCCTTCATGATCTTGTTGTCTATGTATAGCAGATCATGCGTCTCTCTTTTCCCTTGCCGGCACATTTCTCGTTCCTCGAGGAGCAGTCCATGATTGTTCGTGGAGTTGTAGATTTGTTCTCTGAGTTTCGCCGTCAGTATTTTTTACATTGTTAGTAAACAGGTTATCGGTATGTTGTTGCTTGGGATCGTTACCTTTTTGCGCCCTTTTGTACAAGCGTTGTCCTCCTTTGGTCATCCATCCTGGTACGTCTGTTTGGTAGATACATCTTCTCAGTTTCCGCGCTAATTTTTCAAGTAGGGTTGTGAATTTTTTAAATCAGTATACATGTATTCCATCGGAACCTGCTGCGTTCCAGTTTGCCATTTTCTTTAGAATTGTCTTTATCCTTATTATTATTATTATTATTATTATGATTATTTACTCTCTTAGAGTTTTCACATTAGACAGTATAACTGATTCCTCATTGACAGTAAACGAGGTGTTCACAGAGTCTGAGTGACAACAAGTCTCCTCAGTTTTCCAGCATTTTCACCCCCTTTTTAAAAACTGTTGCTAATCATATTTTGTTACCATTGATTTCTGGCTGGCATCGACCATTAGTTCTCTATTGAATTTGATTGGCAAAAATCCTCCCAAAAGTCCCAACATTCTCTGCACCCTTCTAGTTGGAGTCTGGTTGGTGCTTTTCCGCCTCGATTTTTCGATCCTCCTTGAGCCGTCATGATCATTCTGTGTGTCACCTAGCCGCAGCTGGAGCCAACACATGTATGTGAATGTATGTGTTTATTTTCCTGAGGGGGACAAGTTTATGATATTTATTGCGATTTATTATTATTATTATTATTATTATTATTATTATTATTATTATTATTATTATTATTATTATTATTATTATTATTATTATTATTATTATTATTATTATTATTATTATTATTATTATTATTATATGATTATTTACTCTCTTAGAGTTTTCACATTAGACAGTATAACTGATTCCTCATTGACAGTAAACGAGGTGTTCACAGAGTCTGAGTGACAACAAGTCTCCTCAGTTTTCCAGCATTTTCACCCCCTTTTTAAAAACTGTTGCTAATCATATTTTGTTACCATTGATTTCTGGCTGGCATCGACCATTAGTTCTCTATTGAATTTGATTGGCAAAAATCCTCCCAAAAGTCCCAACATTCTCTGCACCCTTCTAGTTGGAGTCTGGTTGGTGCTTTTCCGCCTCGATTTTTCGATCCTCCTTGAGCCGTCATGATCATTCTGTGTGTCACCTAGCCGCAGCTGGAGCCAACACATGTATGTGAATGTATGTGTTTATTTTCCTGAGGGGGACAAGTTTATGATATTTATTGCGATTTATTATTATTATTATTATTATTATTATTATTATTATTATTATTATTATTATTATTATTATTATTATTATTTCATAATAGTCTTAACTTTTAGATGTTTTTAGTTGGATTTTTTCAAACATCAAGTCAATTCCCTTGACTTTAGACATTCAAACAGTATCTAAACACTTTCGCAATTCCTAACAGGCAAGCCTTTCGCAGACTTTGAAAACCAATTGTCTCGTCAATTGGTTAAGACCAATTACATAAGGTATCACCTTTACTTCTTTACACTTCCATAGTCTAACTTATTCCTATTTAGATCTTGATATTTGTTTCTTTTTTCGTGTTCCTTTTCGTGATCTCTAGTATCGAAGGAGCAGGCTATATCAATGATTAAGCAAGTTCTCTTGTTTTTCTTTAGAAAGATTAAGTCGGATTTGAAATGTTGAAGAACATTATCAGTCTGTAACACCATGCCCCAAAGAATTTTGACATTGTCGTTCTCCTGTACCATTTCTGGCTGATGCTGATACCACTTCTCATTGTAGTCCAATTCATAAATTTTGCATATATTATAGTGTAGTACATGAGCGACTTTGTCATGTCTCCATTTTTTATACTGATGCTGTGTTAGCATAAGGCCTTCAGATACAATATGCGTTAAGGGTACTTCCTTTTCATTACACAATCGGCATATCGGTGATTCTGAAGTTTTTGTCAATGTAATGTTTGATGGACCTACTGCGTTGCTTCTACCTGGGCTGCCATTAAGGTGTTCTCGGTAGATATTTTGAGATCACCCCTGACCAACCAATTTCAACTGTCCTTATCCCTTAATGCAGTATTCTTAAAGAATACACTGTGTAGTTTATTCTCAAATAATTTAACTATCGCTCTTACATCCTTTGATTCGTTTTCACCCCAGTTCTTAGTATTTACTCTCTTTTTCACTTAACGAAGAATAATCGCATTACTTTCAGAAATATATATATATTGACAACCTTCTTCCATATTCACAACATATTCAACACTAAGTAGAACTCGACCACCATCTCTTTTCTTTGCAACAGCTCCATAAATGGTAAACCTTTTCAGTGTTGTGGTATCCAAACATTTTAATTCATCTAAATTCTTGTTAAGTATAGCGGCAGTATATCGAATTATAGCTACTGCTCTGGCATTGCTAGCATAGATTGTATTTCGACTGTGGAGGTGAGATTTAAGAATAATCCTCACTCTTCTGTTGGACTCAGCTGTAACCTGATTTTTCATTTCTTTTTAAAATATCTTATCTGCTTCCAGTATTTCCAAGTATTTGTAGCCTCTTTCACTGTAAACATTCTTTATCAGATCTGTTGTTTGTAGTTCAAAGCCATTTCATTGGACAAGTTTAGCTCTTTTTATAACAAGAATGACACATTTAGTGATGCCAAATTCCATTCGTATGTCAGCAATGAATATTTAACTGTATTCATTAGGGTATCAAGTTTGTTTTCATTATTTCCAAAAACTTTACGGTCATCAATGAATAGTAGTTGACTGTAAGAAGTTCCTTCCCAAGTTTCTATCCTGCTTCATATTACATAAGAGAAGTGTCATAGGGATCAAACTGATCACGAAAAGCAAAGGGGAAAGACTATCACCCTGGAAAATCCCTCTCCTGATTTTCACTTTACCTAATGCAACACCTCCTAAAGTTAATTTGGTTTCCCAATTCTTAATGCTATTCTTTAAAGCTGTTGGAATTTTGAGGGGTATTCCGAAAATCTCATCGCATTGTGTATCCATGAATGAGGCACTATGTTAAATGCTTTCTTCTAATCTACCCACCCCAGGCAAGCTTAGTAGTTCTTCGTTTGCAGTTTCTCAGGATCATTTTATCAATCAGAAGCTGATATTTTAGTGCAATGTGATCTTTTTCGGCAGCCTTTCTGTTCCTCAGACAACAAATTGTTTTTATCCAAATAACTATAAATATTTTCAGACAATATTCCAGTGAAAAATTTCTACATAACTGAAAAGCAAGTGATTGGTCTAAAGTTAGTCATTTTATCCCCTTTTGTCTTATCTTTTATTATCAAGACTGTAGTGCCCTTTGACAGCCATTCAGGGAAGTTACCTGCCATAAAACAGCCATTTATCATTGCTGCTAGAAGTGGGTGACGAACCGGAAGATTTTTAAATCAGTATCTCTGGACTCCATCATTACCGGGTGCTTTCAAATTTCAAAGCTTTTTAACCCTCTCCTTCAGCATCTCCACGGAGACTGTTATATTCGTTTATCGTTTTCTTCAATATCTTTTATCCATTCTGCATCATCTTGATGCTATACTTCTTTTCCTAAATGCCTTTCTAGAACGCACGAGACCGTCAGCATCAGGTATAACGTCATTCCCTCTTTCAATTCCTTCTAGTTGTTCAAAAAAGAGTTTCTGGTTATTCTCAAACAGTATTTTTCCGATACTGTTAAATTATGTCGCTTTAACGTTTAACTTTGGCACTTTTAGCCACGACACGCTGTTTCAGTTCTTACACCACACACTTGAAACATTTTCGGTGCATGTTGAGCTTAGGAGTAGTCTTTCACAAGCGCTCTGACCTTTGAGTTTGCCATTTTCGACAGCTTGCACTTTACTTAAATCCTTTCTGATTTGTGGTATCTTACTATTTAAACATTTCTCCCACAAGGGCTCTTTTTACTTCTTTTACCCGTGTTTCTATCCGAGTAGATTTGACACTGTGTTGGCAGCAGGTTTAATAACACTATTCCACTGATCAAGATTATTTACTGATAAAAACGGCAAGACTTTATCCACTTTGGTGATGACAGTTTTAAGTCTTTTCCTATTGACAAATCTCAGGTTCAGCGGCTGTTCAAAATTGCCAGCTCTTAGCTTCTTGTCTAACAATCTGAAGATATCAATATCTGTTTATGTCATCTCATGTTCTATCATATGGTTTACGATTGCATATGAGGAAACAGCCTGATTACCATTAGTTACAATATTTTCGTTCTCAGAGTTTGTTGTTTTTTCTACCCTAGACTTTTCTTCAACTACATCAAGTTTATTGGTCTCTACAAGCTCGTATAAGTCCTGTCTCTCAATTTCTCTTTTTAGTTCTTTAATTTTAATAGCGGATAACTATTCCTGGGTTATAATCATCTGGGCTTGTCCCACAAGTTTTTGTTCTGATAATTCAAACAGGCCTAGCTCATGCCAGCTTCGATGCATTTGTTGTCTATATAATCTCTTAGGAGGATAACTCTTAAAATAAGGGTTTCGCAGGATGACGGCTTGGGAAGCCTCGTTCGTTCCCCTGCTGGACGTTGAACCAGTACTTAACATTACGAACACCCTTACGTCGTTTTCAGTTTGATAATTTTGAACACACGTATTGGAATAATATAATGAATGTTTTGTGTAAGGTTTGTTTTCCCTAATATTTTTATTGAGATACTATCTTTAAGAGAGTGGCTAACCGAAGCTTAATACCCACTCCGGCCATTAAATGTAGATAAACCCCGCCGGATGTCAACCTGCTATTTACAAATGTCGTTGCATTCTATCAGGTGTTTGCTATCCTTCGCTATGGCTTATCGGGGATTATCTACCCCTTATGCCAAACACTTCAACCGATAAAGATTTTTTAAATTGTTATCGTCCCTTTAAGTGAAACTATTGTGTATATCTCTTGCACTGGTTCACCGAGTATATTCGACAGGTTGTTTTTGAAATTATTTTTCATGAGTCTGGTTGCTCCTATAATTACTGGTATGATGGAGATCTTCATGTAAGTGTGTGCATACATGAATATAGATCACTATTATCTAGAATCATTGGTACATATATCTAAACACATCTATATTAATATACATATCATTGTGCATCGTTATTATACACATACACACACAAAAGTATATATATATATATATATGTGTGTGTGTGTGTGCGTATGTGTGTGTGCGTATGTATAACCTATATATATATATATATATATATATACATATATTGAGAGAGAGAGAGAGAGAGAGGGGGGGGAAGAGATGTAGGCATACATGTGTGTAAGTTTTTTGTATTCGTGTATGTGGAGAGAGAGGGAGACAACAATGTATATATACAGAGAACTACATTAGTGCGCGTGTGCATATATATGTATATATATATAGAGAGAGAGATAGGGACAGAGAGAGAGGGGGAGTTATAATGGTGATGGCCGAGGCAGACACAAGCGCGTGCGCACGAATGTTAGTGCATACATATGAATAGAATAAATTAAAACATCTAAAAATTAAAAAGATATAAAAAAACGCTTCAGATTATGTCATTAATAAAATTGATAAATTGATTTTCCTCAATTATATTACATTAGCAATTACATAGATTTTAGACAGTTTTTGAATTTCTATTTTATGTCGATATCTTCTAAAATCTAATGCAGTGGCTTATAGACACACACACACACACACACACACACACACATATATATATATATATATATATATATATATATATATATATATATCTATATATATTAAAATTCCGTAGTTACAAAAAAACGAATATCGATTTTCAGATCGCATACGAGATGTGATCAAACTGTAATGAGATTATTTTATGTAATTTTCATCTGACTAACTCTAATCGGAATTGAAGTGAGCAATGTTAATTATACGGAGATCTGAGACAATCTTCAGCTCGTGTTGGCTTTACAGAATTCGCATTCAGTTAAAATATAGCGAGTATTTGGCGTACACTTTCGCTCATAAACTCAACATTTTTTTATATATCCCTTTTATATCATAGATAAAACAAGGAAATATTAACCTTTTAAACACATGTTCGGTTTTAATATTAAATTACTTCAGAGCTAACGCATAAACTGCCGCTGAGAGATAAACATCGCTCACTTCCGGAATGAAATAGCCCGAAAGGACTATAAATAGCGCATATATATATATATATATATATATATATATATATATATATATATATATATATATAATATTTTTTATCGTTTATTATCTATGTACGTATAGGGTTCGGCCTTTTTAATAATCGGGGCTCATCAGCATAGAGATATGACTATTCACTACCGGTCATTCGATTCGAAACCCCGGATTACGAGTATTTTGCAACTCAAATCCGACGCCTTAACCACACGGCCAATTTTAAATAGCGAATAAACGGTGATAATTTTAACACTTTATTGGCGGCTTAACGTCTCGAGCGTTCGACTTTCTTAATGGAAGGAACGATGCATGTAAAAGCTAGTGACGTCATGCTGTGTTAATACTACACTTACAGTGCTCTACTTTTTCGAGGAGCGACAAATAATAATAAATATTTGTTATTGTTTATTATTTATGTACTTATACGTTTCGTCTTTTTTAATAATCGGGACTCATCAGCATAGAGATATGACTATTCACTACCGGTCATGAGATTCGAAATACCTCAAATTTCCCGCTTTTCTAGCGACTTACTATATATATATATATATATATATATATATATATATATATATATATATATATATATATTCACGTGTATTCCTTGTGATATATATATATATATATATATATATACATATATGTGTGTGTGTTTGTGTGTGTGTGTGCGCGCGTGTCTGTGCATTACAGAAGATCAGAACAACATCAGTACCATCGGTTTATAATCCAAATAAAGAAGACGTAGAGTTGGTCTCTTATGCCGGACTCTCTATGTCGAAATAAATACAAAAATAAAGATGTATACTTTTCTTAATAATCGAGCAATCTGCTGGGGTTACTTGCCCAGTAACTTTAAATATATATATATATATATATATATATATATATATATATATATATATATATATATATATATATATATATATATATATATTTACCAGAAAGTCTTATCTGGGACTTACCTCTCCATATTGTATGAAGTATTCCCGAAGTTATGCGATAGAAACGTTGATAAGTCAAAAGCTATTGATATGATTAGGCTGAAATTTTACACAGTGTTTACACGAGATCAATACATTAAATTTGGAAATAAATTCCGTCCAAATTTCGACCTTGACTTAACTTTGCAGTGTAAACGTCAAAGGGCAAGGTCATATATATACCGGGTTTTGATTGGATACAAGGATCTGTCGAATAGTGGGTGTCTACGATTAACGAAACCGAAGTTATTCTAAAACGTGTCACGTTGACATTTTAAATGACCTTGACTTTTTACCGAGATATCTCAAAGTTAGATGAGTTCTAAGTTACATCATGAGCGATATTTTTACGTAGTTTGGTGACGATTGGTCAAGCAATGTGGACTATAGGCTGTACACAAACGAACAAACAACTCGACCGAAAACATAACCTCATTGATGAAGGTAAAAATATCGTTGATTGTCGACATGAAATGTAAGTGAATTTATTAATGTTGATATCTTGAAAGAGGAAAATGTTTTATGAACTGAATCTTGAACATCTAACAGAAACTTATCTTTGAGATTTTCAAAGTTTGAACTCGATAGCATTTAAGCTGACATAAAGCTATAATTCTGGCTGGGAAATTTTCATTTGTTATTTTTATTATATCACGTTATCGGCACTATAATAACATACTTCGCTATAGTTCGTTTAATAAAAGATGTAGTTCCGCCCAGCAATAATGACTGAAAAATTAAAATCCGCCATATATATAAGAATAAAAAAAGATGTGTTTCCTTTGCAATTAATATTTTCTTTATTTTTCTGTGTAAGTTTAAAAAATGTGTAAACAAATAAAGATTAAAAACTAAAATGACTTTAGTGCACCCGGGGCAACGCCGGGGAGCGGAAGCTTGTGCTACATAAACTTATTGAGGGTAAAAGCGAGGATATGTTCTTATTTACTTGCGTCGTCCCCCACGAGGCCAGAGTTAACCGCAAGATCGGTTTTTAATGTTGGGAAATCCAGCTCCCCCCCCCCCCCAAAAGTTACTCTGGGTTGGAAAAAATAGAAAATGACTGACCGAGCAGGGAGGAGGTGGTATTAGCAAGAATCAGTTATAGTCACTTAACTTATTCATATCTCCTGAATGGAGAAGAACCCTCAAACATGCATGGCATACCAGTCTCCCTTCACTGTTGAACACATAACCATTGCATGTAAAGATATCCCACAAACCAGACAAAAATACTACCAAATAGACAATTTGAAAGATCTGTTTAACAAAGCTACAGCACTTTACAAGAACATTTGAAAAACAAAAAAAATCTCTTTACTCATCTCCCAAATATTCCTACCACTATACGTTTAATAATAATAAACACACATACGACCCAATTCTACTGCAAATAACCTACACATAAGAATCTACGATAAATATTCCTTTATGGTATTAAATGACTATACAGGATCGATATGACGTTAAAAGCCAACCAACAACCAATTTTCACAGACCGAGGACAGAAAGATGAAGTATAGAATCAGAAGCGATACTAAACTTTGCTACAAGCCAAAAGAGCAATGTCTTCAAATAGTAATGTTTTCAATGAGCAATGCATTCTAAGAGCAATGCATTCTAAAAATATAGATAATTATGTTACCTACGGAATTATATTTAACAACTTTATTCGGCATTAAATAACCCACAGATAGTGTATATGCCTTAAAACAAACCAACCCAAACCTGGTCAAAAGAACCAAAGATATGTTAATCAAACTCAAACAACTTTTAATTGATTCCGACCAGTTCTCATACAAGCCATCATACGTTATTGGTATCATTCTAGCAACCTAGGGGCTGAATCGAGTCACGAGACCCTTCTTAGTCAGAATTAGGTACGGTTTCGGTCATCCATGTAAGGTTCACTCTGCGAGGCATTACCTTCTCAATTCTACATCTTCCGGCCTTATGCCACATCTTGGTAAAAAGTGAAAAGCAAGAAAATACGTACTTTCGACTTTTATTGAATACAAATGAAAGATTTTCTTAAAACTAAAAGTATATTGGAAGATTTTTTCTTATGCGATCATTATTTATAGAATTTTCAAAATTAGAAATGTTTATTTACATGAGAAAAACTTCTTGTCAGACGTGATTCGCCGATAAAGAAGTTCGCTACTCTACACACGGGTTGGCCTTTTGGCTAAGATCAAAGTGTAGTATCTGTTCCGATGGATACTGCACTTCATAGATCGGTATTGTCTTGGCCTTCGGGGCTTGATTTCCGCCGATCTATGGGTCTGATCTGTCCTGTGCAGTTCTAGGAGGTCCACCCTCCCAGGCTTTACCTCCCTTCTTTGGGGAGGAGTAAGTTAATTGTTTACTGCCTGAGGCGCCCCTACCGGGGAATGCCGACGGGGCTGCCCAGGCAATTTTTAATGGCCAGAATGCTCACCTTCTCGAGCGCTGGCTTTTCAAATCCCACTTTCCGACCTTGTGTCACATTCTACAGTGTGAGACGTAGATAAATAGCGGCCTTTTGGCTAAGATCAAAGTGTAGTATCTGTTCTGATGGATACTGCACCCCATAGACTGGTATTGTCTTGGTCTTCGGGGCTTGATTTACGCCGGTCTATGGGTCTGTCCTGTGCAGTTCTAGGAGGTCCACCCTCCCAGGCTTCACCTCCCCTCTTTGGGGAGGAGTAAGTTTTTTTTGCTTACTGTCTGAGGCGCCCCTACCGGGGAATGCCGACGGGGTTGCCCAGGCAATTTTTAAACCCCACTTTCCCGACCCGACCTTGGGTCACATCTTACTTGTGGGAGTAAGATAAAAATTGGCCTTGTGCTTAACTCCTGGAGAGGAGTAAATCAATACTCTACACACGGGTTGGCCTTTTGGTCAAGATCAAAGTGTAGTATCTGTTCCGATGGATACTGCACCCCATAGACTGGTATTGTCTTGGCCTTCGGGGCTTGATTTACGCCGATCTATGGGTCTGTCCTGTGGAATTTTAAGAGGTCCACCCTCCCAGGCTTCGCCTCCCCTCTTTGGGGAGAAGTAAGTTTATTGCTTACTGCCTGAGGCACCCCTACCGGGGAATGCCGACGGGGCTGCCCAGGCAATTTTTAAACCCCACTTTCCCGACCCGACCTTGGGTCACATCTTACTTGTGGGAGTAAAATAAAAACTGGCCTTGTGCCTAACTCCTGGAGAGGAGTAAATCAATACTCTACACACGGGTTTAATGGATGTTTTGTATAGAAATCGCTCCAGACAAAGCACGAAGCATTTTTCTTTCGTTGGGTTTGCCTGGCAAGGGTAAAAGGGAGCGATAACGAATCGCATTCAATCTTTCCTTTCTTTTTCTCTCGCATGGAAGAATTATTTCTCAAGATTTGTGACAATTAAATTGCTTGCCTTCTTCTGCCATATAACCGCGTTAAACATTTGTATTTAATTATATGAATATTATAATCTGAAGACTAAATTTGAAGTACAATACAACAATACATAATGCAAATTTGTTGCGTTTACCTTCAGGTATTACATACAAAACTATGTGTATGATCTCAAGCCAAATTTGAAGTAAGTAGAGTGGTCGACCGTAGTCGAGGGCGACCCGAAGTCTCCCTTTTCATTGGCTACTACACCGATATATAGTGAGGGCGCGGCTTCTTTCCCAACATTACTCCATACACCCTTGATTTTCACTTCATAATGCAAAGCATTTACTAAGGAAGCACCAAATACCATTTTTGAGGAATTTGAGTTGATTTGGCCGAGAATTGAACCCTGGTCTCTCGGCCCATTAGCAAACACTCTAACGATTATACCAAATGGACCGGTATCATGCAAACAAAAAAATTGTATAGTCTTAACTAACGTAAATTTTCCACCTAATAAACTTTTGAAAACACTGATTCAATTAATAATTTTCAATCCTCTCATAATATATTTCATGATTAACTAAATAGGGTATCTCCTGACTATATACACAGAGATATTTGTTATATTTCAGATAACCGTGATCAAAATAGCACAGAACCATATTTGCTGCATATCAAATGTGAAAGGCTCAATTTTGTTTATGAATAGCGTGAACATAGTTTAAAGCAAATATGTCATATATTGATGACTCGTCTATGATCATAAAGTTTGAAATTGGCCAATTCTCTTCTAAATCAATACAACGCCGCTTAATGTGGTGACGTTTTTTAATGTGTTTTGTGAAATGCATGATATAAACTTGCCAACAAAGCAATGGATGTATCTCATTTCTGTTTCATTCTGTCGGTTTATAGCCTCCTAAAAGCTATATTCATAATTTTGATGAATAAGAGACTTCGATTGTTGAAGTATCTACCTTTCGTGAATCACGCTAATGACCTCTGTGTCAGATTTACCGCTTCAAATAGTATTATTGTATTCTTGATGTGCTTAAAAAATGACGATAAACACTGATGTAAAAACGGATAATTATATATCTTTATTGTTCAGCGGCAACAAAGGAGTAGACTAAATGATAAGGGTTGAGCAAGCACAGGAATCGATGACCATTCAACTCTGTCTATCTTAATGTAGGATAGTTTATATAACGTTTTTTAACGCCCACAGATCTACCTTAAAACCCCATTCTGGGATTTCGCCGTTGCTGTTTATGTAGTCAAGCGCCATAAAGGCGGTTATTTAGCGATGGGTGTATTCACGTCTGAAAATACATTTTGTAGTTTAATCTTTTCAGGTTTTCTTGTAAAGTTGTGCCCATATCCCCCAAAGCTTTAGAATTAGCCAAAGACACTGAATTTCAAGGAATAATTTTTAATTGGTATCTTATATATACTGTATAATCACGTTGAAACAATGGGCCTCGTTAGATCACCGAAGTTAAGCGACGTTCAGCCTGGTCAGTACTAAATTTGTGAAAATATAGGAATACCAGGTGCTGTATGTGCTCTCTGCTTATCTCGGCATTGTTGCCAGTCATCATGGATTTCTTCTTGCTACTGGAATCAAACGGTGCCGATTCTAGAGAAGTGTTGTTGGTTATTGCGCCACCCTTGCTTCACAATTACACGCGCAAGCATCCCCACAGAGAGTATCCATTGTTTCTTGAGAATGAACGAAGTCCATGATCATGTCTAATACATCACAATTGCTTTAACCTCCTTTTTACCCCCTTTGGCATGAAACTAAATTAACTAAATATAGTCCATGTTACAACCCTTAAGGCCCAGCAACTGTGTTCCAAATCTATAATGAGCGGTTAATTAGTTTAAGAATAAATCCTGTTTACACAAATGTATAAACATATACACAACATAACTGATATAGATAGAAATCTATTTTATCTATATAAAAACAAGCATTTTCTGGCCTTTCTAAAGTCCAACCGAGCGGTATATTTATTAAATAAAGATCCTATTTCAGTTACAAAAGTTGTTTTATTTTTAAGTTAATGTTATATCGGGTAGATATTGCGCTCGTTGGCCCCGTCTTTTTTTAAAATGTAATTGTTAAGACTTGCATTTCTTTTGTGCTATTCTTTTTTCCTTTTTATTCATGAAACCAGTTACAAACTGACAAATAACTATATTTTTAAAGTAAAATAAATGAAATGTTATTAAAAGACATGAAACGAAAAGGTGTTACTGTAAGGAGAGTCAGTGGGTGCGACGCAAGTTTTAACGATGCCCTTCTCCCACAAATGTACAATAAAAAAAACATAGTATGTACAGCAAGTTCTTAAAACTAGAAAAAAACATCGGTACACACAGATACACACACAAATACAGCCACATAAATATGTATATATATATATACACATATTTATACACATATTTATATATACTAGCGGGACCCTGTGGAAATTCCACAGTGTTTTCTACATCAATCTGTATAATTTACTTTTAATAATATTATCCGGTGGCTAGAAATATGCACATATTTTACTCACAGAAATTTTGCGTGACGGAATGGAAGTATATATATTTATTTATATTACTCAGTTGCCGGGGCAAAAGCTGTCTCTTCACTAAATCTTCTTAAATAGGAGTGTCAGATCGTGACACACAAAATAAATAACACACACTCTATCGTATTTATATATTGATGATGATGGTGGTGGTGGCGGTGGCGGCGGCGGCGGCGGCCTGAAACCGGCCCATTTGGTAAGCGTTTCCGCTAATGGAACGGGATACCTCGGTTGAGTCATAGAAAAGACTAAAACAAACATTGCTAAAACTCTCAGTATTATAAGGTCAGGTTCAAGGACAGTAAAGCAGTCCTGGGAAAAGAGTGGCGCCCTCCCCTACATCTCGGGTTAGCCGCTAATGTAAAGAGATCCTCTACTGTAATCGGACAATTTAGCCTTTTATAAAGTCTGAAATTAGCGACCACCTCACCTAAAATAAGCGAACGCCATTTTTGATTGACGAATTTGACAATATAACTAAATAAATATTTGAAATAAAAAAAAAATAATTTCTCAGATATTAACTATACAATATCATTGCCCTTGTCTTATTTTTACGTCTCTAGTTGGTACTTTGTTACATTGGGACCCATGCTAACTTTGACCCTGACCCTAACTTTAACCCTAACCCCCAATGACCCTAACCCTAGCGACGGGGTCAAAGTTAGCGCGGGTCCCAATCTAATAAAGCACCATCTATTTGTTAGTAAGTTACGCTTGTTTTATTATGAGCACCTCCCGGATAAGAGTGAAATATTTAAAAAAAGAAATAATTTGCATTCAAATAACGCGTGTACGATGGACACTCTACTTTCTCTTTCTTTCGTACGCGCTCTCTGTGTTTCACTTAAAAAAAAAGAAATTCCACAGCTTTTTCTACATTAATCTGTATAATTTACTGTTAATAATATTATCCGGTGGCTAGAAATATGCACATATCTTACTCACCAAAATTTTGCGTGACGGGATGGAAGTATATATATTTATTATATTACTCGGTTGCCGGGGTAAAAGCTGTCTCTTCAGCAATCACCATCGGTCGCGACTCTCCTCCCCCGTTGTAAGGGGCAAAAGTAAATACTAAATCTTATTAAATGGGAGTGTCAGATCGTGACACACAAAATAAGAAACTTAACTTCTCAGATGTTAACTATACACTATCATTGTCATTGTCTCATTTTTTACGTCTCTATTTGGTAGTTTGTTACATTGGGACCTGGGCTAACTTTGACCCTGACCCTAACATTAACCCTAACCCCCAATGACCCTGAACTTTATAGCTAACCCTAACCCCTCACTGACCCTAACCCTAACGACGGGGTCAAAGTTAGCGCGGGTCCCAATGTAACAAAGTACCTTCTATTTGTTAGTAAGTTTACTTTTTGCGATTTATTTATTTGTTTTTATTGCGTTTTCACTCGTTCTCTATTTTCTCCCCCTCCCTCTCTTACGAACACACACTCTCTCTTTCTTTCGACCGCGCTCTCGGTGTTTCACTGAGAAAAAAAAAAAGAAGCAAACATTGCTTATTGTCCGTTCAAAACATTAAAAAAATAAATACTTGTCCCTTACCATCCAAAAATAATAAATAAATGTTTTAACACTGTTTTAACACTTTAAGTGGTGCAAATAAAAAATAAATACTTAGTTCAAACTATCATTGAAAAAAAAAACATTGCTTAACGTCTGTTCAAAAAACAACAACAACAAAAAATAATAGACATGCACTAAACACGCCAAAATAAAAACAAAAAATAGTTTTAAGTTTTAAGCAACACAAAAAAGTACTTTTTGACCAGGTGATTAAAAAAAATGTATTATTTCTTCCCCTTCCCTTCGAAATGTAGAAAAAAAATCTTAGAGGTTGGTTGGGATCGAACTATAAACCAGTCGGGCCAAAGACAAAAATACTACGTCGCTCACCATTGCGCTAAAGGGAAACAGTTAAAATATTATGTAGAAATTAGGCTAATTGAATGTTTTTCAAAATCTAAGTACAGCACGCATGCGCAGAGCTTTTACCGGAAGCGTGACACACGTACGTACACCTTAGCGTATTAATATATATATATATATATATATATATATATATATATATATATATATATATATATAAAGTATATTATTTCTTTTGAGCAAGATCGATGCTAACAGACACTGTAATGTATAGTTTTCATAAGATAATTTATATTCGCTCTTGTAGAACGTACAATCGAGCATTTTATGTTTTTCTTCATCTAAGTTATGATACATGCTATATATATATATATATGTATATATATATATATATATATATATATATATATATATATATGGCACTTCTGCAGTCTTTATGAAGCAGCTGCCAATTAAGAAATCGAAATTGAAGAGTTCCGTTTTTTTTCTCCAAGTACCATTCATTCATAATTCACCGAAAGTTGAATTTACCGGGAGTTGAAGTAGAATTTAGTTTTTAGAAAATGGAGTTAAATGAGTTGAATCTTCGCGACATTGGTAATTTAATTAACCAGACGCAAAAAACAATAGATTTTTTACAGGCACATCGCCTGATTTCTTGCAGTCGGACATGCCCGTCATGTCAAAGACAGATGCAGATGGCAAGCCACAATGGAAGTGATGGATTTATTTGGAAATGCTCACGGAGAGAAAATGCGTAACAAAATAGAATGTGGCACCCACACGCAAATGGTGGAGTCTTACTTAATGGAATTTATATGGCGGCAGAAGTTTTCTGGGTGCAATTTTACTTATAGGCCGATGCAGTTAATTATTTTCATGTAAAAGCATTATTTTGTACTTACTCAGTCATATTTTATCTCTCACGCCCCGAAAAAGAATTTAAAAATATCAAGCAGAACTTTAATTAGAACGATTTTTCCATTTTCATAAGGGCGATATGAAATGTCGAATCTGACATTTTCGGAGTGGCCGGTTAGCGAACTAAGGGCAGATAAGTGTCGCGAAATTGGGTCCCCTAGGTAGGCACGTCGTGGAAAGTATCCCGTTGAACAAATTAAAAATAATTATTTAATTTTCTATTTTCTTTATTTAATACATATATATTTTATTATCTATATTTGGTCGCTGTTACGATGTAAATATGAAAAAAAAAACAAAAAAAAAACAAGAAAATTATATCGTGGAAAGTATCCCGGTGAACAAAGTAAAAATAATTATTTAATTTTCTATTTTTTTATTTAATAAATATATATTTTATTACTATTGCTTATGTATTTCTTTCTTTTTATAATTCTAAAAATAAAAACGGAGTTAATGCCCTTGTCTATTCTACCGACCGCTCACAGCCCAAAATGTCGGCTCGCTCACAAATACAGGTTGTTTATGAAAATGGAAAAATCGTTCTAATTAAAGTTCTGCTTGATATTTTTAAATTCTTTTTCGGGGCGTGAGAGATAAAATATGACTGAGTAAGTACAAAATAATGCTTTTACATGAAAATAATTAACTACATCGGCCTATAAGTAAAATTGCACCGTTTTCTGCTAACCCCATGGAAGCCATTATAAATCAAATTGCAGAACTTTATCCTGTTCAATAAAAGAAAAAGGACAAAAAAATACAGTCCCCCACCCCATTTAAAACTTTTCATTTAGATAAAAAAAATCTCACCAAGCAAAACTTTTCAACTACAATATATTTAAAAAAATAAAAGCAAAATCAATGTTGACCAAAAAATTCATTCCCCCCCAATCAAAACTTTACATTTTTATTTATAAAATTTTTAATTCATATAATAAAAAAAAAAGAAATTGTTAATTGTTTCTTGTTACCCAAAAACAAATCAGTCTTGCATTTTTTTTTAGGTTGTAAATAAGTCACTTCCGGTTGAATTACTTGTCACTGGTGCTAATATGACTACGCTATTTTACTTTTTAATTACACAACTTTATTTCATGCTACAATATTTATTCTGACGAGTTTGGATGAAAGCTGTTTCAGTTAGATTATGTAATTATATAAAAATTTATATAAAAAAATGTCACCCCTTTCCTTGTTCCGTGCCGTAATACAATTTTTTCCAGGAAACATCTATTTACACACACACACACACACACACACCCCCACACACACACACACACACATATATATATATATATATATATATATATATATATATATATATATATAAATATATATATACAAGGAGAGATTAGATACATAGGTAGATCTGCACAGAGTGTACTTAATACTTAGATGTACTCTAATATATATATATATACGGGAACTGAAGAAAAGGCTTGGTGAGCATAAAAGAGATGTTAAAATAGCAATTATCTGAACAAGCTTTTTCCCACGCATTACAACACGATCATTCTATTCATTTTGAGAATCCTACACTAATTACATTCATTTTAAATACATCTTGGCGAATACTTCTTGAATCAGCACTCATTATTAACTCTAACGCAATAAAAAAACGTAATGGTTTGAATAATTTATCTCTTTTAATCAGCTAACTTATTTTATCTTAACAAAATTGAATCCAGACTAGCTACGTTTATACCACACTGTCAACATACTTTACACATAATGTCTAGAAATAAATTGAATGAATACTAAAAATAAATATACATGTGTGTTTATGTGTACATGTATATGTGTGTATTAATAAATGTGCATAGGTTTATTACACGTATATGAATAAATGAATATACATAAAAAATAAACACATGAATAAATAAACACATTCGCTTTTTTAAAAAACATTTAATATAGTTGATTCTCCAACAGCTATATGAATAAATTATAAAATTATAATATATAATTATATATATATATATATATATATATATGTATATATATATATATAGGTACGTATATGTGTATATACTTATAAATAATCAAACTAATACAAAAATAAATATATCAACACATAAATATATATATATATATATACGTCTCTTTTCTTAAACAGTTTACTCGTCTCATCAGCCAACATCTATGAATTATTTAAAAATAATGGACAAAACCACACTTTTTAATATTATTACGACTATTTACTTTAAGTCAACCACCCGAGCACATCATGACATATATAATATTATTTCCCCTTTTCTTGTCCGTGTTGTGTATGTATGTGTGCATATATATGTATATGGTTAATTGTGTATATGTATATGTATATATGGATTATATATAAACGTAGGTATCGAATGGTTGACACATTGTCTTCATCACGCTACATCTTGTTCTCGCCCTCTCTACCTCCCTCGCTCCCACCTGCCCTCCTACACCGTCCTATCATGACCCTTATTGTTAACCCTTCAACTCTCTGGTCTCAAGGCTAAATCAAAAAAGTTAAATAAACATGTATTATGCCCCACACTCTTCTTTCGTGGTTTAAAATAACTCCGACCGCCACCAATGCTTGCCCCTACACCTTCCACAGTTGTTGTAATGTCTCTCACCATCTCGATGAGCTTATAACTGATCTTATCATAAGCGACCTCTCTTAGCTTACATAACACGTGCTTAATCCCCTCGCTAATGATCTTATAACTGCTACCATTTCCCCCACACTCTCTACCCTTAACTAAATAACACCACTATCACCATCTATTTGTATCTCATGATTTATTTTTTTAAGAAGCGGCACTTCAAGCTAACCCTGGCTCCCACCTTTGTTTCAAATATGTTGTACTTGTGTGTAATTTTCCTCAGACAATCATTTTGAGGAAGGCTTGAATTAAAGACGAAACGTTGATGAATATATGAATGATATTTTTGATTTTCCTGTTTTCAATGTCCATATATATATGCATATATCACGAAAAGTGTATAGTTTAAAATGGAAAAAATCAATATTATAAAGTAAATTCAGAACATTTATTGGATTATAATATGTTTCCAGCTCCTGTAATATAAACTCAATATTGATATTAACTCAACTCCGGCATAAATCTTAAGCAATTTATGTAATATATATATATATATATATATATATATATATATATATATATTTATATATATACATACATATATATATATATACATATATATATATATATACATATATATATATAAACATGGGAATTAAAGGTGTTAATATAGTTTTTAATTTTTATATTTCGAACGATGGTCCGTACTTTATCGAAAATTGATACACACCCACGAATACACACACACACACACACACACACAGACACACACACACACACACATATATATATATATATATATATATATATATATATATATATATATATATATATATATATAATAAAAGTTTTTTAAAAGGTTGAAGGCAATGCGGAGGTCCGGATAGCTGTAAGCTGTGGAGAACAAAAACAAAACAAAACCGAAATAAGTCGGATATAGATCGAAAGGTTTGTTTATTTTTCTAGACAGCAAGGGTGTTAGTTTGTAATATCCGGATTATTAAGAATCAATTTGATATATTTCGAGAGATTTTTTTCTTTCTTTTTTCTTATTCCTCTCCTTGTCAAAAATAAATAAAAGAAAAATCCCGGGGACCGAGAAAATGCCAGGAGCGCTGGGGGGTTAAACCGGAAGTGTTCAGGGTAAAGTATTCAGAGGAAAATTTAATAGATTCTTTTTTTTTTTTCCTAATATATATATATATATATACATATATATATATATATATATATATATATATATATATATATATATATATATATATATATAATTGTATGTTGTTTCTATTTATTAAATTTTTATTTTCATTTATATATTTACTATTATTGTTATTGTTTTTTGGCTTTTTTTTTACGTTGATTTTACTTATAATATATATGTTTGTCAACAGGCTGATTCCGGCATTAGATTTTAAATATGCTGTAGATAGCTGATTATTTGTTGTCGGTGCAGTATATTATAATTTAATTATGCCTGGTTGAGTTTAATCCTTATTTATTGGTTTTAATTTACCTCTTAAGTGTCTTCTGATTTAGGTATGGAAACTGACCGGTTTGCTGGTTAAAGGGAGACAAATCTGTTATTATTGGTATTAATTTATAAAGGGAATTCTGTTAATTGGCTTTGTTTGTTGAATTTATTTTTGGTATTAATTTATAAAGGGAATTCTGTTAATTGGCTTTGTTTGTTGAATTTCTTTAACTAATGTAATGGTCAATTCTTAGTATAATGGATATGATTTGTGCAAATAGTGTTTTTTAGGGGGGGGGGGGGTATTATCTGGGGGGGTATTATCTGGGGATTATATGATGAAGGTAGAATTTAATTCGTGTCTTTGGTTCAAAACTGGATTATGTTTGGAAATGAGATAGCTTCCATCAGTGTTAGGTCGCCTAGGTTCCTGGTCGAGGCTAGAATGGAAACGTTTATGTCTTGTTGTGTAGTATTGCATGAGGAAGTATGTTTGAAGAAGGAAGATATATTTGTATTCATGTGTTCTTTTATACGTTGGTGTAATTGTCTTGTAGTATATCCGATATAGGAGTGGTTACAAATAGTGCATAATATATTGTATACACAGTTGGTGCGGTGGCATAGTCCAGTGGTAGGAATGGGACAATTGGCTAGGGAGCATGGTTATTGGGTGCGTGTAGTGCGTTTTTTGGAAAGGTGTTGACGTAAGGTGGTGCCGGTGTGGGTGAGTTGAATGTCTAGTTTTTCTTTATGTATTGCACTGCGGATGGCATTAGTGATTCTGTCATTAAAGAAAGGTAGTTTTAGAAAGCATGTGTTGGAGAGTGTGTTGTGTCTGCGTGATCTGGTCTTGCTGAGGTGGGTTATTGTGGAAGTAGGGTAGCCGTTGGTAATTAAGGTTTGATGGAAGTCTTTGGTGTGTTTAATTTTATTGGCAGTAGATGAGCATTTATTTTGTATGCGGGTAATTTTTTACGGGCATAGTCTAGTTTGGCTTTAAGGGGCAGGGCAGATTTAAAATGGACAAATAGGTTTTTACAGGCAGGTTTTCTGTAGAAGTTGGTCTGTATAGAACCGTCTTCTGTGATTTTGAGGTTAAAATCGAGGAGAGAAAGTGAGCCGGAGTCGTTAGGGTGTTCTATTTAAATTTTATATGGGGGTCGGTGTTGTTGAAAATGTCGAAAATGCTGATAGCTTCTTCACGAGATGAGGTGAGGACAAGAATGTCATCTATGTACCTAGTGAAGAAGATATGGGAGTGGCAGGTGTTGAGGGCTAGTTGTTCGAGTCTGTCCATGTAGTATATGGCTAATAGGCCAGACAAGCTAGAACCCATGGGAAGACCAGTAATCTGTTTAAATATGTGGTGTTGGAAGGTAAAATATGTATTATTAATGATAATGTCTAGGAGTTGGTGTATGTCTTCGGGTGTTAACCCGAAGAGTTCTAAGTTATCGGAGGAAGAGATGTGGTCGGAGATGAGGTCAATGGCTGGGTGTGCGGGTATTGATGTGTATAGGGAAACAACATATATATATATGGTTGATGATTGGTGGTGTTTGTAGAATAAAAACTAGTTCCTTTCATATTCAATATGTAAAAGAGGAAAAATAATTATTTTCCGAAGACAAACTCAGTGCGTTTTAAATATTTAATTTAAAATATACTAAAAAAACATCTTTTTGATGTTTTTCAAACACCGATGCAATTATTCACAAAATACATTTTTAGAAGCATCAGTGGAATACAAAGCAAACTTCATCTCTCTATAAATGTTGATGTAAAACTATGTAACTTTTATAAATAACGGAGCATCACATTGAATTTTTAACGGCGGGGGAGAACGAGAGTGTGAGTGAGTGAATGAGAGAAAGATAGTGATGGAGAGAGAGAGATGCACATAGATAGAGATAGATAGATAGTCTATAATGGATAAAGCTATTTGACGCTGATCTATTACCGGTCCTATGAATTAAATTACTTGTTTATTTAATATTAGTATATTCTTGGGTATAGCGCACTTTTTTAACTTCCCCCTCCCGTCATAATATAATAACACTTATATTTGTTGAAATGTATTCCTGGGCAACGCTGGGTTTCTTGTCTTCACCTTCTCCAGCAAGCATATACCAAATAGAAAATGCACTACTATATTAGTGCTCTAACTAGGGTATTGAACATCTACTTCTTATTATACACATCGGCTCTATAAACGATACTGATCATTTCCAATTCAGTATATACAACTGACAAAGTGTAATGATGTATTATTACATACACCTACTTTATCTAGTGTATTGAGAAATAATGATTCAATATATACAACTTACTAATGTTAGTTATAGCTTACCATCGCGCTGGCTAGTGTATCTCAGTAGTTTAAACGATAACACGTGGACGCCGGTCTTATGGCTGTAAAAAGTTTTTTATTTAAACCAAGACACGACAGAAATTAGGAATAGGCTGTACGTGAGAGTGAGTG
The DNA here is from genome assembly GCA_963556195.1 of Sepiola atlantica. Classification (NCBI taxonomy): domain Eukaryota; kingdom Metazoa; phylum Mollusca; class Cephalopoda; order Sepiida; family Sepiolidae; genus Sepiola; species Sepiola atlantica. The sequence goes on from OY744529.1 coordinate 69,311,754, forward strand.
TGTGTGAGAAAGACATACAGAAAGACTTACATGGTGACGGCTTTACCATAGCATCAGTCAGGCCATTTTGGGCTACACTTCGCTCTACCTTAGCTGACCCCTGCCGTTAAATGGAACCCTCGCTTAGCACGTCTGGTTAGGTTGCTGGTCAGGCTCAAAAGACCGAATCAACTCGAAACAAAAATGATGTTATTTAAAACTTCGACTTTTAGCTTTCCCCACTTTTCAAGGCCGTCTCCGTCCAGTCCCGTTCATAATTGATCACTATGTATACAATCGTATCATAACACATATAATGATTACCATATACCACTTACCAAATGTAATATTGTATTTTTACTTTTATTGCTCCCGAGAAACATCGAGGTTCTTGTTTCGTATACACAAGTATACCAAACACATTTAAGTTATATATCTCGAGAAACGAGGTGTTTGAACACACCTGCTCTATCTAGGATGTGTAGTACTTTTGGATTGATATATAAAACTTATCTAAAGTTATACCGCATTGTTAATTTCATTGCCTTCGGGAAAAACCGAGTTTTTTGTTTAGAATTCCATACGATAACAGAACACTTAGAAAGTATTGGTCTCAACGTTCAAACACACCTGCTTTACTAAGAATATTATTATCTACATTTCCATAAACAAATTTTACATTATATATATATATATATATATATATATATATATATATATATATATATATATATATATATATATATATATATATATATAAGCGTGCGACCGGTGAGACAGGTATATCTATACTGAGAATTCCATGAGGATGAAAGATATATGTCTGTGGCTAGAAATCAAAAGTATTTTTAATTAAATAATTGTTTAAAAGCGCGCTTTACGGCTGTGCTTTTTAAAAGAAGTAATAATAGGCCTCTAAATCAATGCTAAAAATGCCAGTTCCGTCCAACTAAATTTGTTGAATAGTATGCAGCAGGCTTACTATATGTTCGGTTGATAATGCATAATAGACTTTACTTCACTTCAATATGTATGTTTGCATTTGAGTAATAACTGAATGAGGTCTAGGGCTAAACTCGTGAAACTGGCAGGCCAGTTACAGCCACAATGAGGATTCCATAAAGACGAAACATATATTTCAGTGGACAATAATTACAAATATGTATTAGTAAATAATTGATTCTTATTTTAGAACTTTTTTTTCTGAGTCAGCATTTATAATTTTATGATTAATTGTATAACTTTACTGCCTCAAAACAGCTGTATATAACTATAATAGCTCGGCGCATGCTTTTTATTTAGAATATGACTTGAAAAAAATTTAAATCTTCAAAATATGTTCCACTAAATATTTAGTCGGCAGTTGTTGATAGATCTTTATAGTTATGTCATTGTTGAGATGTATCTATATGATCTAAATTGATATATATATATATATATATATGTATATATATATATATATATATATAAATGTGTGTGCACATTATAATTGTATGTATACATATATATATATATATATATATATATATATATATATATATATATATATACTAATACTTTGCTGAATTAAAAGTTCAAAGATTTTAAGGAATATTTACTATATATATTTTTATTTAAATGCATATACACGATGTTAATATAAATATATATATATATATATATATATATGTGTGTGTGTATATATATGTGTATATATATATATATGTGTATATGTATATATATACATTTATATATATATATATAAACATCGTATATCTGCGTTTAAATTGAAATACATACGGTAAATACACATTAAATCCTTTACACACGCATTCATAAATATATATATATATATATATATATATATATGTATATTTATATAAATATATATATATATATATATATATATATATATATATATATATATATATATATATATATATTGAAAAATCAGTATAATAATGAGTGAAGATGAATATACCGTGTAATTAATTTTAGTATAATTTCCACTTCATCTTTTAGCAGCTTAGGGTAACTTTTGTATTCTTTAGAATTCGTGTAAATTCTATGGCTTTCGTGATAATTAGTTTCATTCTTGAGCCTGTTGTGTCTTCCTTTATTAAAACAGCGCGCACCCGACGAAGACAGATCAGCGAAAAATGAACCAACACATTCTTGAGAGTCACGGAAATTACGAATCTATGATAATAAGTGCGAAACATTGTTTGTCCTCATGAAAAACCCCGCTATTTCTAATTACATTTCGACCAACTGAAGCAAATAGGTTCAAATACACTGTAGACGTGTCTGTGCATCGATTCAAAAGGCACTGTCTATCCGTTGATCAGTCTGTCACACTTCAGATTTAAAAAAGGCTGTGCGTCTCTTAACACGAAGATCTTATAGACGCATCATGTTTTAAATGCATAGGAGGTATTGTACATCAACTGGTCTGTCAAGTTTAAGTTTGGAATAGAGTTTTCTAATTCTGTTCAGCTTGAATCGGCAATAGCATTTGAGTTAATTCTGTAATGCTAAAGTGTGATATAGAATTAGTGTCGTGCTGCCATGTGTAAGTTGACAATAGCATATTTCCCACTCTATTTCTCTCTTATGCCTAAGTTTAAAATATCATTTAGTCACTCTGTTAGAATTAACCTTGAAATCGCAAACGTTTCACTCAGTCACGCCTAAGTTTGATATCACATTTTTGCCACTTTGACAGACTATTTTTTAAGGAAATCGCCGCAGAAAACGCATGAAGCTAATTGATGTAAAGAGCTAAAAAATACTACTTCAAGGTCAAAATAAGCAAACTATAAATGTTAGGGAGATTCCGACCAAGAAAACAGCAACTCTTCCCCATTTATCAGAAACATCGCTCATGAAATGTGAAGACTAAAGGACCAAATAAGGTTAGCAGAAATACGAAGCTACCGAAAGTAAACCCACGGTTCACTTTCTACTGACCTTAAAGTGTCATTAGCGTATTTGCCATTCTGTCACGCGTAAGTTTCAAATAGTATTTTATCACTCTGTTAGACCTAAGTTTGAAATCGCAATCGTGTCACTCTGGCACGCTAAATTAGCGTATTTGTCATTCTGTCACGCTTAAGTTTTAAATAGCATTTTGTCATTCCGTTAGACTAAATATAAAAATCGCAATTTTGTCACTTAAGTTTCAAATATTATTGTTGTCACCGTTACTATTATTTTCAAATAGCATTTTTGCCATAGTTTCGTTTAAAAAACTCCTCATCGAGGTGAAATACCCCGTTGAGCCGGGGATACTCTGCTTCTTAACGGTACCAGTTCACAACACGCAGGACACCAGGTTGCAAGCTACACAAAGTCCTGCGCGCCATGAAACCAAATTCAGTCTCATCGTGATTGTCTCTGAGTGTTTTACCAGCTAAGCCTATTTTATGTCGTCTTACATCTTCAAAAAGGGAAATCATGTATGTGGGAAATCATGCGTATAGCAGCAAGACTCAGCTATGTGTCACACCTCCGGGATTACCTAGAAGTTATTGTTTGAAAATTTCCACGCCTTCACCAGTCCCACCGACTCTCCCGCGAAACTCTTCTGAGCGAAACCCAATGTATTATTATGTGCTGGGTGCTTTTTAGAAAGACACCAACCATACTGCCTGCACCCCCTCACCAAGGTCAAACCTTTCCTCGTCGTGGCAGAGGGAGTGGCAACTTCTTAGTGTCAGAGCTACAAGGCTCTGGTGAAAATCCAGAAGGAGTCGACATTAACATCCGTTTACCTCTAGTCATCTCTACCTCTGCGTATGGCAATCAAAAATGTGTCGAGTGCAGAACTGCAAACCAATGGATTGTAAGTGACAATGTTGCTTCAACACAATTCCTGTGTGTGTTTTGTGCCAAACCTTCCATGACTTCGCAATAAACCAATGAGCCTTGCTTCTTACTGTGTCGGGGTTAAAAGCTACAATTCTATAGATGAACGAATAGCTGCGATCAACCAGGAGGAATTCATGCAGGCCTGACAATTCTGAGGCACGATCCTCGTGCGATCTATGCCGAACTCACTTACCAACAGCAACAACAACATGCAACAGAAAGGCGATCTGATTGCTAAAAGCAACAGATGTCCATGCGTTTCTCGAAGGTGTTGGTTTTTTTTCCCGTTAGAATGAAGGACGAAGACTGTAGTCCGCTGGAAGAAAAGTTGGTGGCATATGAACGTGACCAGACAAGAACAGAAATAACAAACAACGTGGGTAGATAACGAAAGGATATTTATATGGATAAAAAGAGGAGGAAAGAGAATGTTGCTTGCAAAAGAAGTGCCTTTGCGGACTCACTGAAAATGTCAGTTTTCTTGTAACAGTATTCCTTCTGGGGACAAGGCTGTGAAAAATAGTTCAGAACATCAAGATGGCTTCGTGCGTATTATATACGCTAAAAAAGCATGTGACCTCTCGCACCGGCCGCAGCAGAGGAGAAACGATGTTGACGGCAGCGGAGGCTGGAGATAAGAGACCGATATTTTCAAAATAGGCGCTCTCCTGGGTTTTCTGCAGAGATTGAAGCAGTGGTCTGTTATTGGCTGATTTTCATCCAATCACAGGGTACTTAGAATTCACTGCGCTTAATGATAATTCCAATAAAAGACACAATTAAGACCTCGTACTTACGGTGCAGGCCTCGCATATAGCCTGTTAGTGAGAACTCGGGGTAATTTCTTCGATTGAACGGAATTCGGTAAAACATCATTTGAGATATGTACTCTGAATTTTGAGAATATATCAGTTATTGGCCACGATATGACGCTTTTGTTCTGTTCCAAACAGTGTAAAATGTGTCTCAATCATCCTACATATAATATGATTGCTTAATACAATGTTTTCAGGCACATACACTTTTCATTGTCTCCACAACAAAGAACATTCATTTCTCTCTCTGCGTACCAAAAACTAAATGGAACTTCAATAAACAAACTTTCTTTCCGTGAACATACCATCTGTGGAGAAAGATACCACGTGTCTGCTTCAAAACTGAATACAATATGATCGTCTTCAAGTCTAATGTATACAGATACTTGTTCAGGCGTCCTCTTAGATAATCAATTTATTTTAAGTAATCTTCTGCCCATTCCACAATAGGTTACCAATCCTTTCGTTATGGCGATCATTGTCTAACTGACGATCTCTGTAACCCTTCAGCTCCGCCGATATTATGTATAGTCAGGTCGACGGGGTTTCAATGAGGAGTCCATTGGCACCAACTTTAGTTAATATCTTCGTTGGATACTACGGGTCCGTACTATTTAGTTTCTAACTACAGCCACAACTTAGATGTGTCGATGATACTTTTGCCATATTTGCATTGCTTAGTTAAGCGTTAGCATTCTTTAATGAGTTGAATCCCTTTCATGGGGCTGTAAAAGTGTACTATGAAAAATGAGAAGAGTAATTGTCTTCTCTTATTGGTTGTCCTCGTTCAACGTTCAAGCTTTGTCACTACCATCTACAAGAAATTTATTTTTACTGGCCTGTATGTAAAGTGGTATTTGTTGGTACCGAAATCTAGAAATATATAAAATAGGCTCCACCTATATATATATATATATATATATATATATATATATATATATATATGTATATATATATATATATATATATGAGGTAAGGTACACGATAAGTCATGAAAATTAAATGCCGTGGTAGACAAAATGGGGGGGGGGAACTTACGCAAAACAGGTTAAAATGCAGGAGAAAAACAAAAACAAGAGAGTTGACCGGTTTCGTTCGTATTAACGAACGTCTTCAGTTTCCAAATCTTCACTTTTTCTGAAGACGTTCGTTAATACGAACGAAACCGGTCAAATCTCTTGTTTTTGTTTTACTCCTGCATTTTAACCTGTTTTCCGTTTGTCTTTTTTTCACAGACACACTGACACACACACATATAGTCATCAACAGAAACACTGGTTCGATGTATCACATCTCTTCAGCTCGGTTAGATAAGCAACTGCTTCAAGTCGTGACCGAAATACGACTGTTTAGACTACAGTCGACGCTTATAAGTTATTTGGTAGCTGCTGATTTAGGTGAGACCACAATGATAAACATTGTAAAATGCCGGAAAATCTATTTGTTTACACAAATAACATTACATTTATACGCTAGTGGCAGTTGGTTATTTCACTTACCAGTAAGCTCAATTCAAGAAAATGAGAATATATTAGTCATCCACAGACAGACAGTTTCGCTGTGTCACAGCTCTTCAGTGCGGCTAGACAAGAAACTGCCTCAAGCCTGACCGTCTTATATAAATAATTGTTTATTTCGTTTAGTAGAAAGAAGTCTAACAGTGTGCTCGATTATTTAATTACATTATTTATTGCTAGTATTACAAAAAAGCATATCAAATCAACATGGAGAACGGACCCAGACTAAAAAACATAGTCTTATTAGATATATAAAATATGCCTATAGATGGCCGGTTGGTGATTCATAAATATCAATAAAACTAAAAAAAGCGTTTTTTAGTCTTTGTCCGCTTTCCGAACTTGAAATTGATGATATCATGTGATTTATTCTTATGTTCAGTAAATGAAAAAAAGAATATATATATATATATATATATATATATATATATATATAATTATAATTAAATAATTTTTATTTTAAATGAATAAATATTTTTATTTTTATACATATTTTAATTTTAATTTTAAATAAATAAATATTTTTATTTTTATTTATATATATGTATATATCATACATAAGTGAGAAAAAACAAATAAAGTGCTTGATCGTAGGTGACACAAGAAAATATAGAGTTTTTTATTTAAACACTTTAAATTACGATGTCTGTTTGGTATACCGGGGATCTATGGGTCTTGACATGAAGTCGCTAGGATAGAATCCGTGTTATTTTTGTCAGAACTAATCTCTAGCACCGAAAACGTCGAGAAAAATAAGAAAATATACACAGGGAAAAACAATTCACTGGATCAGAGCTAGCTATATATATAATCATTTTTAAAATCCACTTAAATGAAATAAAATAAGATAAAATTTAATAAAAAGAAACATAAAAAATAAATCCCTTAAACAGACGATAATGTCAGACAACACTTTACGAGATCTGATTATCTATTATGGAGGAACACAACAAGCAGGAACTACTTAATGTGATCCGGTAAAAACAATCCCCTTCTTTATCCCTCATTTCTCTCAAAGTTTTGGACCACTGAAAAGAGCTGAAAATTCGGCCTGACAATAATAAGACGGTTTCAACCTTGGAAACCGTATGTCCAGACTAATAAAACTCCGGTACCCTTAACATACACTGTAATGTTTAGTTTTTCAAATAAAATACTCGCTCTATCTCTTTCTATATATATATATATGTTTATGTACAATAACTCGGAAGAATACAAAGGTTATGACATAATCAATATAAAGTTATCATAGTCCACAAAATTACACATCAACAAATATTTATGTGTACATACGTTTGGGAAATAAAATTAAAAAAATTTCAGCACAAAATAACAGCAGAAAACGCGATAGCACTTCGTAAGAAATCCAGGTTAACAATGGAATTGTTAAATGATAGCAAACATGGAAAACAAAACTACTAATCATTATCCAGAAACAATATACTTTTTTCTTTTTTTCTAATAATTTTATTTCACAGTAAAATGGTATTATTTTTTAATACTAAGCGAGGGATTTGCTCAAAGTAAAAGTATGTATACAGTTCCAGTTTGTAATAAGTCCTATAAAATATTGTGTTTTAATAAATGATGCATATATATATATATATATATATATATATATATATATATATATATATATATATATATAATAAAGAATGGTAGTTTGCTTGAAGCATTGCTGGGAATAGTAGTAGTATGTTTTTAAAAGGCTCTGACCAATGCAAATTCCGGATAGGATGTAAGCTGGAAGGAACAAAAATAATAAATCGAATACAGAATGGGACTTACTATTTATTTTTTCTTAAAATCTAACATAACATCAAGTGTGCTGTTAGCTGTTTGTGTATTGTTCATGTGTACATAGACGACATTCTAATCCTCACATCCTCTCAAGACGAAGCCACTCAAATATTCACCATCTTCAACAATACCGACCCCCACATACAATTCACCATAGAACACCCCAACGATTCCGGCTCACTCTCTCTCCTTGACTTCAACTTTAATATCACCGAAGACGGCTCTATACATACCAACTTCCATAGGAAACCTGCCTGCAAAAACCTCTTTATAAACTTTAAGTCTGCCCTGCCCATAAAAGCCAAATTAAGTTATGCCCATAATGAAATGACCCGCATAAAAAACAAATGTTCTTCTGCTGCTGACAAAATGACACATATTAAAAACTTCCATCAAACCTTCCAAACTAATGGCTACCCCGCTCCTACCATAACCCACTTACAGGAGTCTAAAACACGTAGACACAGCACCCTCTCTAACACCTGTTTCTTAAAACTCCCTTTCTTTAGTGATAAAATCACCAGCTCCATCCGCAAGGCTATACACAAGGAACACCTTGATATCCAACTAACCCACACTGGCACTTCCTTACGCCAACACCTATCTAAGAAACATACTAACCACACACCCGAACCCTGCTCCCTGACCAATTGCCCTATCCCCAACACTAACATATGCCATCGCACAAACTGTGTGTATAAACTACAGTGCAATAAATGCAACAAGTTCTACATCGGAAACACAACAAGACAACCACACGAGCGCAGCAAAGAGCACATGAACACCCGTATATACTCTTTCCACAAACACACAACGATAGGCTCGAATACTCAACGTTATATACATGTTTCCATCCAAGCATATGTCAGAAACATTGGAGACCTCAGAATCACAGAATCAATCCTCATCTCTAGACTAAACCCCTCATTCAATCACCGTCACAAGCTCCACTCACCGTTCATTCTATAATAATCTACCATCTCACCGACTGACCAACCCTTATATTCCATTCCCACCATTTCACACATTACTTACCTCCTATATTAAGTCATCACACACCTAGACAGTACAGGTAGGCCCCTCCCCATATGAACATCCATCTCAACACACATTCAGTCACATGAGAATAACAACCCCTAACCCTAACCTTAACCATAATCAACCTACTCCGCTACCACACCAATATAATTCACCTCATGACCTGGCATTATTAATTAACAAATCTAAACACACGTAACATATATACAAATAGCATACAAATATAAAAAAATTAAAAATAAATTTAAAAAATATTTAAAAAAAATAAATAAATAAATATATAAATAATTAAATAAATAAAATAAAACAAAATGATGAATAAAGAATAAATAAGTAAATAAATATATATATATATATATAAATTAAATAGATAAATAAGAAAAAATGTATAAAACACACCAAATAAAGAAATTAAAACACGATGAGAAATAAAGAATAAATAAATAAACAATTATACATATATATATATATATATATATATATATATATATATATATATATATATATATATGTACGTGTGTGGGTATACATATATATATATATGTATATGCATGTATATATGTGTGTATATATATGTACATATATGTATACGTATGTATATATATATATATATATATAAATATATATATATATATATATATATAAGTAATAACTTTAGTACACAGACTTTTACCGGCTGAATCTATAAATTGATTCGCATTAAAGACCCGAACAACATTGTCTCCACACCCGAAAATATCATATGATATAATTGTACAATAAATAACATATTACATTAATTCGATAATTTGATGAAACTCACAATTAATAATATTTTTGAATATATGATGATCAATAAATTTAATAAAATCCAGAATATTTAAAATAAGAGATTAATTACGTTACTTTATATTAAATAAACTTTTTTAAATACGAAAAAACCCGAAAATAAAACAACACACAAAAACAAATAAAAAATAAATAAGAAATAAAAATATATATTATCAAAGCTAACAGTTAATCGATCATCATAAAATACCTATCATTTATCAAATAACACACATATTTATGAACACCACATTTATATACATAACGTAATATTAAAACTTATTAATGTCCATTTTCTGCGGGACTGGTTTGCTCCAACGCTGCCCTCTGTCTTCTGGCATCAATCTTGTTACATTCTGGTAGATTCTGTGCACAGACGGAGTTTTCCTGTGGTGTTTATTATTTTTGACAAAGGGAAGTTTCTTTTCCCGAAATGTTAAATAAATGATTTTTGATAATCATCCGAACAACAAAACAAACAGCTAACACCACACTTACTGTTATGTAAGATTTTAAGGAAAAATAAATAGTAAGTCCCATTCTGTATTCGATTTATTATTTTTGTTCCTTCCAGCTTACATCTTATCCGGAATTTGCATTGCCAAAGCTTTTTAAAAACATACTATATATATATATATATATATATATATATATATATATATATAATACTTTGTTGTCTTATACTTTTGAACGCGATCTTTTTATGTTTCACTTCGTAAGTGATGAGAGAGTTAGCGCCCTTACCTGCATTTTCTGCATTAAGTTGCCCATTAAAGAAAGTACTTATTTATTTATTTATTTGAAAATAATTGAAACTAAAGTGTTTATCTTTAAAAGACTTCCTCTACCTTCTAAAAACAAGAATATGTTTTTCTTTGAAAAATCTAGATTTAAAGGACACTTATGTATTCATCCTTTGTTGTGTTTCATTTTATGAAAATATGGTAATACATTTAAGTATTTAACAATATATTTGCTAATCTTCGATAAAATTTACTATAATTCTATTTCCAATATTGAGCAAACTGTTATGGTATTAATAGTTTTTCATGATACAATTTAAAATATATTGAAAAAATATTTATAAAAATATTATTTTATAATACTCTTATATAAATATACACATAATATATATATATATATATATTACGTATATATATATATATATATATATATACGTATCCATACATACGCGTAAGAAACATATAAATGCATGTATAGCAGAGGTACATACATATTCATCCTGCTACAAACAAATATATATATATATATATATATATATATATATATATTCCCGAAAACATATTAATAGTATAAATATCTAAACACGACCGATCAATGGCTAATACCGTGCACGTCCACAAACTCATATATTCGTATCTATATGCAAACATATATTGACATAAGTAATAAGTAAAACAAATACTTCGAACCTCAGACTGCGGATGTTATAGCTCGACATTTATGTCTATGCACCCAACTGATCTGCTGTATGGATGAGAAGTGTAAATACTGCTTTTATCAGTACCATTATATTGTCTTTAACATGATTCAACCATGGAAAAGGGAACCTTTGCATTACTCGTCCAGCGAAACAATTAATGATGTAGTGATTTAGGTATATTTACATCCACAGGGTAAAAAGTCAGAAAATCTTTACTCTGTTTATAGAAGAGTGCTCAATAATAAATAGTGCTGTTTATTATGTATACAGTTTTTTATTTACACAAACATTTTTGGCTACATATATTTTGGTCAGAGTCATGGATAGCCACTAAATGCAGCCGTAAAAAAAACGTTTGCACAAAGAGATCTGACTATACATGGCTCTGACTAAAACATGTGTGCAAATGTGTCGCCAAAACATATTTGTACTTCTGAAATATATATATATATATATATATATATATATATATATATATATATATATATATATATGAGGAGGAAGATCATGTTTATTAAGGGTGAAACCCTATTTTAGCTTTGCGTGTATTCCTATATATATATATATATATATATATATATATATATATATATATATATATGAGGAGGGTATGTTTATAAAGAGTGAAACCCTATTTTAGCTTCGTGTATATTCCTGGTTTTGGCTCGTTTCCTTAATTCCAATTGAGACATGCAGACGGTTCCAATAGTTTACGGCATTTCTTCAAATAAAATTATCGATGTAATTGTTTACTGCCTTTCAGTTGTATTAACTGATTCGGCATACTAGCAACGTTTTTTATTTTCATTTCTTCGCGTTGTAACCATGCAATCTTCGCCATGTTTACGGTTTCAATCATACGTTCGTATAGTTTGAGGCTATTTTAACAAACATTTGTATGGTTCGAGGCTATTTTAACATGATCTATTTATGAAACTGGCACGGATGTTTAATATAAACACCGGTCCAAAATCGCATATCCTTCTCTGTCTTTCGGTTTCACTCCTCCTCCCATCTTCTTTATCTATATGGAGCTAGATATGTGTATACTTTCGTTTCATGCTTAGGGTGTAAATTAGAGATGGAAGTCTTTCGTAAGAATTCAGATACCTCCGATTTTTGTGATTTTTTTTTTACAACATGTATTAGATACCAATCAATAAATGTTTCCAAAATTGCAGTTTATTTGGAGTTTATTAAAGGGTTTATGAGGGTATATGTAATATGGGCATCACCTCGCATTTCATAATTTAAATATTTCAGATTTGTATTGAATTTGATCAATAGCTATTTCAGATCATTAAGAAAAAGTTTTTGTAAATCAATTTCTTTTGAAGACCCGCTAAGACTTGAAATTTAGTCTCTTCACGTATATATGATTATTATTATCATTATCATTATTATATATAGAAATAATATATTCTTTATTATTCTTATACAAGCGAGACCCCTGGAAATTCCGCTGTTTTTCTTAATCTGTCCCTATAAAAATTAATACCTATGGATCCGACGCTTTTATAATATGATACTTTCAGAAGACAACTGATGCACGTTGCCAACATTCACAGAGAAAGTGATTCTATAGAATCGGCAGGATTCGAACTTGGCACAACCAGTTCTTCACTCGGTGTCGTTTATCCTTTCCTTAAACTCACCTCCCATTAATCGGTTTCGTTTACTGTTAATCCTAATATATCTCTTTAAATAATATATTCATTTAAAGTTTAATTATGTACAAACCAATACTGTATCTTTCATTTTCCACAAAAAATAATTGCAATCGTTAAATAAAATTTGAATACAAGAAATTAATATTTCTCTTCTTTTTTATTTAAAATTGTAACACTTAGATGTGCATTAAATGGGATTCAACTAAAACAAGGGAAAATAGTGGGGGTTTTAAGTTAAAACGGGACGAGAGAATTCGTATTGGAACAATTGTTTTAAAAATATTATTTAATGAAAATCGTCCCGGACCAAGCATGAAACACCTTGCTGTAAGGAACAACAAAAACAATACTACTTCAAGGTGGAAAACTAGCCAACCATCAGTGTTAGATGGATAGATCACGACCCAGAAAAGAGCAATTCGTCGCCCTTTGTCAGAAACATCCCTCATAAAATGTAAAAACCAAAGGATAAAATTAGGGAAGCGAGAGTTACGAGACTATCGAAAGTAAACCAAAGCTCCATCTTCTACTCTCCTTATTTTAAAATGAGTAAAGGCAGAACTATTATCCTTACAAAAACACTAGAGTTTCAAATACTTTCGTGCATTTTACCTATGACAATCGGAGGATCTCATTAAAATTAATGTGTGTAGAAAGTGTAGTCGTAGTAAAAACCTGGAATGTCTTATATTAATAGAAATAAAGAGAGTTATAATATTGCAATTTAATTTACATACGTGTGTGGTGTGTACAGACACGCGCATGTAATTTACATGGCGACGATGAGAAGAGATTCACTCTTCTTCTAAATCCTCACATAAACCTTAAGACATATTAGAGAGTAGTTGAATCAATACAGAGTGAAATGAGCAGTGAGAAATATATACATAGCTTAGAGAATGATGGATGACATGTTCAGTTAATTATAAATTACGGGTACTTTTATTTTCGAGCATAAGTCTCAGATCTAAGGTATATATTTAGCATGTATTTTGTGTTATTAAAGTATACAAGCAAACGCCGTAGGAAAACAAACGTTAATGAATTCACATCTGAGCAATAATAGATACTCTCTCTTCAAAGTTCACAATGGTAATATAAAATTATGATTTCAAAACGATGATATGATATTTAGTTTAATGCCAGTTTATAGAGTGCAATAACTTACTTTATAGTGTAACAACTTACTTTATAGAGTTTAACAGTATTGTAGAAGTGTAACCTTCCTGTTACCTAGTTGTGGTAACATCGTCCCGTTTAGATAAAAAAAATGTTCATTATTATTTTTAATTAAATTTATTAATTTCTCTAGAATTATGCAAAACTGGTGTAATCTGCCTATGAATTCTAACAAGGACAATTCTCTTTCTGATACATATTCCTAAGCAGTAGAGTGATACCCACTGTAGGTTCCGTCCTGGGTGCATTTGCAACACGTCTTATAGTCCATCTGCCCGCGCAGATGAGAAGAGCAAGCTAGGAAATAAATTACAACTACTTCAAAACAATGTCATCTATATATATATATATATATATATATATATATATGTGTGTGTGTGTGTGTGTGTGTGTGTGTGTATTTTTGTAAGCATGTGCATATATGAAGATACATACCAATATTGGGTATTTGAGTAACAGTGTAAACGTAATAGCGCTCTAGAAATATTAAAATATCTAAACATTTTTTAATGTTTTTTAATCCGTAATTATCTCCCATGATGAAAGTATATTAGAGTTACGTTCCTTTGAATTACTGTAATTTTCAGATTAAAATCAGCGGAATTATTTCGTTCTTATTCTCCTCTCCGTGGTAAAGAAAATAGGCACGTTAATGTGGTATTAATTTCATATCTCATCGAGGTATTTCGCAATGGATATATTCTTGTGATTTTTGTTTTACTTTTTGTGTAAATTGAACTTCTGTGAAGATTGTTAGGGTTCGTTTTCTGGCTACTTACAAACATTCTGTTCTGAAGATATTCGACGTTTTCTAAAAAATAGGTTTCATTATATGACTTAAATTAAGTATCTCCTTGGAACAGTTGTACACAACTATAATACTTTTCTGTTTACTTGTTGTTGGGAACATGATTTAACAATGATTTAAATCGCCAAAGTACTTTATTATATATATATATATATATATATATATATATATATATATATATATATATATATATATATGAAGCAATCCAACAAAAGATATAAGCGTCAACTAATATCTTATAATTAGTGAAACATCCGGATAAAAACTGAAGCTTAATATACTGGATAGAGCATTACTATTATAATATAAAATGAAGTAATAAAATAAGGTGTCAATCAAATTTTATTGGAATTCAAAGTTCAAGCAAAGTATCCTTAAGTCCTTAGCTCATGAGTTTTCAAAGATAATTCTTCTCTTCAGAGGACCATTACCGCAGTTATACTACTACAGGTAATAAAATTACGCTTTGAAAATATATAAAATTATATACACAAATACATAAAAATACATAACATCAAACATATCAACCCAAAAACATACTTTTTGTTGAATCCATACAGTCCATCCAGGTCATACAAATTGAGAAACATAATCAAGAAAGACATTACTCCAAGTTATAAACAGCAGTCCATATACGTGAAATTGAAGGAGCTGACAAAGTTATCCAGTCGCGAAATGTGTCAATATTCAATGTTAATGATAACTAAATCAAATAATATAGAAAGTTCAATCAAAATTCCAAAATCCCGATATGTGCAATTCAAATCAAATCAAAGTTCGTTGTTCAATTAGAAAACCCGTTAAATCCGAATTTATCAGTCTTATTTTGCTCAATTCGGATTTAACAGGTTTAGTCAATATCGTCTCTGCAACACTACAAAATCATCACAAAAATCCACAAAAAATAATTAGTTCTTAGATTGAAATGTTTTGAAAAAAACACACTATACAGTGGATCAATTTTTGGCGAAAAAAATTTTAAAAACAAAGAAAAGAGCAAACTCACATGTGGAAAACCCTACTATTTTGAATGTTTCAGTTCAGAGTTGGAACATCTTAAAAGTTGTGCGGACATTTATCAATTTTAATTCAGTAATATTCCTTAAAATAGTTAATAAATTCGAATTCACGTTAGGGTACTTTTTTACTTTCCAAAGTTACATCAATCACCTTGCAAATGCCTATTTAGGTCATTTGAATACGAAACTAAGTGTAAAGCAAATCTGTTTTAACTTAAATTGTTAGGAGTTAGCTATATATATTCAGTCAGTCATTCAAACATTACTAAGATTGTTATACTCTGGTGTTTTAGTAGAAAATGTTTAGTATTTAGTTATAACCCATTTTAATTAACACTAAGATAAGATTAATTGCCCAGATTATTTCACTTAAGTAGTTTAATGCGAAACTGAAAGGAGAGGCCGTCTCTTCCAAACGAAAGCAGTTTACAGTTACCCAGACATGATCAAACTTCCGAAAGGAGTTATTATACAGGGTGGGCCAAAATAAGGGTCCTATCTTTAAATTTGAATAACTTGAATTTGAATAACTTCCACAAAATAAACGTTAAACTCACCAAACTTTATGTGTGTGTAGACTGACCCATCCGAGATTTTCTGAGATAAACAAAACAAATTTTAGCCGAAAAACACTTCTTAAAACTTACAAAAACTAAAGTATTGTTTTTTACACTGTTTTGAGTTTTTTAAGCAAAAATAATATTTTCTAAATGAGGGTACGTTCCTTAGGGCTAATACGGCTCATGCTTGCTTCGGAAGGGGTCCTTTACTTATTCTAAAAAAAATTTTTTTTTTAAATCAATAAATAAAAAAGTTATGAATTTTTAAAAATAGGACCCTTATTTTTGCCCACCCTATATATGTATTATTTTCTATTAAAAGGTGCTAATTACCTTATAATAACGTATTATAAGAATTCAAAAGTACTCTTAAGGAAATTTATACTTAAAGTTAATTGTGATTACGTTTCATACTTAACTCGTGTTGAGAGGGAAATAACGAAAGCAATACCCGTATTTCCTCCCTACATTAAGTATATGCCTACATTTATATTGGAGTGAGTGCATTATTCCCCTTTATATTTAGCATTTATTTGGCATCATATTTCTAATGATAATTGTTTTATTCGTTATTACCTCCTTCCTTAAAGTATCTTACTTTTTAGTTACCATTACTTCACTAATTAGTACAGTTGAAATCTAAAAGAATGTCTGCTGATGTGCTCATGATCTGGCTCTCTTATCATTTTCTTATCTATATGCAAGGTTTAGGCTATATCGCTCCGGTTATTTTTGTTGTATGTGATGTGTTCTGAATTAAAATGTTCCGTTATCTACTATTAAGTTTACACCTTCTATAGTCTCTATAATCTTTGAATATTCCTAAACCTTAGATAATTTCATATTTACATTGATGAAAGGGTTAGTGCCACAAGTGTCTATACGCGTCTGTAACGGGATAGGACATATGCGGTTCTATTTAGACTGTTCTGAACCACTTCCTGTATTTTATTTAATTAATCTTTCTTTAGACATAACTATATTGTAGGATTCTAAAATACAGAGGTTACATCTCTTAGATTTGTTAGGTTTATATTTCCCTGCTCTACCTAATATAGACCATTTTAGGCTGTATTGTATATTTGTACAATTTAGTTCTCTTACATGTTAAGCTAAAGTTGTAGGTACCTTCATTGAATTTGGATTAGGTTCTTTGAAAAAGTGTATATGGTTTATCAACCTGTCCTAGAAACTAAATCCCGTAGACCCAATGTATGTTCTAACTCTGTTTTCTTCTATGACGTTACATTTATACACTATATCTGATTTAAACATCTCTCCTCTAAAAGGCATTCATTGACATTTTTACAGTTACATTGGGAGTTATTATTCTGGTTCTGGGCTGTACTAGTATCTAAGTTCCTCTTCTTGTTGATTGTTGTGTTATTTACACTTACTATAGTTGATGTTAAGTTTATCGATGTTGAAAAGGATAGCTTTACTGTATTTTTATTTATAATTTTATCTAGTCTACTATCCCTAGGAAATTTTTTCTCGATAATTTGGTAGAACTGTTTAGGTATGTTAGTGAGAATGTTTAAGCCAATAGTTGGGTTGAACCAGAGTGATTTTCTTCATCTATTTTTCTTCCTAGTGATATTCTCTACCGATGGTGGGTTTGTTGATCCTCTAGTATTAAGTGCAGTATTAGGCGTAGTATCTAGCGTATTACTAGTATTTATTCTATTTTTGATTTGTCTGGGATTTCTTATAGATATTGTATGATATTATGTAAAGTGTGTTCCTATTTGTATTAGAATCCCCGTTATGATTTACAGAGCTTTCTTTCATATAGTTTGTTTTCCAAATATATCCAGATCTGGCTAACGCTTCATTATCATGTTTTATTCTTATTAAATAGTGTCTCGTTAGATGATAGCTTTGATATTCTCTTAGAAATACTATGGATTATGGCTTTTTTAATGGGTCCCAGTCTTTTTGAGTTAAAACCTACATAATAGAGAGTATGGTAAGGTTTATGATATGGTTCATATGTTCTATTGTTTAGGTTGAGGGTTATGTCTAGGAAGTTAACTATCTTATGGTGTATGTCTATCGTTACCTTAATATCCACATTTCTAAAAGAGTTACACATATCCTTTTTGGTATTTTCTAAACTTCTATTGGAATAGTTGACGAATAATAGTGCATCATCTCTGTATAAACCGCCTCTCATATGTGGTATCTATTTATGGAGCTCCTTAAGGATGTAAAGGCCTACCAAATCCGTTACCTTCGCAGAGTACGGCCCCCATAGTAATGTCAAAATTATTTTCTCTATCTTTTCTTGTCCATAGTTTTTTAGTATACAGAATAAGAGTCTTTCTAGCTAGTTTTATGATGTTTATTTCTAGTCTAGTTATATTTGTTTCTATTCGTGTCATACAATAGCTTTGTCTAGAAGGGTGGGAGAAATTGTCGGGTAATATGAGTCTATGTCAAACATAACGAATTTCTCGTTCATCCCTTGTTGTTGTTTCTCAAACCAATTGATGACTTCATCCGAAGATGACCACACATTGTGAGTGGTTTTGCATTTGATGGTAGGTATGATTCTATACAATATCCTTTTGCTAATTGTTCCTATGTCCGATATACAAGGGGATATTAATCTGATAGTGGGGTTATTATTGAAATCCTCTTCGTGACCCTTGAACGTAAATGTGGGGCCTTTAGAAGTAAAGTAACGGACCGTAAAAATAGATTTCACAAAAATGTTATGTTTTTTTAAAATGTGAAAAAATAAAAATTGAAATTAACAATTAAAAAAATATGGTTATTTGAATATAAAATGAGCCTGACTTATATATGCTCTGTTGTTACTTATTGACAATCATCGAGCTGAATCTTTTAAAGAGACTGCTAATAAAAAGGCACTGATATTATATGCTAATACATATATTGTCATAATTATATATATATATATATATGTGTGTGTGTGTGTATGTGTGTGTGTGTGTGTGTGTGTGTGCAGAGTTGAATGGTTCGATGGTAATCCGAGTAAGAGAGCTCAATGTTCTTATTAACATAGCAGGAATAAATTTAAAAGGAAATAAACTAAATACACATTAGGGCTGTTCGCATTATACATTATTTCGACCTAGATGGGTCTCCTCAGACGCGTATACAGCCAACTTTTCGGAACTGAATTATGAGGGTAACTAATAATTTATGAATTTATAATGCGGACAGCCCTAATGTGTTTTTAGTTTATTTCCTTTAAATATATAAATATATATATATATATATATATATATATATATATATATATATATATATATATATATATAAATATATATATATATATATATATATATATATATTGTATATATATATATATATATATATATATTGTATATATATATATATATATTGTATAGATATATGTATATATTAATATGCATATATATATGTATATATATATATATATATATATATATATATATATATATATATATATATATATATAAAGAGCTAGAAACAGATATATATTCTAACTTTTTACTTTTTTTAAGTAACACAATTGTTATAAATCCGATCCAATAGTGCTCAATAGTATGTGTTATTAATAGTTCACTATATTAATAATGTATCTGACAATGACAACGTTGCAACCTACAGAAGGAGAAGAAGAAGAAGAAGAAGAAGAAGAAGAAGAAGAAGAAGAAGAAGAAGAAGAAGATGACGACCAGGAAGAAGAAAAGGACACAGCAAACTTATTTGAGCCAGAACGAGGCCGGCGTTTTATTTTCTGCACAAACACGCTCGAGGCGTCAGCTACGCTTATTAAGGCTGTCAATCAAATTGATCTACATAGGAACCGACAGACAAACACATAAACGGTTAGACAGTGGCTGCCCGGTCGACAGATAGACGGAAACCGATAGACCGACGGGGAATTGCAAAAACAAATTAACAGAAGAGGCCATTTGGTTTGGCCAAGTCGAGGTTTTAAGCGTGTGTTTGAATCGATTTCTCCACAAAATGGACTGACGAGCATTAACGAAGCTAATCAGGTTAAAAGATATCAATTTGAGAGAGATGCAGAGATCGATAAATATGACGCCCGCATCTAAGATTTTACAAGTATTGGATTTGCGTCTTGATTTCGTGCGGAAAATTGATCTTGTCGAGTCAGCCACTTAGTTGCTTTTGTTTTTGGTCAGCTAATCCTGTCTTAAAGAAAACAGCAATTCATAAAAGCACTCGAAAAGTGCACACCTCCAACAAGGCTCTTCCATAAAAGCCTAATCCGATCGAGAAGGGGCATTACTAGTCTTTCTCTACACTACCCGCATTTCTATTGAAGACGATCGACTGAGCTCAAATCTCTAGTTCATCCTTGTAAGACATTCACAGCAAGACCTCGTTTTCTTACCACAACTGCAAATACATTTTCTTTCTTCTTTTATTTGCCATACATCAAACGGAATTTCTATGAACAGCGTTTCTTTCCAAGAACTTCCTCTCTGTGGAAAACACATTATCACGGGAGTGCTTCACTGCAGACTACCACGTTGCCATCTACATATACATTATCAGCAAATACTTAATATCCTTCATCATTCAAGAAACTCGATTCGGATCATTAACCCATGACCTTCATAAGTTGTGACTCATTAGTAAATAAACTGTTCGCTTAAACGAAGAAACTCATTTTATATTGGTTATTAAATGATTTTAAAAAATTATTAAAAAGACTTATTAGATTTATGTCAATAATTATTATAGATAATATAATAATATAAGCATAATATGTTTTTTCTAAAATTTGTAATACAATATATAACATAAAAATTATGAATAATATTATATTTTTAAAATTTTAAATAAAATTTTACAATTTTGTAAAGAGAATATTAGTCTTTACAAAATGTTAATACAATATATTACATAACAAATAAGAATAATATTATATTTCTGAAATTTTAAATGCAATTTTGCAATTTTGTAAATACAATTTTAGTCTTTACAAAATTTTAATACAATATATTACATAACAAATAAGAATAATATTATATTTCTAAAAATTTTAAATACAATTTTACAATTTTGTGAATACAATTTTAGTCTTTACAAAATGTTAATACACTATATTACATAACAAATAAGAATAATATTATATTTCTAAAATTTTAAATACAATTTTGCAGTTTTGTAGAGACAATTTTAGTCTTTACAAAATGTTAATATACTATATTACATAACCAAATAAGAATAATATTATATTTCTCAAATTTTAAATACAATTTTACAATTTTGTAAAGAGAATATTAGTCTTTACAAAATGTGAATACAATATATTACATAACAAATAAGAATAATATTATATTTCTAAAATTTTAAATACAATTTTACAATTTTGTAAATACAATTTAAGTCTTTACAAAATTTGAATACAATATATTACATAACAAATAAGAATAATATTATGTTTCTAAAATTTTAAATACAATTTTACAATTTTGTGAATACAATTTTAGTCTTTACAAAATGTTAATACACTATATTACATAACAAATGAGAATAATATTATATTTATCAAATGTTAAATACAATTTTGCAGTTTGTAGAGACAATATTAGTCTTTACAAAATCTTAATATAATATATTACATAACAAATAAGAATAATAAGACAATATTAGTCTTTACAAAACATAACACATATTATAGTTCTAAATTTTTTAATATTATTTTAGAGTTTTGTAAAGAGAATATTAGTCTTTACAAAATGTTAATACACTATATAACACAACAAATAAGAATAATATTAAATTTCCACAATTTTAAACACAATATATGATAATATATAATATACGGATCATAATACTTTTTTAGAATTTTAGAATTTAGATATGCCTTAAATTTGACTCATAGTCTTTAAACATTTATTAAACAAGAATCCCTGAATTTCATTTTCTTCTTAATACCCCTTAAATATGAGCCTTAAATTTTTGCTATTTTCTAGAGTCATAATCATGTAATTAGAATTAGTATCCTAGACATAATGTTTAGTATCATCATATATTGATTTTAATGTTAATAAGGGGACATAAAAGTTTTAAAATACAGTGGTGTACGGGGAATTACGTTTACCTTTCCTGGGACGGGTAATCTTCGAAATGTTGCATAAACAAAACAGGTTTTATTATTACTATTATTTGTATATACAGGGTGGCGCAAAACTAATTGTATAATTGTTTAATTTTTAAAAAAATTATTTAGTTTGTAAATGATGAACAAAATTAATTTATTCAAGTCGGGAAAAATAACGGGTGATCATAAAGATGTAAATTCTGAGAACAGATGCGAAAGTAGCGCTTAACTCGCGTTGATGAAACACGTGAGAAAATTCTCAGATAAGTTATAAATTTGAAGCACTGGATTCAAAGGTATATGGACGGCCAAGGATGTCTATTATTCTAAACAATGGGGCGTGATTTTCTCTGATATTTCTGAACAGTCACAATAGGACCACACCAGGTGCGTCTCTGAATAGCAAGAACGTTGTTGTCGAGATTAATACGTCACTTAGAATTTAAGCCGCCAATAACAGCAGTCTTCTGGAGGTTGACAACATATTATTACTACAATTTTTAAACGATTCTACGCATTGTATAACGTTCCCTTTCCGGTCTACCTTATTTTGACTGCGACAGTGATCGCATATTGCCACTTCTTCACGATTGGAGGAATGAAAACTGCTTCTTCGCTTAGTCTTTGTTAATTGCAATTAATTGACACGGACGCTTATATATACTGACATCTTTTTATTTATATAATATCAACGAGATATCAAGAGTAGCGGAATAGAGACAGAAGTCTATACTATAGCGTTACATTTTTCAACCTTAAAAATCTATTGTTGTTGTTGTTAATTACGTCACGTTACTGACGTATTCAATAATTTCGTTTCCGAGTAACCACATATGCTTAATTCGACTCATCGAATCCTCGGAACATCCTAATTTCTCTGAACTCAAAGTCAGTTAATATACAATATGTGGTGTTATGTCAAGCCCTTTTTATTTATCATAATTTTTACGATTGGATGCGTTTTCTGTAATTTTTCAGTTTCGGTAGGATAACTATTAAAGACGAAGGAATGCACTCTGCAACTGATTAATTCTTTTTTCATATCTTCTCCCTGAAATAATCATGAACCTGTTGAAAAGTTGTGTTGTCCACAAAGCAGGATTTACTTAAAACCAATTATATGTATGATATTCTCAGATTATTATCCTTCCTCGTGATCGAGCACTGTCATCAGTGTGTATGTGTGTGTGCGTGTGTAGGTGTGTGAATGTGTGTGAGAGAGCGTGTGTATGTATGAGTGTGTGTGCAAGGGTGCGTGTGTGAGTATGTATGTGTCTATGTTTATAAGTGTGAGTGTGTGTAAAATTTAGTACACACGATGACGTGGCGCTCAGCCAAATCGCGATGCATCTCTCCCTCCGAGTATGACGAAGTGCCCTTTTCTTTATTTATGCCCCGTCGCCTACCTCTTCCCGCCCCCCGAATGCTGGCTTCGGACAAGACGTGGCACTTATTGCCTACCATAAGTTGGTCGGATCAGACGCAATCTCCTTAAATGGTTTTAGCCAAAGATTTCAACGATTTAAACGTCCAAATCCGGAAGGACAAAGCGAAAACAATTGACCACCTCATCCTTAGACATAAACACGCCATTCCACACCGATCGGTTATTTCGCCACATTAGTTACCGATACTTGTTTAGTAGTTGAGTAAAAATAGGTCAGCAAGAAATGATCTAGCAGGATTAATCGATGGAGAGAAGAAGAGTGTGATAAATAAGCAGATAGAGAGGGAGGGAGGGAGAGAGAGAGAGAGAAAGAGAATTATACAGGATGACCTTCTCTCCCTCGAGCACACAGCAATATATATTTAATTAATAAATAATTGACTAAAATAAACTCTACTTCCTGGCCTTCGGGCCATAATCAAAGTGTAGTATATGTGTTTACTCCGATCTTTGCAGGCCACTATTAAGCAATCACTTTCTGATTTCCTCAGAGACAAATAGCGGCTCAGTCCTTGCTGAGTTTGAAGCTTAGATTTTTTCTGCCTAAGGAACTCTTTGTCCCCCCTGTCTACCCCCTTCTGGACATATGTCTTGTCTCGTTATAACTTACGCAGGTACGGGATTTTAACATTTAAAAAACAAATAATTCTCAACATGCTACCTTTGTCACAGTATTTTTCAGATTCAGCTGTAGATGCGCAATGCGATCGCAAAGGTCCCGAGCCTCAAACTAGTCGAAAAAGGGCATCTATCTTAAAAAAAACTATCTATAAAGTGTGAGGGACGGTGCCCTGTTTATGGGTACCTATCATTCTATGGGGCGATAAAACTAGCGTCTCCGTTAGGCATCGCGGGTGTTGCTCGGGCGAGCAAATTACAATGAAATTCCTAACTGGCAGTCTCAGACAGACTTGTTGCGTCATCACCGAAGAGGATTTCAGACCGACAGTGATTAAGTATAATTGCCTTCAATGTAAAGACATGAGGTCTAAAAGCAGAGCTGCTCACATCATCAAAGACATATTGGCTCTTGCTATAGATGTGGCTGCGCTTGAAGAGACCCACTTTGTTTCGTCTGATGCTTGTCAGTTGCTCTCTACATATTTCAATTTATTTCCATGTTAATTATCGGAATGGTGCTGTCTTTTTTCTTAGTAAACGCACCCTGTCTTCGTCGATAAACGTTGTTCATACGGATTCTTTTGACAGGCTGGTCATAGCTGCTGTTGCCGTTCAGAAATGTGATTATTGCGGTACATGTGCCCAGCACCACTCGGGGGCGGGTTTTCTTTTGTCAGCGGTTGAAGGTGTTCATCACGGGTTAGAAGCAGATAGTGTTTACGGGCGATTGGAACTCTATCCTTGATTCCAAGATATATAAGGTCAGGCGGGGTCGGGAACCAGTAAGTCGGATAAGTGTGAAAGAAGTCTGACCTGAGAACTAAATTCGATCTTGTTGGCGTAAAGGGGGGAAGTTCGTCGGGGTTAGGACAGATAGATAGCAAAAACCAGGATCCCAGATTGACATACCCTGGAATCGGGAGATTTGCGAGGGGTATCGGAAGCACTTTCATGGGCGCTTCACCAAA
Organism: Sepiola atlantica; assembly: GCA_963556195.1. NCBI lineage: Eukaryota > Metazoa > Mollusca > Cephalopoda > Sepiida > Sepiolidae > Sepiola > Sepiola atlantica. Next base: position 69,337,372 of record OY744529.1, read on the forward strand.
CTACCCAGACTCCGCGTCACGGGGTTTTGCAACTATTTGGCTGACTCGCACCATGTAAATGTGGCTGGAACAGGTAGTTGTAATTGCAGGGTTACAGAATTTTAGGTCTTGGCTGTGATGAAGCAGGTCGGCTACAACAAATCACCATGACTTAGTGGTCTGTCCTACGAATTGCTTTTGAGGCTGTCACTCATGTTTATTCCTCTGCTGACGGATGCATTCAACCATTGGTTTGATAAAAGCTCGATCCATCGTCTGGATCTACAAAGGAGTAATCACATTGCTGAAAAAAAGACGAGCACAGATGGCAGAAATTAGATTATTATATATCGATGACTCTGCTTGACACAGAGTAAAACCTTTTTACAAGAGTTCTTGGGAACCGTTTGCAGGTTGTTTTGCTGGATTGTTATGAATCAGAGAGCAATTTAAAACAATTTACATGATCATAGAGGGTATATAATAAGACACAGAAGCCGCAGTGATAAATTTAGATAAGTTTACAGCTTTTCCTAGGGTAAACCTTCGTTTCCTAAGATCTGCTTTAGAAGCAACTGGTTTTAATCTGGGCTTCCGCAAATAGATCCCAATTTTTGATCTTCAGCTGACGCCAGTTGTGAAGATGAATAGAAAACGGTCAGAATCGTTTGCAGATTATCACTCTCTTTTAAACTGGGTTGTCCGCTGTCTCCCCTGCTTTACGTCCTCGTGTTGGAACACTTATTTCACCGCCCATGGCAGTAAATCTAGTTCTTCGTGGAATCGCTTTGCATGGCGAAACGCGATCCAGGATTTCCGCGTATAATGATTATGTTACAGCCTCGATGTTTTCGTGTTGAAGCGGTGATTAAAGCGCTTGCACGTTAAAGAAAAAGTTACAGTAGCTGTTATCAACCGCAGCAAGACCAACGGCCAACAGGCCTTTTTAACTAGTCTGATGACCCGCTTCAAATTAGTGGGGTTTGGTTCGGACCAGGTCTCTAGATTGAATAGAATTGGTTTGAAGTACAAAGGTAGAACGTATATTAGGACTTGCCTTCAAAGAAATATTTCCTTAAAAAAGAAGGCTGGGGCGTGCGCTACTTACGTCTTTCCTCTCATCCTTTACCGGATGTCTTTTCCCTTGGCTGCGAGGCATTTGGCGTTTTCACGCGTCTACACTTCTTGCTTTTTTGGAAGAGTAGGAAACCGTGGGTTCGCAATCGGGTATGTACTCAACACCCGTGTTAGGGGACTTGAGGATGATTGACTTGACAAGTCATCGACTTATTTTCCTGAGTCAAACTTGATAAAATATTGCGTGGGGCCCTGCGACCAGAAGCGCCGTTCCCGATTTCATCGTCAGCCCATCGGTTGAGGCTCGTCATAGACTGCGAGATGAATCGGAGTTCGTTAGAGAATGCCGAGCTGCAGTGAAAAAAAAACTTCCTCGGTCCAGTGACCTTTCACGGTCTAGAAGGATGCTGCGTTTGAGTTTAGTGGGGCAACCTTTACGTCTTTTTATTATATTAATTGCAGGACTACCCAACGTTGCTTGGAGTCATAAAAACACAAAATAGAAGAAAAATAGTATGTGCAACATATTTATATTCAAACCTCTATTTTTCTCCCTCTCCCTATAGCCGTCTCTTTATCTTTCTTCCTTTTTCTTCCCTGGTTGCCCCATTTCATCGCCCCGTCTCCCCGTTGCCACCTTCTCCCTGTTGCCTTCGGCGAAAGCTGTCTCTTCCCCACCACTCCTCTTCCATTGCCCAGAGCAAAAGTATGATATATTTCTATTAAAAGTACAACCTCTGTCTGTGCCTTCTATATACGTACCAGTTTCGTATACTATATACGTACCTATCTCCGCTCCAGTGCGCATACTCTATGCGTACCACCTCACCGCCTCGGTGTACATACTATATACACACCTATCTCTGCCACGGTACGCATACTATATACGTACCTATCGCCGCCCCGGTGTGCATACTATATACGTACCTATCGCCGCCCTCGTGCGCATACTATATACGTATCTATCGCCGCCCCGGTGCGCATACTATAAACGTACCTATCAGCTCCCGGTGCGCATTCTATATACATACCTATTTCTGCCCCGGTGCACATACTATATACGTAATTATCACAGTCCCGGTACACATACTATATACGTATCTATCTGCACCCCCGGTACTCATATTAATGCGGCCCTGTCGTATCAAAGAACAAAAGTCAAGTTCATTCATGTAGTGTCACTATCATAAAAAATACCTTATATCAATGCGCCCCCGTTGTATCAAATAACTCATATGGTGCCTTTGTGTCCATATTCATGAAAAAGAAGAAGAAAGAAGAAGAAGAAAAAGAAGAAGAAGAAGAAGAAGAAGAAGAAGAAGAAGAAAAAGAAGACGAATAATAATAAGAAGTAAACGTATTCGATAGGGGCACAATACTGCACAAGCCCTCTAAAATCGTATTCTATAGGGGCTGTATACTGCACAAGCTTCCGGTCGCATATTTTTGCTAGTTGGAAGCAGAACAGATACTACATTACCTCCACACCTCTAAAAAGGAGGAGGTAATGCCTAGGAAGATGGTATCATGACAACAGAACAGATACTACACAAACTCCACACCTCTCAAAAAAGGAAGATAGAATGCCTGGAAGGATTGTATCATGACAACAGAATAGATACTACACTAATTCCACACCTCTCAAAAGAAGAAGGGGTAGTGCCTGGAAGGATGGTATCATGACAATAGAACAGATACTACACTACCTCTACACTTCGACGGATAATCGTCTAACGCGTCCAGAACTGGATGTATCCCGATCCGGCGCCCTGTTCAAAATGATCAAAAAACACCAAAATAAAAAATTGACCAAAAACATGAAAAAAAAAAACAGATAAGAAACAAGCAAAACCTGAAAAATAAAAATTGGCGACAAAGAGAAAAAGAAAAAAATTAACAAAAAACATGAAAGAAATTTTAAAAACATATAAAAACCAAAAAAGGTATAAAAAAATCATCAAAATTAGCGCAAAAAAGCAAAACCAAAAAATGACAAAAACATAAAACCACGGATGAAAAACAAAAAAACATAAAAAATGATCGAAATTGGGGCAAAAACAAAAACAAAAAATTGACAAAAAACATGAAAGACATTTTAAAAACATATAAAAACCAAAAAAAGGTATAAAAAATCATCAAAAGTTTCACATAAATCGAAGGTATCTGAATTTTCACAAAGGGCATCCTATCCTTTCTACACCTTTGACATGAAAATATATTATGCTAAATATAACGCACATTACGACACTGACGCCTAGTAACTATGTTATAAAATACATGATAATCAATTAATAAATTTTTATACAAATATATAAACATATACACATACCTAACATTACACACACACACACATACACACACACACACACACACACATATATATATATATATATATATATATATATATATATATATATATATATATATATATATGTATATATATATATGTATATATATTTATATATTTACATACTTAACAATGAAGATGTAATCGTACGATAAGATCTTAATTTTATAGTATGTAAATAAAATAAATAGCTGGTCCTTCAAATACAATTGAGCACTTTATTTTTCTACTGATGCAATATATTGTGTTCTCTCTCGCGCGCTCTCTCTCTCTCTTTCTTTCTCTCTCTCTCTCTCTCTCTCTCTCTCTCTATATATATATATATATATATATTAAGAGAGAGAGAGAGAGAGAGAGAGAGAGAGAGAGAGAGAGAGAGTGATGCAATACTATTAATTAAACTATGAATAATGCTGTAATGGCCTGAATTCGCTCGCAAATCAATTTGTTGATATTGTGTCATGTTTTTCTTCCATCATCGATAATGATGAAATATCGGAACTACTAACCGTCCACTTCGAAAAGGAACGGTCGCATGTGCCCGTAATGCACCCGCGCGCGTTTAACTTCGAATAGCCTCCATTAATTTATTGAACTTTTTTTTATTACTGTCTCCATTTCTTTCCCTGTAATTATATGAAAATTAATCTCTTCATTCTGCTCGGGTACTTGGTCGGCCATGTTTTACTCTCATTGTCAGTCTTTATAATCGCGGACAAATTGGGAATGGCCCTGACCCTTATTGATACGTTCTCCGTATACGATGTTTACATTAAATAGATGAAATGAAAAACACAAAAATAGTCTACTCTTTATTTTCGGAAAGATAGATACCCATACGTTCATATAAGTAGAAACGATGTTAGAACGTATTCTTTTCTCTTTATATATATATATATATATATATATATATATATATATATATATATATATATATATAGTAATCCAGGTAGGCTAAACATTCACAGAGTAGAAATCGAAAGGGAATCAAACCGGGCTTATAAAAGAGTGCTTAATAAAAATATAGAGATGTATTGTGAATGCTTTTATTAAAACATGTACAAGGTCTGCTACACTGGTATGTCGATGTTATCGATCTACAGCTATCAAGAGCTGAGGTCTCATCAGGCAGAAAGTTTTATATGATCCAATCCGGTCGCTGAATTCCAGGAAGAATGGAGTCAAGCAAAGAAGAAGAGGAAAAAGAAATAAAAGTCATGTGACCGATTTTTTAAATATATTTGTCGTTAGAAATTCGTATTTTCATTTTTTTTATCCAACGCTGAGCTGGGGGAGAGGGTGGGGGGGCGAGGAAAAGAAAAAGAAAGAAAAATGTATTGTTCATTAGAAAAGTTTAATTTACAGCTATTTGTATTTTTATTTTTTTCCAACGCTGAGGGTGGGATGGGGGTGTTCGAAGGAAAAGAAAAAGAAAGAGAAAGGGAAGAGGGGTAGAGAGAGGTTAGGGGTGAGTGTCTATAGCCACTTAGGGTTTGTCGCGGGCTGAGAAGGGTTAATGTAAGATTTAAATTAAATTTGTATTTTTATTTTTATCCAACGCTGAGCTGGAGAAGAGGGGGCCGGGGGAAAGGAAACAAGAGGGAGAGAGAAGATAAAGAAAGAGAGAGAAAGAAGGTGTTAAGAGTGTATGTCAGTAGCCATTTAAGAAAGTTGTCGTGGGTTGATGTGTCTGTTTTCTGTACACAGCATTGTTTTAATCTATTTAAATGCAGACGTATAACAGATACACGACAAAAAGCCTAAAGGGATATTTAGTTTAAATTATTATTAGTGATAAATTTATGACCTTAGTATTAATAAATTATGCTGTTATATTTTGATCAATTGGCATTTAATTTTAATTATTTTGATGGATAAGTACATGTATTTTAATTCTAAAAAATATTTAGCAGTTAATTAATAAAACATAGTAGTAATTACATTTATTTTTAGTAAGAGTCATATATGGATTAGTGGCAGTAGTATTAATAGATTTAATTCTAGATAATAATGAGTTAAGATATAGTGGGGATTATTCTTACTAAGAATCGTATATAAGTTTATGACATTGATATTGATGGATTATACTATTATATTTAGTTTTAATTATTTTGGAGTATAAATAAATGTATTTCGATTATAAATAATAGTTAGTAATGAATTAATAAAACATATCGGTAATTGCTTTTATTTTTAGTGGAAGTCATATATGGATTAATGGTAATGGTATAAATAAATTTTATTATTCGTTGTAATTGTATTACTAATGGTGGGGTAACCACCTGTTATAAGATTAAAGATAATATTGGCGGTAAGGTGTTCTAGTTAAAGTTGTTAACACAAGTTATGGTCTATGAGTGGGGGGACTAGAAATGGTGGGAGCCAGTTATTTTGAGTAAAGTGAGCAGTATATAATTTTTTTAAAAGTGATTCTGGTAATATGTGGTTGACTTTTGTGGGATTTTGTGAGCTGGATGTTGAACGCATACACGTACTCGTGCATACATATAACTACATATATAAATATGCATGCACAGACATTCATACATGCACTCATACTCATACACATATACACGAACACACAGATACACATATATGTGTACACATGCATACGTATACATACAAACACACAAGCGTACACACACACATATAAATAGTTACAAATTTTATATTTTCATACATATGCATATACATATATCCACAAAATTCACCTATACATATATATCTAAAAGTTCTACTTGAACGTGTTATAATATTTATTCAAAAGTGGGGTAATTGTATTGTATTTGTAGTTGAGGGGTAAGGTTATTTGGTTTGGAGGTGTTTATGAGTGTTAATTTTAGGAGGTTGTTGGGTATTGTTTTTTTTGTTTTAATTGTACTATTTAGGAGGTGTTGTACAGATTACTAAGAAGATGTGATCTGTTATGCCTACAGTTGATCGATGTTTCTTGTTTTTTGTTTAAAAGCTTTCCTCTGTCGGTAAATTTAATTATTTCAAGCTTTTCGCCGAGGCATAAATAGCATGGTGAGTTTAAGGAGCTACAAGTGCTAGTTTTTCTGATAGTGTTCCAGATTACAGTTGGTGATTTATTTTTATTAGTTAATTCCTAGTGGTAATTTGAGAGTGAAGTTCTGTTTTGGTAGCTTGGGTTGTTGAATGAACATTTATGGCCGATGTATCTTTCTTTGAAAGTATTACCTGCCATAACTATGTAGTATTTTTTTATATCTGGAGTTTCCTTAGTCGAGATTGTTGCTCGGTAAATAGTTTTTGTTATTAAACAATTTTGTTGCAAGGGGCATTCATTTTTATTTATGCAGTTACAGGACTTTACTTTAGTTGTTTTTGTTATCTAATTCAGGGTTTAGGTTGCTGTTTAGGATTTTGTTATTGTGTTTTTTAATTATCATTTCTAAGTTTTCACTGCAACTGTAACTTAGTTTAAGTGTATTTTTGTTTAATATTTTATGTAAGATATTGTTTGGGGGGAAATATGTGTTTATGAGGTCTAAATTTTATTTACCAAGTTTGGTTTTAACGGCTTGATTGAAGGGAGTGTAAACCATATTATATTCCTGTTTCTTGCTTTATTGTTTTTATTGTTAGTTGTTGTAGGTTTAGTAAATTTAATTTGTGTATTCTTGTACCCACTGTTTTTTAGTGCTTTATTATAACATTCTTTATGTTTGTTAAAGATTGTTTCATTTGAGGAGTTATTGCTTATCCTTTGTTGGATAGATTTAGGGATGTGCTTAATGATAGTTTTGGGGTGGTTGGAGAGGGGTTGTACATAGATTGGGTTAAAGTTTTCTTTATTATATGGTTCGTATGTTTCTTTAGTTAAGTTGAGAGTTACATCTAGGAAGTTTACTATTTTAATGTTGGAAGTTATTTTAACTTTAAAGCATATCCTCTTCATCTCTCTAATTATATATATATATATATATATATATATATATATATATGTATATATATATATATATATATATGTATATATATAATTGTTTTGCTAGTGTGGTAGGATCTACACAGGTACGGAATAGTATAGCAAAACTGAGAATGTTTTAAGTCCAGAATGAATTTACACAACAAAATGCATAGATTGTTGTAGATATACAGCTTTCCTCCAATCTTTTATCGCCGGTCATATGGGGGATACTTTAATGATCGTCTGATAAATCAGACGCCTGATCCTCAACGGGCTTCACACTCACAGGCCCTAACACCCTCATAATATTATTTGTGGGGTCATCTCAAATATAATGCTTATAATATACGGCATAATCACGTGACACATTGACACAGGTTCCCTTTAGATCACCGAAGTTAAGTGAGGTTGAGTTTGGTTAGTACAAAATAAGTAATCATTTCAGATACGACGTGCTGTATTTTCGAGGATTCTTTGCTTATTCCAACATTATTTCTAGTCGTCTTATACTAACTACCATTGGAATCAAGCAATGTCAGTTCAGGAAAAGTATGGTTGTGATTGCGCAATAGACTCCCTGTGCAAAGACCCTTATAAGAATAAGACCTTATAAGTCAGTGTTTATACATTGCTGCAGTAAGAAATCCAACAATGCGATGTAGCAGAGTAGGACAGAGTGTTAGTCTGAGAGAAGCATCTTTGAGTAGGAGAGAGGCGGTATTTGGATTAATATTTATCAAACCTCTCCATTTTATTCATTAATTTACATTTTTAATTCGATAAATAAATTGGGAAAAAAGTATAAGTTAAGCCATATGTTCCTCCCATCTATATGTCACAGCGTAAAGGTTTTTGTCTGTGCGTGTTGACCGATTTACTATCCAAGCTGCTGCTGATTTTATCAATCAGTTTTGTAAAAAAAATTATCTCAAATCTCTCATTAATCTGCTTTAATTAATCCCATTACAAGATTTTGATTTTCATTATTAACTTTCGGCCCTGACGGAACATATGACGGGCAGAAACGTAATTATATTTGCGTAGGTCATTCTGAATGTTTATACAATATATACATATATATATATATATATATATATATATATATATATATATATATATATATATATATAAAGGTAGTCCGTCGTCGGTTCACTTATTGAAGATGTGTCGACCAAAAAGTACCTCGGGTTTCTAGTTTTCTAATTTTCTAGTCGAATGGTGTTTTCTTTTCAATAATATTTCCTTTTTTAAGTTTTAGTCGAATAGTAATTTTACTATCAAATATATAAGAAAACAAAGTATTTTTCTTGTTCTTTTCTCGTTGTTCCCCTCTTTACTATGCGATATCCTCCGATTAACTATTACTCCGTTTATTCTCTTTTAAAAAATTATATATATATATATATATATATATATATATATATATATATGTGTGTGTGTATGTATGTATGTATGTATGTATATATATCTTTTATAACATATTTCAACCCAAACAAGGCAGGCCGCCACTGTAGACGTAAGGGACTACTGAGAATCAAGGCGTCGGTTTTAGGTGTCATCCTAAGTTGTGAGCAGTGTAGCGAGATGTCTGTTTACATTAGTTTTAAACCTCTGCACGTCGTTTCAGTCGGGAAAACAGGGGGCAGAGAGGAAGTTTCAGAGGCCGGCAGCACGAGGAAAGAAGCTATTGCATTAGAAGGCTCTCCAACATCTGGAGACCTCTACAGTGAATGGATGGGATTTAGCTGATTCTCCAGTTAGTCAAGTGTATTAACGTCGAGGGGGCACCAGAGCAGCCAGTTAATCAGATCACACTCCATTGAAATATTTGTAAAACAAACACAAATCTGCAACATTGAAGCGATGGGACAGGAGCTGAAATTTGCTGGATAGTGAGGGGCCTATTAAGTTGGCGACTCTTTTTTAGACCTTATCTAAGAGGGAGGGACTAGTGGATGATGCATTAGCCTAGATGTGGCAACAATACTCCATGCATGCGCGGATGGTGACTTTGTATAGATACAGGATAATGTCAGGTGTGAGGAGTTTACTAGTACGGTAGAGGGAGCCCACCTTCTTTGCTGCAGCCTTGGCAATGTCTTCAATGTATTTGTTCCAATTGATGTTATCTGTGAATTTTATGCCAAGGAGTTTGAATGTTGAACTCTCAGGTAGGGTGTTATTTGCCATGACAATCAGCGGTAAAGAGCTTTCTTGTAGTTATTGAAGGAAAAGAGCTTTGTCTTTGCTGCATTAAAAGTTACTAACAATTTCTGTCCCCAATCCACTACAGCACGGAGGTCACTTTCTAAGGATTCAGCCATTACCTCGGTTACGCTCGCGTCCGTTTTGCCCACATAACAAGACTAAAGCGTGGTGTCGTCAGCAAATATAGCTATCTCATACTCGATGTCACCAGGGAGGTCGGTTATGAAAATCAGGAACAATAAAGGTCCAAGAATAGATCGCTGCGGTACACCAGCATTTATGTCATATTGCTTAGATGAACGACCATTGAGGATAACCTGGATCTTTCTTTTGATTAGGAAAGATCTAATTATATATATATATATATATATATATATATATATAGAGAGAGAGAGAGAGAGAGATAGAGAGAGAGAGAGAGAGAAAGAGAGAGAGAGAGACAGACAGACAGACAGACAGACCGCAGACGGACAGACACACAGAGAGGGGAGTATTCGAAGGCTATCACAATGCAAGAAATGGAAACATGTCGGTGTTGATAAGTAAGACAAACAAGTGATTTTTTTATTTATATATTTTTCAAAAAATGTTAATAATTGTTTTCCTTTATAGCTTATCTTACTTGATTAGGCAAGACTTCAACATTGATGTAATGTGTATGACCGTTTTCCATAATATATTTCGAGGAAGACCTCTTTGTCAAACAGTGGGTGTTTCAAATTACAAAAACACGTGTGGAATGGCAATATAGCTTATAACGCAGTAAATATCAATATCCGCAGCAATGTAATAAAACTAAAACTATAACTGATTGTTTATATATATATATATATATATATATATATATATATATATATATATATGTTTGTATATATATATATATATTTGTATATATATATATATATATATGTTTGTATATATATATATATATATTTGTATATATATATATATATACAAACATATATATATATATATATATATAAATATATATATATATATATATATATATATATATATATATATATATATATATATATATATGATAATTTTATTTACACAGACATGTACAAAATCTGGCATGTCGATGTTATCGCTATAAACTGAGATCTCATCAGGCAGAGTTAGAATCCGATCTTAACCTCAGATCATATTTGGAGAGAATTAAATGGAGGGATAGAGAAAGAAGAAGAAGAAGAAGAAAAGAAATTTAACATTTCAAAAATTGAGGCCGTTAAAAAATTAAAATTAAAAATTAAAAATTAAAATTAAAAATCTAAAAAATCTAAAAAATCTAAAAGCAAAAACAAAAAACAAAAAATCTAAAATCTAAATATATATATATATACATACAAACACATATATGTATATATACATCAAAATGAAAAGAAATCGGACGTTGTTTAATATTCTGGGATGATTTAATATTGATGCTGATGCAATATGCATCCTGTTTATTACTATGTATTTTAATTGACATTTCATGATCTTTAATTTTAATATCGCGTTAGGTTGTTAAATTATGTTTACCTAAATAATTACCTATATCTCCTAATTAAATATCCTTTATGTTCTTAAATACATTTGATTCGTATTGTTATTGATGATACAGATTAAATTACTTCATAACATTCATACAATTTCAGAATAGAGAATACGATGTTTTAACTAAAACTTTTAATTTTGTTACCTGACTTACTCGGGAAATAATTGCGCTGAGACTTTTCTCGGGTTTCTTCTGTTTTTCTTTATCGATCTAGGATTGTCTACATCGATAACAGATCTGAGGTAGTTGTTATTTTCTTCATGAGTACACTTCCCTTCATCTCTCTTTTTTTGTCTCTTCTTCTCTCTCTCTCTTTGACTACTTCTATATAACTTCCATCTCTTTTTCTTTTGTTTTTCTAGTGGCTATATCTGTACCTCTATATCTCGTCTCTCTCTCTCTCGCGCGCACTCTCTCTCTCTGTATTAGTTTTTTCCTTCTCTATCAATGTAAGAAGAGAATCATCAAGTCTTGAGCGCGCATCATATTCGGAGCCATGAGATCGGCCATGACAGTTTAGATGTAAACAGACTTGCCACGGAGAACATAAGAAAATCATCGCGAATTCAGTAGCGTTAAAATAATCTTCACACGTGTGCATTGTTTTACTAAATGTATTAAGTTTTATACTTCGTCCATTGATGTTTTGGGATCTATTACTAAACAGATATGCAAACATAATACATTCCGACTGATTCTCTCTCCTCTCTCTCTCTCTCTCTCTCTCTCTCTCTCTCTATCTCTCTCTCTCTCTCTGCATGCATATATCCATCAGTTATATAGTCAATTTAACTCATCCATCAGTTAGTCAATGTATTTATAGCTATTAACCAGTCCTTGATTTCCTTTCTCCTATTTTATTATCATTCCATTTTGTTTGTTTAACCTATTTAAAATCAAGGAGGGTAAAACTCATTTATAAACAAAGGGAATAAGACACATTGGCTAAGGTAAAAGCTGATTGGTGAAATGTAAAAATCAAACATGCTGATTGGTTAAAACTGTGTAGCTATATAAAAAAGGCAAATGTAAATCCCTGCAATTAACCTGATGAATTACCTCGATAATGAAATACAAACCTTTCTGTGTGGCTAACGTGACATAAGTATACTTTTTATACTACTGCTAAACTCTACTCATGTATTGAGAGCTGTTGAATTACATACTGAAAACGGTTTATATATATATATATATATATATATATATATATATTTATCGTATAAGTGTATACACATAAAATAATATATATAACATGGTCATCCACAAAGAGATGTCCGTTGTTTACGACTCATCAGTGTGGCTAAACGTAGCCAGATTCGAAATCTAGGTAGCTGTCCGCTTCTTCTATTGATTTAGCTACGGAAACTACTACTAGGAGTTATAGAAATTATATCGTATTTAAATGAAGTGTTTTGTTAATTTACATGTTTACGATACTAATAACCGGAAGTATTTGATTTGTTCTCTGGAAATGTATTCTTTTTTACGCGAAGCGAACCCAATATTTACTATACTAGAATGCTCATGATACGGGGGGGAGCGTACATACACGCACGCACACACACATATATAAGTATGTGTATATATATATATATATATATATATATATATATATATATATATGTATATATATATATATATATATATATATATATATATATATATATATATATATATATATATATATATATATATATATATATATATTATGGCGTATCTCTTCACCAGAAAGACTAAAATATCTATTTATTATAGGAAATATCTAAATCTATCAATCTACTTTATATGCGTATAGATAAGAAAACTACTATATTTGGATTCGATTAATTCTGTTTTAACTATCTATGAGAGGGGATCGGTGAAAATTGCCCAATTGACAAGTGAAAGTTGTGCTCGCCGACTAGTAAGTTCACACTGTATACCACTTAACTACCGCAAAATCCTATATTACACATTTTTCTTCAGATCTCTATTCATCTAAAGTTTGGTATGTCAATATATTTATTTATGAGTATGTTGTACAGAATACACTACTAAAACAATTAGCCGAGGTTTATGAATTTTAGAACAAACTTGCTAGGCTTAAGAGGTCCAACTGTGGGCTATTTTTAGATCAGTGGGAAAAGAAGGAGCAAAACTTCTTCGTAAAAATCAAGATACCTAAGATTTTAGTTAAATTTTAACAATAGGTATTAGACCAGATTAGACACAAATTCATAAATATTTCACAAATTTCAGTTTCTTCGGAGAATTAAAAGGGATTTTAAGAGACATAATATGTGCACAACGTCTCATGTGAAAATTCAAATATAAAATATATCCACTTAATTTGTTCCATTGTCATTAGACATTAATAGAGCAAAATTGTCTGAATTCTAGGACTCCTTTAGCTTACGCCTTAAAGTTGAGATATTTCCTAGAATCAAAATGATATAATGGATTGTAATCACAATTGGATGGTAGACATAAAGTTTAGTATCATTATATTTTGAGGGTATATGTTACGACGCTCAGCAGAGGCGCGAACGGGGTCCAAAAAACTAACGAGAACGGGGTTATAAAAATAAATATGCAACAAGTGAGTTTAACCTACGTCGAGAAGAGATATCTGTCTACTTACCTATGATATCTGTTTGTATTTTTACGTACTATAAATGGGTTTTTATTAGATGTAAAAAAAATATTCTTGTTCATTTTTAACTCGTACTTTTTTCTAGACAAAATGGTGGATTGTGCTTACTCTCTTACGAGCAAGCGCCATTTTGTATTTGCAAGTTCGTGTGAGAAAACTATTGATTTCTAATAAATAGCAGTTGGAACGGTTTAAAAATACAAACAAATATCACAGGACAGTTTTAAATTAACTTTTATCGACGACAGTTACTTTTATTTGTTGTATATTTGTTTTTTTAGCGTTTTTACTCTGCTGAGTCTCGTAAAAGATGCCCTATTTTGATTTTAATTTTCGTAAGGAGACCTGAAAGCGGTACAAAACTGTTCTGTTTGTATTATTAATTTTACCCACCATGGTACAGATTTTTTCTAGTATAATATAAGATTAAGTCGGTCGCATTGTGCAAGTTAATCATTAATAGCAATCCATCTTACAAATCAATACTAGATTCTGACTAGACTTTTAATATATTTCACTACTATGTTCTTTTGTACGAATATAATTTCATTTGCTTTACTTTCTTTCTGATGAAAGTTATTCCATCTAATAATATTAGAAATATAGAGGCATTTATCCTTCTTCATGTAAACATCTTACGCCCATTGCAAAAAAAATATATTTTACATTTCACTATCTATTTCATATCTCAGATAAACAATTACATGTGTTTACATTATAATTGTTAAACTATTTGTTTTTAACATTATTTTTGGATCATATTTAAATATTAAGAACAAATAATGTGAAACATATAGTTCTTAAAATAGAGATATTTTAACTTACTGATCAAAGAGACTTTTTAATAGCGCTATGAATGCTCATTGTGGAAATAATCTAACACAATACTTTAAATTCACAATATTTCCGAAAGAATTTCCCAGATAATCAAAAATACCGACTCTTTCATACTATCCATTCTTTAATTTGTTGAAAGATTAAATGTTGCTTACGATAAAAACCTTCGAACTATTATTACTATTTTTTAACGTTACGTTTCCCTCACCTATAATATGCTTCCGCCTGGAACAAAAATGAGAGCAGAAATCAGAACAACATCCAGCGTAATTTTATATGTTCATACAAATTACGATTTTCAAACTTTTTGAGATGTTGTTAGGGTAACGCACGCAGCACTGTGACTAGGAGGTAGTGAGTTCTAACCCTAACTATGCTTGAACTTTGTTAATTCAGATTACAGTATTTGATAAATTACTCGTCTTGTGTAGGTCTGTGTCAGATTCCTTTACGAACTAAATGCAATAACATTCCATGGATCTAAGAAACTAAAACCTCTACAATTGTGACTAAAATCATATTTTGAGTTTTTTCGACTCAACTAGGATGTACCCTGCTATATATATATATAGGCTCGCATCCACAAATATCCGGGAACTTAGAACCAATATCAACGACGTAGAATCCTTTCTCCTGACAAACTCCCTGGATATCCTAGCTCTAAGTGAAACTAACCTCCAATCCTCAATCTCCTCTCACCACTTTGACATGACTGACTACATCCCACTCTACCGTAAAGACTCTGACAAACATATGCACGGGCTAGAGGTTTATGTTCGGAACACCCTCCCCCTGAATAGAGAACATAGGTTTGAATCAGATGACCATGACTACATGTGCTTTAGATTGACTTTAAATCACAGTATCAGTTACTTATATTTCTTATACCGCTCCCCGTCGACCCAGGACTGTACTCTGCTAAACTCTATCTCTGTAAGCATAGATAGACCACTCTTAATTGACTCGAATGCCTACATACATGTATTTGGGGATTTTAATAGCCACCACCGGGTACTGCTTGGGATTCCCCAGTCTTACTGACGCAGCCGGCAACTCTACGTATAATTTCTCCTTAGCTCACTCCCTCTCTCAGACTGTCGATTTTCCGACCCGCATCCCCGATCGAATAGACCAACAAGCCTCACTTCTAGACTTTTTCTTGACCTCATGCCCGAGGCTTGTGTGACGAAAGCTCATAGCCCACTCGGGAATGCTGATCACATTGTGTTAATGATACATATCACCCTAAGAAGTCGTCCAAAAGCTGATGAACCGTTGCTCAAAACAACAAGATACTACGAGCGGGCTGATTTCGAGTCAATCAGAGATCACATCAGTGACGCCCCATGGAGGGAAACCTTCTCACTCCCTGCCAATCAGTTTGCAAACAAATTAACTGAATGGGTCAAAGCAGGCATTGAAGCCTATGCCCCCATTCGAAAATTCTTTAGCAAGGCTCACTCTCCTCAATGCTTCACCTCGGAATGTGCAGCTGCAATTTCTGAGAGGCAACAAGCATTCCGTAAATTCGGCCGCCATAAGTCAGCTACTAATAGAAATACATTTATAGAGTCAAGAAATAATTGCAAGGTCGTGATAGGGGAAGCGAAGAGAAGGTTTAATGAGTTAACAAAAAAACGCATCCAGTCACATAAATTAGGTACTCGTGATTTCTGGAAAATCTACAATAGTGTAGTGAATAATGGTCAATCAACGATTCCCCCACTATCAAACCACAATGATGTCGCTTGCACGGCCACTGATAAGGCTGAACTACTTGCCCAGCGCTTCGCTTCTAATTCTACTTTGGACTCAGATAACCACCCCTTCCCCAAATTCCCTTTGCTGACCGAAGCCACACTTGATAACCTGGTCATCACCCCATCCCAGGTTAGAGACATCATAAAAAACCTTGACACCTCCAAAGCTTTTGGGCCTGATCTTATACCTACAATAGTAATAAAGAAATGCTCTGCTGAACTGGCCCCTGTCCTCTCCAAACTCTACAATAAGTGTCTAGCTGAATCTTGCTTCCCCGATAGCTGGAAAATTGCCTCTGTGGTACCACTCTACAAGAATTCTGGGAATAGAACCGATCCCCAGAACTATCGCCCAATCAGTCTGCTGCCGATCTTTGCTAAAATCTTTTAATCCTTAATCAATCTAGCGATAGTACGACACTTAGTTAATGCTAAACTTCTATCTGACCGCCAGTATGCATTTAGACAAGCACAATCTACTGCAGACATCCTAACGGTAATCTCTGAACGCATGTATCATATACTCGACAAGGCAGGTGAAGCTAGGGCAGTAGCGCTTGATATATCCAAGGCCTTTTTACAAGGTATGGCATAAAGGGCTCCTCCTGAAAATACGATCATACGGTATTACTGGGCAATTACTTAATATAATATACATATATATAATTATACATATATATATATATATATATATATATATATATATATATATATATATATATATATGTGTGTGTATCTGTGTCTGTGTGTATTTTATTCATTAATTCACATTAAATTATTTATCATAAAAATATTCACAATGGCGTGTATATGTAACGTTATTATATATCAAGTAAAATAAAGTTACTGGTTAATTATCAAAATGCATCTATATTATAAGAGTTATTGGAGTACCCATGCATAAATAAACTATGTAAAAATAATAAGGGGCTATTTTCATGACGGGGTGATTGTAAAGAAACGCTTGATTCTCTTTCCGTACTATTTTTACTCTTTTCAAAGCGTCCTGTAACCGCCATTCTTCTTTATCTTTATTTATCATAGTTCCTCTCTATTTTAGTCTTTTTAATTTATTTAAAACAGCGACTACCAACCAACTCGCGCGAGAAAACGAAGAAAAATCTCGTATGCTCAACGTGACTGTGTATCTCTACGCAGCGTTTACTATGTGAACTATTTTCACGCTCGGATTTACATGTCACGAATCTTGTTCCGTTTCTTCTTTGTTTTTTTCTTCTTCTTTTTCTTTGCTTTGTGTATTTCCATATTTTCTAGTCTTTCTTCAGTGTTATTACGCAACGAACAAATAACCATCGACGGCTTAGTTGTCTTTGTCGGGAAAGAAAATAAAAGTACGTATAAATAAAAACGTAATTTCCATTTCAAGATTTGGGAAGAGATTCGTTCCCCCTTAACGGAGTGCATATCAATTGTCTTTAACCCATTGTATCATGCACACGCTAGCCGATAGCTGCACCGAAGAACAATACCGATGTTTTGACGTGTTTCATAGACGTTTCAGCTTTGTCATTTTTAGAGCCGAGAAGATATTCGTAGGAGACACAGAAAATGAATGACACGATGTGACATTTTTGATAAAATGATACCTTTATTATACAAGGCATGGCGAAGAGAACATATGTTATGTGCATGGAGAGTTGTTTTCAACAAGCTTAACAACATAAGAGAAACGAATATATATATATATATATATATATATATATATATTTATAAAATACAGAAATTCAATGTAACATCAGTACCGTCGGTTTCAAAGCGGGAGGTTGATCCCGATTATCGTCAGCTGATAAACATATTCAGGAATGGTGGGACTTATTCGGTCACGTCTGGGATCACGTAGGACGTGATTTGTGTAAAATAGGGGGGGGGGTTACATATGTGTGCATGAGGGGTTAAATTTAGATTCTAATATTTAAATTGTTAATGTATATAGAATTGTTATTAATTAAAATAAAGCAGAAGAAAAAGTTTTTTTGTAATATATATAAAAAGTGTAAGAAATTCTGTAGGGTAGGGGTCGGGGTTTGGGGGCCAGGAAGTATAGGGGAAAGACGAAGTAGAGATGCAGGGTGAGACACCGAGGGGAGGGGGGAGAGAAGGGAGGGTCTAGGTGTGGTAAACATTGATAGCCGTTGGTTCTAAGGCTCGGCACCGCCGCTAACTTTTCGACCCCATATCGTAGCATAAAGTGTAAGAGTGGGGAAGAAGGGAATAATATTACTGTTAATAATAATAGTCAAAATAATAATATTCGCCAGATAGCTTTTAAAATTATTTTCATTAGTCCTGTTGCTCCTATTATTACTTGTATGATGGAGAGTTTGCTAAGATTCCAGTTTCTTTTCATGTCGTACATAAGACCTTTTCCCTTTCAGCTCTGTTTAATCCTGCATCATTAGGGACACTGATGTCAACGGGAAAGTTAAAAATCAACTATCACGTATGTTCCGACAGCGTAAGTCGACCACTCTAGACAGTCTTTGTATATGTGCATGTTCCGCATAAATATAACTTACATTTTATTTATTAACGTGGTAATGTCTCGTGGCCATTTGGTGAGGGCGCTTGCTTGCGAAGTCTAGGGTGATTCTGTAACTGAGTTCGAATCTTGCGACCATCTCAGATTATCATCCCCTACACAGATGAGGGCATATATATATATATATATATATATATATATATTATATATATACACATACACATACTAAAAAAAATACACTATGAATTTTTGGTAAGCCAGAGTGCCCTTCCTTTAGGGCGTTGGCTTTTCAAATCCTATTTTCCTGACCTTGTGTATAACTTCCCGACGTGGGAGAGAGATAAATAAAAACTCAATCCCAACACTGAGAAATATTTGTGCATGTATATAATGT
>OY744529.1:69361579-69444079 GCA_963556195.1 Sepiola atlantica
TTTTATCTCCACCTTGTTTAAGCATTCTTATTACATTCTTATTATATATATATATATATATATATATATATATATATATATATATATATATCGCTCTTTCTTTCTTTATCTCTTATTCTCTCGCTCTTTATTTTTGTCTGTCGTTCAAATATTAGGTATGCATGTGAATGTTAATGGTAGTAAAATATACTTTATTCAAAGCTACAGTATATATATATATATATATATATATATATATATATATATATATATATATATATATATATATATACTCATGAGTTAAGGACACTAAAGAACTTTGCCGTAACTTTGAATTGTAATAAAATTTGATTCGTACTTAATTTTATTTTCACTTTATCTATTGCTATATATATATATATATATATATATATATATATATATATATATATATATATATATATATATATATATAAATGCATTCGTTCGTTTGTTAATAACTGATTGATTACGGGTCATTGTATTGGCTAGTAAATATATGCTCCTTCCGGTCGTATATTTTGACAGTCTGTGAGAGTGGTATCACAACGAACGAACATATACTACATTCCCACACACCCTCGTCACTAAAGGTGGAGGTAATGTTGGGAGAATAGTATCATGACGAACGAACATATACTACATTAATTACACTTTCAAAGGAAGAGGTAATGTCTTGAGGATGGTCTCATGACAATAGAACAGGTACTACACTACTCCACACCAGAAAGGGTAAAGGTAATGCCGGAAATAATTGTGTTATGACAACCGATCAGATACAACATTACCCCCTCTAAATACACGGAGGAGCTTCTGCATGAGAGGATGGTAAAGTGACGAACGAACAGATACTACACTATTCTCAAAAGAAGGAGGTAATCCCTGAGAGCATGGTCTCATAAAAACATAACAGATACTACACTACTCCACACAAGAAAGGGTGAAGATAATGCCGGAAATGATGGTATTATGAAAACAGAACAGATACTACATTACCCCCTAAAAAACGGAGGAGCTACTGTATGAGAGGATGGTAAAGTGAGGAACGAACAAATTCTAAACTATCCCCAAAGGAGCAGGTAATGCCTGACACATTTACCTCATAAAAACAGAACAGATACGACACTACCCCCGGAATTGAGTATTAAAAGATAGTACATAAGTCTCTAATATTATAGTCAACTGAATTAAGCATTAAAACATAGTAGAATAGTACAATAGTATGACATCAATAGAAGTATAGTTTCGACTTAAGGCACAGTGATACCAATACTGACCAAAAGAACACGATACCCCAAAAAGTAAGAAAAGAAAAGAAATAAGCGTTTAGTTCCTGTTATCCGTGATGAAATGCCGGCGATTATTTTTGAAAATTTCAAAAGATTTCCATTTTTATGGAGTTGGGTAAATCACCTTGGACTGACACTGTGTCTAACTTTGCCTTTGTTAGAGACAGTTAGACAACCCTGACCAAGGTCAACATAACTTCTGTGGTATGGCAGGAATCTATGTTTCAGAGAGATATAAGCGTAAGATCCCCTCTATTAAAGCCGGCAGCTACAAGAATCCAAAGGAAGATTTAAGAGCTGTTTTGACGATTCCATTGAAGTGAGTAATGTTACCGACATACATTCGACGAAACGCTGAAGCCTACACAGCCGACTGGATGCCCACATTTGTATCGATGTTGTTAGCAGGTGACCGGACCTAGCCTGGAAGCTACGTCTATGTTTTATTAGATGTTTTATGAACACGTCAGAATGCCAGTTGCTGAGTCGAACACGGGTTTTACTGTTTATGCCGAACAGCACCACTAAACACGCCGACGCAAGAGTTGCGGCTGCTGATTCGCTATTGCCGTCGTCATTCGGGCAATCTCGGCCCGTCGTTTCGAGCAACATCTGATTCCCATTAGCAATCTCGAGTCGTTGACCAGAAATATCTGAAATATTTTTTCAGGTATTATTATAAATAAACAACAAAACGAATTTAGTCACAACCTTCGGTCGTTAAACTTATATGAAATCCCAATATGGACCTAAACAGTTATTTGCCAATATAAATCCTTGACTTTTTGGCAATTAAATAATTCGCAGATATATTAAAAAAAATTAAATTGGCGTACCAAAAAAAAAAGAAAAAAGATTTCTTCTTCAAACGGAAGAGTGCATTTTCTTCGTTTTTAAAGTTTTATTAGTATTTATTTTTCATATTGATGGATATTGGGTGATTTTTCTCAATCACACTTATTCATTTTTTTAGTTAAACAAGGATTACATTTCACTTTCAATGTCCGTCCCTCAGGTGAACGTATACACATACCAAATGTTATAGAGATAATTATCCTATTCCTTTTAAAATTTAGAAGGTGTTTGGCATATATTCTGGATTTGTGTTCTATATGTGTAAAAGAGCCTCTTTGTGACGTTTTTTTTATGGAAGTCGTTTGGCTAGGATCAAAGTGTAGTATCTGTTCTGGTGCTGCACTTTATTTTCCCAGTGATAAAGGGGTCCTTCTGAACTGAGGAAATGTTTTTGTCCTAATCCAGAGTTCCCTTTTCAGGGGAGCTGGAATTTTTCCATATTAAAACGAGACCTTGTGTCTAACTCTGCTCTCGTGGGCATCCAAGTAAATAAGGATAAGGCATGAAGCTACTTGACGAAAGGAGCTTAAAAAACGAAATATAATTAACGTAAAAGCAGGAGATGCCTATTGACTGTAGTCTTGAAAATACCAAAACTATAGGTAGGAGGAAGACAGTCAGCAGGAAGAGAATTCCATAAACCTGTACTTTATGAGAATAAAAGTTACGAGAATAGGAAGTTGTGTTATAACAAAGTATATGAACAGAGAATAAATGAACACCACTAGACCAACGAACAGGAACAAAAAAGCAGGAAATAAAAAACATTCTGAAGAACACATGCCATAATAATAGTAGTAGTAATTTATTTTGTGATAGCACTTCATTATTTGTCTAATTTTCACTATTGTCTATTCATGAATCTGCGTGATTTTTGGTGTGTGCTGATCATATTTATTTACCTGTATTGGCTCTTTTGTAGTCTGTTACCTGAAAAAAGAAAGGCCAACAGGTATCCAATGTCTATCAAAGGATCCCCTGTCGATCATGCTAATCACATATTTATTCTGAGCCCCATCGCTTTTATATTTGCACAGTGTAATTTTTTTTGACGGTTTTGTTGGTGGGAACACTAGGCACAGGGAAATTTTCCCTGCGATCCCATCACAGGGAAACAAAAAAAATACCTTGTATGTGTTAGATGTTGATCAGTATTTGTTTTATTTATCTTCCTCCTACAAGGTAAGATGTGACACAAGGTCGGGAAAGTGGAATTTGAAAAACCAGCAGTCGAGAATTTGAGCACTCTGGCCATTAAACATTGCCTGGGCAGCCCCGTCGGCATCTCCGGTAGGGGCGCCTCAGGCGATTAGCAATAAACTAACCCCTTCTCAAATGGTGAGAATGCAAGGCCTGGGAGGGTGCACCTCCTAGAACTGCACAGGACAGACAACCAATAGACCGGCGTAAATCAAGACCCGAAGGCCAAGACAATACCGGTCTATGGGGTGTAGTATCCATCGGAACAGACACCAACCCCGGGTTGAATTGTTTCAAAGGCGTACGACTCAGAAACATAACGGTTCCGATCCTATATATATATATAGGACATCCAGGCCTCCGTTCAATCCCGAGTGACACTGGATAACATTTGTAACGGTGCATGCCTGAGGAGTCCATTGTGAAGCAAGTGTTAGGGAATCAACAATCACACCTCTCCTGAACCGGCAGTGCGTGAGTGTAGCAGCCAGAAGTCCAAAACAACTATTAATAATGCCAGGGCAAGCAGAGAACCTTCTCGCACATAGTACCTGCTATTTCAAAATGGTCACCCATTTAGCACTGATTAGACTCAACGTCGCTTAACGTCGGTAATCTAACGAAAACCGATGTCTCAACGCGATTATGTCGTATATCAGGAATATAATCGCGAAGTTATGCCATCGATTTTTCAAACACGCTGTATAAAGTAATGAATAAATCTTCGAATTGTTATTAAAATTGGATAATTCTCTGATTTTTTTTTTTTTTGCCATTAAAATGTTTAACTCTTTTCTCTGCGTACGAAGAATAGTATTCGAGTTAGAAAGGGGGTCTCTGTATAGTAGAATTGCGAGTTGCACGAACCCTTAACAACCACTTCTAACCACTCAATATTCCTGAAACCGGGTAGCAGTAACATGTTAGCTATCATTATCCTGAGCTGTAGCTATTTTCACTTAATTTCTTGAAAGTATGTTGATGGCGTCTCGATTGCATCACAACATGGCCGACGGACGGCTTCACTTGACTGAAATTGTAGTATTAGCGGCACTAGCGGCGAGCGATCAACCGGGTACTTAGTGCAGTGAGAGTAGTAGCTGTAATAGTCATTCACCTGAAATACCTCAATAGAAATAACGCCGTTTCTTGGAAGGGTGAATTACAAAATGTACTAGAAGGTCACATATTCAGGAAACAAATAACAAAATCAATTCTTATGTCAGTCAAGCATCATAGATTTGCTCGTTGACTTTGTTTATCATATTTCGATTTTAATTGAAGCGAGACTTTTAAAATTGAATGTTCATGTTATAACCGGTTCTTTTTTAGCAAAGATTTGTTATAAAATACCGTTTTTTTTCTGGAAATAAAAATCAATTCCTTACAAATAGATCGGGCACTGAGTCGTCTCAACCAATCAATATCAATAAAGCAGTATAAACGTATATGCAATAACATCATATATATATACATACACACACACACACACATATATATATATATATATATATATATATATATATATATATATATATATATATATATATATATATATATATATATATATATATATGCTGGGAGAATAACCATCACAGGACGGGTAAAATTAATTCTCCAAACATGAACAGTTCTGCACCACTTTGATGTCTCTCTTACAAAGATTTAAATCAAAATATAATGATACTAAACCTAATGTCAATAATCCTTATTCTAATTTTGAGCAAAATCCAGTACATTACTTTGGTCTTAGAAAATGTCTCAAATGTAAGACTTAAGTTTAAAGGGTCTTAAAATTTAATTGAAATTCTGGAATCTTGCTTATTTGGTGTAAAATGACTATAAACGAAATTCAATGCTAAGCTGATATATATTAATTTTTAAATGGAAGCTTATGTCAATATTATGCTTCCTAAAATCCCTTTAAACTCTACAGAAACTTAATTAGATAAAGGTCTGATACCTACTGTCAAACTTTCACAAAAAGCGGAGGTATCTGGATTTTCATTTAGTCCTTGTACACGCTTTTTACTATTTTGCATAAAACTGAATTAAAGTTAATATAGCTTACATTTGGACCCCTTGCGCCTAGCAGTTGTGATCCTAAAGTCATAATCATGGGTTTCTTATTTTAAGAGTGAATCTTGTACATACAGGTACATAAACATATACACATACTGAACTTTATAAAGATACCAGAAGTATACCCGTCCCAGGACAGGTAAAATTAATTCTTTGAACAGAACAATTTTGCATCGCTTTTATGTTCCCTTTACGAAAATTAAAACTAAGATATAATCATACTAAACCTTACCTTTAGAATCTGTTTAGTAATTTTGAAAAGAATTTATTACATGATTTTTAGTCAAGAAAATATCTCAAATTTTAGGCTGATTAAAGAAAACTGAATTTTCTATTTTTTAAATTTATTTTCTTTATTGTTCACTCGACTCTGCAAACTTGTTTCCGGGTCTCTGGTGATAATTGATGGAGTATGTATCCGAAAGTCGTTTGTTCGCCCATCTTGAACACTTTCGATCTTTGTGAACAACTTCAGGAGTTTGCTATATTTTTTTTTGGGGGGGGGGGGTATATTATCGTTGCAAGTTAAGTTATTTATTTTTATGGCCTGTAGGTTTGGCGGAAGAAAAAAATAGGTGTAATTGAATCTGTTCTTTATCTGTGTGTTTGTATGTTTAATGTTTTTATTAATTTGTTGTTTTATTAGAATTTTAATTGTGGAAGAAATAAAATTTAATTCAATCTGTTATTTATGCATGTAGTTGTATATTTAACTATATTGTTATTTAATTGCAGAAGACATTGAATATGTTAACGCGCATGTTAATAAAGGCAATTCTGTTAATGTTAGGCTGTTTCTTTTAAATGTATATTTTTTCTCGGATTTTTAACTGTCGTGTGCAGGTATTTTATGTACGCATCTTAGTGTTGGATGTTCTGAATTTTCTGATCGCAAATGATTGTAGTGTGTTGTTGTGTGTAGTGATGTGGTGTTGAATTGTGCTAGTGTCTGATAGATTGCATGTAAGGCGTCGGAGAGAGATCGTTGTGCGGCTTATATAGGTATGGTATGTTTCTGGTATAGTGTTAGAAAGACATTCTGTAAATGCGCAAGTGAAAGTATATAGTATTATATCTGGCTTAAAGTTGAGTTCGTAGTGTTATTTCTTATTAGGTTAGCCATTTTTAATTTTAGTATTATAGATTGTTATTTTTATATTATTGGTTTTTCGGTAGGATTAATATATGCGGGTATGATGTTTGTTATTTCTTTGTTTGATTTTACTGAGTTCTTTATAGAATATTTTTCTAAATGAAGATGTCTTTATGTACAATGACAGAGTGTTTTATATTAAAGCTATTTTGTATTTTTGCGGAAATTTGCGATGGTAGTTAAGGGATCTGGATTTATTATTAGTCAGTATTTTATAATTGGATGTTATACATTGGTTAGTATTATTTGAGTCGTTCATTACGTTGGAGAAAAGGATTTTATTTTGTTACATTTTGTTCGAAAGTAAATGTCAGGACTGATTGGGTTTTGAATTTTTGATGGAGCTTTATTATATTTGCATGGCATTCAGTAGCTATCTAGATTTCATAGACATGTTAGTTTTATTATGCCGGTAAATATTTTATTTTCGATGTGGACCATATAGTATTCGGAAATGGTGGACCCGATGCGTGATTCTATCGAAACTGTCGGTTTGTATGAGTATATTACCGCAGGGGTCGCTTATTTCTTTCACAATTAAAAATAATAATAAAACAACAAATTAATAAAAACAATAAATGTACATAAATGAATAATAGATAAAACTGCACTTTGTCGCTTCAACAATAAATGATTTAAACACAATAAATAAATAAAAGGTTCAATTACACCTTAGTTTTCTCCCGTTTAAACTATAGAGACAAACGTTAAAACACCTTCAATAACAAATAGAAAAAAACAACAACTCACGAAGACAGTTGCTAACATCAAAAGCGCTCCATATGGACTGAAGACAACGCCCAAGTTGTTATATAAAGTTAGGTATGTTCTTAGATAGTTCGATGTATATAACATTCATTTCTTAACTAATATCCAGATCATTATGCATTTTGAAACGGAGATTCTAGGCGTAAAAGTGAGTAATGTGGGTCATATTTTGTTTAATTTAGTTTCATGCAAAGATGGCAGATATGGAGTTGAAGCCTCCGTAAAAATTCAGATACCACCGATTTGGGGGAAATTTTATCTATAGGTATCAATATCAATTAATAAATATTTCTGAATTTTCAGTTTCTTTGGAGTATTTTAAATAGTTTTCAAGGGACATAACCTCCCATTGGGAAATTTTAATATTTAGCATTAACTTTGATCCATAGACATTAGAAACCAATAAAGCAAGATTTCCAGAATTTCAATGTGTTCATTAGACGCCGTATACTAAAAAAATAATTAGAGCTGATTTCTAGAATCAAATAAATATAATAAATTTGGATCAAAATTGGAATGAGGATACTTGACATCATTATTAGTATGAGTATATCTTGATTTGAAACCTCGTAAAAGGGGGAAAATGGTGCACAACAAATTTGTTCATGCAATTAATTTTACCCGTTTTGGGACAGATATTCTTTAAGTAATTTATATATGAACAATAGAATTATTGACGTAATTCTATGATTTTATATAAATATATCAGTAATATATCTAGATAAATAGCGAGTAGACTGGCAAAGGAAAAGTTTACTTGTTATTTTAGACATAAGATGTATACATATATATATATATATATATATATATATATATATATATATATATATATATACAGTGTGTGTGTAGATACGTATATTTTTGATGCACGGCTGCCATACCGCGTAAGGGTAGGGTATTTATTAATTTTGACTATATTTAGTTTAATAAAGTTTTAGGTAGGCCGGGGAAAGCGGTAACTAAATAAATCGCTACATATGACCTTGCTGAAATCAAAACCATATGTTTTATACATGATTTAATACATATTCCAAAATTCAAGTCCTGCATTTTAGACATTTACCTAGAATAAAAACTGCTTAATGGATTTCCATTCTAAATAAGGATTCTAAAAAACATCTGATTAACTGTTCGTAAAGTTACACAAAAAAATAAACATATGATTAACTTGTTCTGTACGGTAAGGTAAATGTATTCTATGATTCGTCCACGGTCGCTCGTCTGCTAGTATATATATATATATATATATATATATATATATATATATATATATATATATATATATATATATATATATATATATATATATATAGGCATCCACATACATTAAATTATAATATTTATAAATAAATATTTATTAAATATTTTAATACCTACATACATCGATGTTTCATGCTAACGCAATCTTCAGTGTAGGAACTAATTCTCAACCGTCGATGGGCACGAACCCCGATCACATATCGCCACTGATTCGTAGTCAATAGTCTTATCCCATCGGCCATAGCTAATTTGTTAGTAAATAGAGAGGAATTTAAATGTAAATAGCGAGTCGGCGGCTAGATTTACCAAGCAGCTTAGAGTGATCTACGAACGGCGTTCGGATCGTGCATGTAGCTATTTGCACTGCTTGTTATTAAAGTCACTCAAGAGTGCCCGGCCTTTGTTGGAGGGGCTGATAAATAATAATATTTATAAATAAATATTTATTAAATAGTTTAATACCTACAGACATCGATGTTTCATGCTAACGCAATCTTCAGTGTAGGAACTAATTCTCAACGGTCGGTGGGCGCGAACCCCGATCATATATATATATATATATATATATATATATATATATATATATATATATATATATATATATATATATATATATATATATGAATTGTAAATTAGGCACACATGTTATTTATTGTGTTTACATTTCACGAATGGATTGCTAATATATAGATATACAAATATATATATATATATATATATATGTGTGTGTGTGTGTGTGGGTGTGGGTGTGTATGTGTGTGTGTGTGTCTGTGTGTGTGTGTGAAAATAATTTATACATTAAAGATTCCAGATAATGTATAGGTTTTAAATCAATAATTTGTATTTAAGTTCTTGCATTCTTATGATCGAGCACTTTATAGATTTATTTTCAACATACTCAAAACACTATATTAATATGTATGTAGATGTATATCATGTATACACATATTTACCAGTAGTATCGATATGTGTCTTTGAAAATGTTTTTGCTATGTAGTATAATTACTCGTAAAGTATCATTAAATTAAATTAAATTACATTAAAATTTCATGTAATAATATCGAAAATGAATTGAGAAAGTCGGCTTACAATTAGTATAGTTCAGTAGACAGAATACATATTTTGTCTTTCACACACACACACACATATATAGAGAGAGAGAGGGATAAAACTCAAACTCTATGTGTGTGTTTGTGTGTGTCTTATAGAAAAAAAGTGAGAGAATCTATGTACAATCTAAAAGTGTATTCTTATGTAAAATGTACATGGGAAGATAATAGAAGTATTCCCGAATCTCCACGTGCACCCCTAAGGGGCTATGGGGCAGAATTTTTACGGGGGGGGGGGGGGGGGTCAGCAATAATTTGGCAAGAAAACACTGTAATTTCAGTGTATTTTTCCGCTCGGCATATTCATTCAAAATCGTTTAACGTTTGTTAAGCTCCTCTTCGGACTAGGGAGGGAAGAGGTCAAGAACATCCGAAGGCGGATTTAGTAGTGCTTTTGAAGTATCCTTTATTTTATTTGGGTTGTTTTAGTAGTTCTGTAAACGGGAGCAATATATGTAAGATTACAATTTTACATTTGGTAAGTAATATGCAGAAATCCAAAAATGACCGACATCCTAGATAGAACAAATGTGTGTCAACGCAGCGTTACCCGGGAGAACGAACTTCTCTGTCTTTTGTTGACTGAGTGCTTCCCATGACACATACTAATAAGAATACAATATTTTATTTGGTAAGTTGTAATCCAACGTGCTCAATATCATAGAGCAGACGTGTTTATACGGCGTTTTATAGGTTTTATAGTCTACCGAATTATAATATATATATATATATATAATATATATATATATATATATATATATATATATATATATATATATATATATATATATATATATATATATATATATAATTATAGAATTTAGAAAAACCAAGAAACGTTATTTTTTTCATATATATTTATTAAATGACTTAAATCATTTATTTTATAAATATATGTCTGGGACTTACGCTATGTTTATGAAAACATTCTTTTATTCATTTAAAATATATATATATACAAAAAAAGTTTATTTAAAAAAAATTCTATAATATCATTCAGAAAACGTTTTCCTAAGCATTTGTGACCATTATATATATATATATATATATATATATATATATATATAGAGAGAGAGAGAGAGAGAGAGAGGGAGAGAGAGATAAATAGATAGATAGATAGATAGACAGGTAAGATAAACTATCTATTTCTCTTTGAAACATTATATGAGTTTCTTTGTATTTCAAAATGTAATTCCATAGCACATTTCTTGCTACTTAATTATTTACATAGTATCTCAATATATCTATATATATATATATATATATATATATATATATATATATGCGTATAAATAAGAATGCACACACACACACATACACACACACACAAATATATATATTGTATGGTATCCCGACTGTGGCCCTAAACTCGATTTCTATTATTGCATGTTTTAATTATGGATGGTTTTTATAATTATGTATATAACTGTTTTTAAATTTTTAATTTGTAAATTTTTTAAATTTGTAAATTTTTAAATTTTTAATTCTAATTTTTAATTCTAATTTAAAATTTCAAATGTGGAGTACCCCATATCCCCATTTTTCCTTCTCTTGCCTTTTATCTTTTATTTTTATTTTTACACAATTTTGCTATCATTTATTTTATCAAACAGTGTATTTATTTCATCTTTATTTATATTTATTTTTCTTTATTTTTCTTTATTTTTCTTCATTTTTCTTTATTTTTCTTTATTTTTCTTCATTTTTAATTTTTCTTTATTTTTCTTTATTTTTCTTTATTTTTCTTCATTATTCTATTTCATCTTTCTTTATCCCCCCCCTTTTATTATTAGTACCTAAAAAAAATTTTATGATTAGTACCATTACGACTTCATAAATTTATAAATGGTGTGACTACAATTTATTTAATTATAAGTTTTATTTTTAATGATTTATTATTTAATATTTTTAGAGATATTTTATTACATTAGCATATTATTTCAATATAATTTTTAATTTTATAATTTATATATTTATTAACTTAATATAATTTTATTTTTATTTTTAACGTTATCTCAATTTACTTTCGATAAGATATATAGCGTCTCTATTAGTTAAATTTGAATACTTTCCAAAACGGGCCACGTAATTCCACGCACGTGACAATTTAAACATGCTAGCTTCCCATCTGTCCAACTGTTAACGTTATTCCCATTTAATTTCTTGCTTTTTCGATGTACAGCGTTGCTGTTGTTTTAATCTGAAACTTTTCCATAACTGACTACAAATATTCCACGCATGTGACAATTTTAAATCTGAGAGTGTTCCATCTTTCCAACGGACAATATTTTGAAATTTCTGGCGGTTGTTCTCACTCATTAAGCTATACGACTCCGCTGATGAAGGTCCGATTTTCTCGGATCTGAAACCTTGGTCCGGAGGTCGTTGTAACACTTTATTTAATATTAATAAATATCATGCTCTTATTAATTATTTAGTTAATTTTACTTTTGCATTAATAATTGAGCACTCTGCTGGGAAACTCTCCCAATTAAGAAATACGGTATATATATATATATATATATATATATATATATATATATATATATATATATATATATATATATATATATATATATATACTGTGACGTGTTACAAGAGGCGCTTATCATTAATTAATCGCTGGTAACGATCATTGGTCTTCTCTAGAATTTGGGTGGCAATAAGCCTTCACAAGGTCACAGCACTCTCTACAATTGATGTTTTGTTAATGCTCTCCTTCTTCAGTCTTTCCATCCCCATTGATCCTTTACGGCTAGTGTATGATATCAGCCGAACCTAGTGTCATTACTTTTTAGGCGCGGGACGCAGTGATATTATTATTATTATTATTATTATTATTATTATTATTATTATTGTTTTTATTTTTATTATTATTATTATTATCATTATTATTATTATTATTATTATTATTATTATTATTATTATCATTATCATTATCATTATCATTATCATTATTATTATTATTACTATTATTATTATTATTATTATTATTATTATTATTATTATTATAATTATTATTATTATCATCATAATAATTAATTTTCCCTTACGACTTTTCGTTTTTTTATTATTATTATTATTATTTTTTTTATTTTTTTATTATTATTATTATTATTATTATTATTATTATTATTATTATTATTATTATTATTATTATTATTATTATTATTATTATTATTATTATTATTATTATTATTATTATTATTATTGTTGTTGTTGTGATTAAAATATAAAATACAAATAAGGTTCCTTCATTCTCTGTGTTTTTGTGTCTTATGTCATGTCAAGTAAGCTTGTAATTAAAGTTAGCTATTCTATTTTATGAAATGGTGATATATTTGTTTTTTTTAATACTAATTTGAAAGTTTAATTGATTGCTGTAATTACTGTTATTCATTTCATAACGTAACAATTTTGTTCTGAAAATGTATTTTCTGTCTTTTTGAACGTAAGTTAGTGTAACTGACCCAAACTGCTGAGCTGTTTGAGGTCGACGTTTTTTTGTAAAACAAAGGCAACATTTTAAATAATTTATCGAAAGGAAATTATGGTACCTCTTATTATAATATGCAATAAGTAATAAGAAATCCATAGTTTAATAATCTAATCTAAGAAAATGTAGTTGTATATCTAAAAGTTGTGAAAGATACTGCAATGTTGATCTTGTTTTTATGAAGGACCTAAGCAGCAACAGCATCACAACCTTAAAGTCCCCTCCTCAACACGGCTGGGATGTGGCACCAGTAGTATTAGAGCTATGCCATTGGGAACTTCAGTTACTGGCAAGGCCATCTAGGAAAGTTTGGTCTGACATGCAGCAGTATTAGGGCCACAGTTCGGCTAAAGGAGCTCTGGTGAAATCTAAATGCGTCTGCACCAGAACCCGGCAGCCTCTGGTTGTTTTCGCCAATGCATATGTGGACAATCTACGGCAAGCAACGACTTTTAGTTATCTATGCCGAGTGAGAATAACAACGTTGTGTTGGCGCATGTGATACCGCCACATAATGCCTACAAATGACGACCTTCATTGACGATTTGTAGCAAGCGCTGGCCTTTGTTGACCTCGCTGACGAGATTGACCAGAAGTTATTTAGGAACATGAAGTGCTCAAAATCTACGAGAATGATCTTGATCAAAAGCAGACAATATCGACATCTTGATGTTCAACGCTGCATACAGGTTCAATGTGTTGAACAGCGAGAGAAATATCAGCAGCACTCCATAAATTGCAACTCTTTTTCACTGTATTCGGGGCCGTAAAAACGTGGTAGTGTCAGACAGAACTACTCGACTAGCAGACTCTGATGAAAACTATGAGGATTTTGCACCAGGATATGTCGTCCTTCTCTCTATTTTTTTTATATTTCTTATCTTTCCGTTTTTGCTGGAGATGGGGCATTCTCCCGGATGCCAGACATTCACCGACTATTTCAGACACTCCAGTCTAGATATATTTTAAAGATTCTAACCGTCTCTTTAAGTGCAATTGTTTGTATACTCGCCAGATAGCTTTTGAAATTTTATTTTCATTAGTCCTGTTGCTCCTATAATTACTGGTATGATGGAGATTATCCTAAGATTCCAGTTTCTTTTCATGTCGTACATAAGACCTTGGTATTTCGTAATCTTTCCCCTTTCAGCTCTGTTTAATCCTGCATCATTAGAGGCACTGACCTCAACTAGGGCTGCTACTTTCTCCCTTTTGTCCAATATTACGATGTCAGGTTTAACAGCTCCGTTTTCTAGATATGTAGCTGTAGAGATTGCATAGTCATAGTGGATGGTGGATAAATTATTTCTAACCGTTCTTTCTGTTATATGCTACCAGGACTTGCTGCTACACTGGATGAGTGCCTCTGTATATGACAAGCAAAGACATATCAGAAACAAGACCACAAATCAATTGCGTAAAATTGGCAACGTTGCTTTTACGTTTTCTTTTGTGTCTACTAGGACAAAACTTCCCAGACCTAGCATGCAACCGCTAGGCTATGCTGTTCTTGGTGTCGGGGGTAAACACCTGCAATCCTGCAGGTAAACTCACAGCTGCGATCAACGAGGAAGACTCCATACATACCAGGGAGTACTAGGGCACGATATTTGTGAGCTATATGCAGAAGTCCGACAAACAAACAAAACAAGCAAACAAAAACTAACTAACTAAACAAACAAAACAAACAGTAGCAGTAGGAGCAGCTGTTGCGGACATGTGCACATACCATCTCCATTTTAGCGGAATTAGTATTTTCTTTAGGAAAATGAATCGAATATTTTTCAGTTTTTGTAAAAAGCATGACGGAAATGAGTAAAAATAAAATAATATAACAATTGATCAGATGCAATACAATAGCGGTCTAAATTCGGTAATCCGATGGATTATGTTAATGGTAAGTAGGATGTAGAGCATGATAAGGTCCAAAAATTTATGGAATTTTCGAGGATTATAAGTATGTGGAAGGAGGGGAAAAGATCATTGAAGATCGATTATGTGTTCCGGTCAGTCCAGTTAATGAGAAGGGCTTGTTTCCTATGGACACATCATTTACAAATTTCGTTTCTCACGTTTAGGCAGTTCATATTTGAGTCAATAATTGCCCTTAGTTTGTTATACTGATCTGCATCACATGAGAGCATCTATTCGTGGTTGGAGGATATGATGGTCCTCTCTCTACTACATTCCATTTCAAGGTGAAGAGTGTCCTTTTTCTTTTAACTGCTCTTTACGGGTCGCTAGTGCTGTGTTGACTTTGTCTTTGTATTTAGAGGTGTGCGTATAGTCTCTGCTTAAGACCTCTCTATGTCATGTCTATGTATATTTCAGTTCTGTCGCTGGGTTGGCTTGTGACACTCGCCTCGTATACTAGGGAGTCAAACTTGCAGTTCCCCCCTCTCTCTCTCTCTATATATATATATACAGTTATATATATATATATATATATATATATATGTGTGTGTGTGTGTGTGTGTGTTGTGTTACGGTATTTGTTTTAACGGTACTCAATATATAACAAGAGCTAGTATCTCTCTGAGATTTTTCTAATTGCAAGTTCCATAAAAATGTAATCCTCTGATCAACTGTTGAAAAAACAAATTTTAGTATATATATATATATATATATATATATATATATATAGAGAGAGAGAGAGAGAGAGAGAGAGAGAGAGAAGGAGAGAGAGAGAGAGATCGAGAGATGGGGAAGAAGAAACAGGATATATCTATATTAATATATATATATATATATATATATGTATGTGTGTGTCTAACTATATAAAAAGCTTAAGATGATTATGTTATTAATATAACAATAATAAAATGTAGTTATAAAAGAAATTTCAATTTAATTTTATTTTTTATTTTGTAATATTAAAGAGAATTGAACAATAAGTGTCATGTAAAACTATTTACCAAGTATATATATAGTGACTGGAAGGAATGGATATATAGAAATATACCTTTTAAATAGTCTTACATAACAATTATTGTTAAATTGTTTTTATTATAAACATATGACAGTAATAAAATGCCACAATTGGAATAAATATAACTTAAGATATACGTATCACGTGACAATTCCCTATGGCCAAGGGGTTAGAGCAAAAACGGGCAGTGTTTAAGGTGTATCTGTTAACCAGGTTCGTGCCTTGTGACCGTCTGAAATTATTACTTTTCATGCATTTATGAGAGCATAAGTTCGAAACAATGTCGTCTGTAGGGAAATAAAATTTAATATTGATTTATAAATAGTATATATATATATATATATATATATATATATATATATATATATGTATGCTATTCATAAATAAATATTATTTATAAATAAATATTGTTTTAAAATAAATATCACTTCCTGCACTGGTAAAAGCATAAGCTTGAAACGCCGGCGTATGTATGTATAAACAATTTAATATTTATTTGTAAATATGATTATATATATATATATATATATATATATATATATATATATATATATATATATATATGAAATATATTTATAGCAATTAATCTAAACAGAGGTGGCCATGGTTCATCCATGCAGGGAATAATCATACTTAGTCCTTCATAAAAACAAAATGTACATTGCTGTATCTTTCACAACTTTTAGATACACAACAACATTTGCTTAGATTAGATATTCAGCTATTAATTTATCATTACTATAATAGGTGGTACAATAATTTACTATAGCACTTAACCTGATGATTATCCGCGGGGATGAAACATGAACGCCTCTGCGTAGCCTAATTGCCATGGATGACAGGCTCTACTCACGTATTGAGAACTGTCACAGTAAATATTGGACATCTCTACACAATATATTATATCACCTTATTATTTTATGTCAGTATATACATGAAATAATATATATATATACATATACATATATATATACACATATATATACATATATACATATATATGTATATATACACATATATATGTATATATATACACACACACATATATATATATATATATATATATATATTATTGGTTCAAAATGTAAGTATATATGAAATATGTATACATGATTTCATACATAAATTAATATATCAATGCATATATACATACATATATATATATATATATATATATATATATATATATATATATATGTATATATATATATATATATATATATATATATATATATATATATATATAGTAAGCAATGAAAATATATATGGCAATCAAGCTACACAGACGCTCCTGCGTTTCATCCCCGGGGGGAACCTTCAGGCTATATATATATATATATATATATATATATATATATATATATATATATATACTATAGTATAATATAATATAGTATTATATAATATAACATATATATAAATAAATATATATATATATATATATATATATATATAGAGAGAGAGAGAGAGAGAGAGAGAGAGGGGAGAGAGCGAGTGAGAGAGAGAGAGAGAAAAAGAGTGTGTGTGTGTGTTATTCCTTTTTTACACTGCGCAAAACAAGTTTGCTGAACGTAACTTTTTCTTTTCGTTGTTTTATCTGGGAAATCCTTTGATAGTTTTTATTTTTATTTTCTTATGCTGATAGGTAGAAGACTCTCGAAGCCAAATGATCTAGTGTAAAAAGGCGCATAACAGAGAAGACGACGTAAGAGAAGAAAACGGGTGGCTGGTGGAGAGGAGGGTGAGATAGGGAAGATTGGAAATACAAACAAGATGGAATCAACGGAAAGTAAGGAAAAGAAAGAAGAGGAAGAAAATACGCACAATCAAGATAGAAATGAAAGTAGAATGGAAAAAAAGAGAAGCTATGGGGAGATGTGGGGGTCGAGGAGATGATGCAGAAGCAAAGGTATGTTTTTTTATCATCAAGAATAGGAAAAAGTAGAAGGACAGTGTTGAAAAGAAAAGAAGAAGAAGACGGAGGGAAAGAGAAGAAAAGAATGCAAAGATATTGAAGTTATAGCAGAAAACTTAAAAGAAGAGGAGGAGGAAGAAGAAGGAGAACAGCAACAACAGTGATAAAGAGGAAATAGAATCAGAAGATGAAGCAGATGAAGAATGCAAATAACAAATAGGATAATGATGACATAGTAGAAGAAGAAGAAGAAGTAGAAGAAGAAAAAGAAATATTAGAAGAAAAACAACAACGATGAAGAAGAAGAAAATGGAAAAGAAAACTACGTATAACAAAAAAAGGAAAATTAGAAGAAAATAGAAAGAAGAAGAATCACAACAATGATAATGTCCATTGGCCTTTTGTCTAGGAATAGTGTAGTATATGTTCTGATGCTACACTTCGTCTATTTTGTCCTCGTTCAGTGAAGGAGAAATTCTTCGAGATTGGGACAATTTTAATTTTGTTCCAATCCAGAGTACCCTTTTTTGGGGTAGCTGTATTTTCCCCACATAAAAAACGACCTTGTGTCTAACTTTGCTCTCTTTGGGAGTCAAGTATATCGGAAGTACAATGATAAAGAGGTAAAAGTAGAAGAAGAAAAAGAAGAAGGAAAAGAAGAAGAAAAAGATTCTTCTTCTTTTCCTTCTTCTTTTTCTTCTTCTAGATTTAGAAGAGGAAAAAGAAGAAGAAGAAGAAAAAGAAGTAGAAGAAGCAGAAGAAGAAGAAAAAGAACGACACGAATAAGAAAAGTATGAAGTTGAAGGAAGAAGAAGGAAAATTACGGGAAGAGAAAGAAGACATGAAATAATGAGCAATAATGAAGAAAACGATAATGAACAAAAATAAAACAAATTTTCAAACACTATAAAAAGAAGAAAAACAACAAGGAAGAGACAAACAAATGTAAAAAAGAAGAGAAAGAGAGCGAAGAAATATAAATTTATTTGAAAAAATAAAGAAAAGAAACGAATATGATTAGATTAGACAAGAAGAAAGAAAATGAGTCGGGAGATAAAGAAAAAGAAAGAAAAAAGAAAGATAACAATTTTAGGTGGGAGAGAATCGCGCCATTTTGAAATCTGATTGGGCCTTAACGGGTCATTACAGGCTGGGCGGTCCCAGGTTGCACACGGATCGATCACTGTCACGTGACGACGGAATCTGCAACACCTTGTCTCCGCCCGGAGCAAAGGTAGGGAAGAAACGTTGCTCGATCGGCGGAATAGTCCTAGTGACGGTGGCAGTATGGGCTATAACAAGTAAAGTAGCGGGTACAAGGTAAAATGAGAAAAAAAGTAGGAGGAGGATGAAATAAATCGTGAGTGGTGGAACAACGAGGGAGGTCTGGTGGGAAAAAGGTAGAGATGCTGACGTTTCATCGATTCTTACGTATGGAAGCCTCTAATGGATAGAACTATTTTTCGATTGACCTTGGTGATACACATGAAACCTTGAGATAAATCTGAACAAGCAAGGTGATTGAAAACTCAATGTCTTTCTTTACACGTACACGTGAAGTTTATGATTTGGCATATGTATAATATTCGGATTAGTATAATATATAACTATATATATATATATATATATATATATATATATATATATATATATATATATATATATATATAATAATTTTTTAATATGTTTAACTACGTATATATATATATATATATATATATATATATATATATATATATATAATTATTTTTTAATATTTTTAACTACGTACGACGTCGTTTCGAGCTTATGGCTCTCATCAGCGCAGGGAAATAACAATCTCAGACGGTCATAATGCGCGAGACACCTTGAATCTGTAACAGTTTACCTAGTTCCATTAGGCTACGAGAGATTGTCACGTAATAACGGAGGAATTCAGTGGTATTTATACCGAAGGCGGCGAGTATAAATATCTAAATATAAGATAGCACTCAACGACAGAGTCGTAACATTGCACTGAAACTTTTAGATGAATGTTTATTTTTAATCTTTCCGAAAGTGCTCAACTTTCAATTTTAATTGGCAGGGGTTTATTATAACATAAAATTATTTATATATATATATATATATATATATATATATATATATATATAATTAAAAAGATTTTTTAATATTATTTATTTAAAATTAATACATATATATATGTATATATATATATATATATATATGCATATATATATAATTTATTACTACTGCATGTATATACATATATCATATGATAAGGTAATATAATATATATATATATATATATATATATATATATATATATATATATATATATCCAGTATTTACTTAAACAGTACTCAATATGTGAGTAAAGCTTAGTATTAGTATGGAAATATATTTATGGCCACTATGCTACACAGGGACGTTCTTGTTTAATTACCGAAGAAAATCATCTGGTCAAATACCTTAGGTATGGTTTACGATTGCTTTTATTCTTAAGTGGTGTTTACTATATCTAAGTAGTGTCTCGTCTCGCTAACTAAACAATCGGGTTCGTTGGTATTATTACTCCCACTTTGTATTATTATTATATTTGTCATAATTATATGTTCATTCTAATACATACACAAACACACACACATAATATATATATATACATATATATATATATATATATATATATATATATATATATATATATATATATAGATAGAGAGAGAGAGAGAGAGAGAGAAGAGAGATTTAGGAAAATATGTGTTACCATATACTTTCTATCTTTTTTATAGACCAAACTTTTAAACAAATAACAACAGAGGATATATACATAAACAAAATTAGATTACATTCCAATGTCCAAGGCCTTATTCGTTCTACTCTTCCTTCGGAATTTCTTTACGGACAGTTTCGTTCACAGAATAAAATCCAACATTAAATGCAATGCAATCAATGTGAGTTGGTTTTTTTTGTGTGATTTTTGTTTCACTGCCTTTTTTTCTGAAGGAAAATATTTCAGTATATGAAGAGTCCATAGATGAAAGATCCTGGATTGACGTAGTAATGACAAAGTCTTGGTCACTGGAATTTAGCCTAATATTTTATATATATATATATATATATATATATATATATATATATATATATATATATATATATACAGGGTGGGCAAAAATAAGGGTCCTATTTTTAAAAATTCATAACTTTTTTATTTATTGATTTTTTTTTTTTTTTTTTTAGAATAAGTAAAGGACCCTTTCCGAAGCAAGCATGAGCCGTATTAGCCCTAAGGAACGTACCCTCATTTAGAAAACATTATTTTTGCTTAAAAACCTCAAAACAGTGTAAAAAACAATACTTTAGTTTTTGTAAGTTTTAAGAAGTGTTTTTCGGCTAAAATTTGTTTTGTTTATTTCAAAAAATCTCGGAAGGGTCAGTCTACACACACATAAAGTTTTGTGAGTTTAACTCTTATTTTGTGGAAGTTATTCAAATTCAAGTTATTCAAATTTAAAGATAGGACCCTTATTTTGGCCCACCCTATATATATATATATATATATATATATGTGTGTGTGTGGGGGGGGTGTATTTATATGTGTGCGTGTTCGTGAGTGATTGTTCTGCACGGACTTTATAGATAAAAATAGTTTACAGACTCTGTCAAAAGTAACGAAAAAAAATCATTCTTCGCCAGTGTTCCCAATAATATTCATATAAAATTATAGATTTACGCTAGGAATTTTATTTTTTAGATATAAATTATTATTATAAATGTTAAGAACGCAAAAAATACCTGCCGTTTAATTTTTATATCGATGGAGATGTCTTCCGAATTCATTTCCGACTGCGGGGATTGTATGACTTGCTATTTGTTTACCAATGTAAGTATTTCTAATGGTTTTGTTTTTATTATTTAAATAGGTCAGAACAAAACTATCGCCGGTTGATTGAAAACGCGAGTCATTTTTCATGTTTGGATTTGCTTTTAAAAAATGTTCGTTTTTTAATTGTCTCCCTTTGATCACTGGTAGGTAGGTAAAGGGGATATGGGATAGACATAAAAAAAATAACGCCTGATGCTAAAAACATATCAGACGGTAGGAGTTAAAAATAAACATTTAAATGATCAACAATCTACATACTTACATAAATAAAACAGAAACAAAAAAGAGTTTTCAAAGTTAGACAATTTTTTAAGGAAGAAAAACGTATAAATCGGTATAGAAAACAAAGTGGAATGTGAGAAAAACATCTGGCTATAATATAGATATGCTTTCTATCTTTGTTGGGCAGTTTATATATATATATATATATATATATATATATATATATATATATATATATATATACATACATTGATCTTTATTATCAAATTCTAGTTAATAAAACCAAATTATACATTCCGTAACCAATTTCAAAAATAAAAATACCGAAAGCTATCTACATAAAAACACAACAACCTAAAATTAATAATATCATATATGAAACCAGTGGTAACATTGTAAAATGCTTAACGTAATGCGATTTTGTCATGTGATGCCATCCAGCGTTCCTGAATTTAAATCGTCAACGTCTTCCTTGAACAATGCTGAAAACGTTTTCTACGCGTTTCGCCGCTGTCTTTTTAAAATGCGTTTCTTTCTCCAGCTTTTTTGTTCATTTGCTTTTGACACCTAGGGATGATTCGACGAAGAATCGAAACCGTTTTTAAAACCTGTGAAACCTATGGAACATTTTTTTTGTTTTTTTTTGTTGATTTTAATAAAATAAATAAGACCATCAGAAAAATTGAAAAAATAAAAACAGGTATAATTAAACAGACGAATATATATTATTCATTTATTATTAAAACTGTGTTCTTCGGCTACTGTAGTCAAATGACATCCCGTAGCTGCAATCAGTCCTCCATGCTAGTCCGAGGCCATCTGGTCTTGTCATGCGCAAGTTGTCGTAGGCAATGAAGTTGTTTCGCTGTACGTAGTGGTACTAGTCCTGCCGTAGTGTGTCCAGCAGATTTATGCAGTGACGTCCTAGTGGCGGTTGGTAGGCTTGCGAGCCATTAACGGCAAAATCTAGTGCCCTCTCTGCGGGAGTTTCCATATATATATATATATATATATATATATATATATATATATATATATATATATATATATATATATATATATGTATATATATATATATATATATATATATATATATAGAGAGAGAGAGAGAGAGAGAGTGTGTGTGTGCGTGTTAAGTAATGTTGAAAACAAATCAATAAAATTCTCGAGCCGAAGAATGCGAGAGCATAAATACAAATTATTTATTTAAAAACTATACATTGCAGTTTTCAGAGATGTACTATGGTTTAATTGACACCGTAAGGCCTAAACTGTTTTACCAAGGCCACGCGAACCTTTCTCATATCATCAGCATCTCATTGAACAAACAGTCCGAACACGTCTTGGCTGGTGCCCCAAACTCTTGCCTCTCTCTTTTGGACCGCGTTCAAAATGAGCTTCTAACTTCATAGGACCAGCACTGACTTCCAAACTCCAGCCCCTGTCACGTTACCCCAACCGCAAATACTACTTTTATGGGCCATAGCAAAAGATAGCTTAACTCTCAAATGGATTAAGTGCACATTTACATTTCTGCATGTTGGTACGGTCGAACAGACAGGTAGAAGAAAAGGAATTTCAAAGGCAATGGGTCCGAGGAACGAAGCTACTAGAGTAGAAAATCGTCAGGCATCTACGGATCTCTTCAGTAAAGAAGTGGGATGTTGTTGCTAGTCGGGTTGGTCGGGAGTATTTTCGTTTGGTACAAGTACAGTAGATTCATCGAATCACATTCCGTGGAAGTTCTTGTAAAATAAGCACAGGAATGCAACACTTGGTGATGTGACAGGTGCTTCAGCATGGCAGACAGTAAGGGTGCTATTATGTTAGAAGCTATTTTTGCACCCTATCCAAAGGAAAAAAGCTAGTGATCCATGCACTAACCTAGATTTGGCAAAAAATACTCCATGGACGGGCGAATCCTGGCTTTATGTGATACTGGCATATAAGAAGTGTTTTTTAGCTAGGTAGAAGAATCCTACTTTCTTTGAAGCAGATATACTAATTCTAATTCATGTTTCCTGGGAATGTCAGGCCGAGGTGTTTGGTCTTTTTACTCTCTGGAAGGGTGGCCCTATTCTATTACACACTGGAGTCAAATATAGTTCAAAGTATCGACCATTGAGGCATACCCGCATAAAAGTGATGTCGTTTTGGTGTACGGCCACGGAGAACTCTAGGGGTCTTTCTCTTAACTAAGAAATAACTGATTATATATCCTTCCAGTAATACCGTACGAATATTTAATATAATCATATCTTTCTTAGCTAATCAAAAAGATCCAACTAGTTCTCGATGGACGTATATCTGACAAAGTTACTAAACTTTAATTCCAGCTAAAAGGATGTGAAGTGGCGGTAATTCTAAATAATGTATTGTCTTAACAACATTTTCATAGTTGTCATCATGCTAGTAAGGTTGTGATTAGTATAATGAATACTAAACCAATATTTTTTAAGTCATTGTACAAAATATCAATACAATATTAATGTACAGATCAAATTCTCTTAAATATGTTATCCGATAGTGCTCAAGACTGCGATCTTAAATTATTTCTGAATGAATCTACTAATGTCATAACACTTTCTACGATATTGTTTGAAGTGTCTTGGTGTATTAGTTTCGGGTAGGTATTAAAGAGTACACGTGATAATTACCACCATTATTAGGCGAATATTTTGATTAAAAAACATGACGAATGTTCATGTTTATTTTACTGTTCTTTTGGATTTGATAACATGCATTTTAATATGGAATTACTTTTGATAATTATGTTTACTTACAAAAGGTATTTGAAAATTGATATTTTTTAATTTCTCATTTTTGTTTTAGTTTCTGGTTGAGTCTATGACTTTTTTAACATGGATACTAATTGTGTTGTTTTTTGCATTGTAACTACGAAAATCTTCATTTAAAGATTGTCTTGTGTCGTAGCAAATC
This sequence comes from Sepiola atlantica, assembly GCA_963556195.1. Taxonomy (NCBI): domain Eukaryota; kingdom Metazoa; phylum Mollusca; class Cephalopoda; order Sepiida; family Sepiolidae; genus Sepiola; species Sepiola atlantica. The sequence goes on from OY744529.1 coordinate 69,386,660, forward strand.
CATGGATCATTGAATAACTTAAAATAAACACTGGCTTCGAACAGCTGGTAACAACTAATGTACATTTGTATATGTTCTTTATTTGGAACTTGATTTTTAAATATGATTTAAATCGTCAATATATATATATATATATATATATATATAAATATATATATATATATATATATATACATATATATATATATATATATATATATAAATATAAATATATATATATATAACTCTGTAAATACTTTGACATTTGGTAATTTCCACTTTACCAACTTATCTGCTTCTATAATAATTTTAATCTTTATTGAAATACATTTACATAATCTGTTAAAATATCGATTTTTATAAAACACAGAGAAACAGTGACTTATATATACATATTACACATTTATACACACACACCGCACACACACATGTATATATATATTTCATTCTATTTTTCCTCCCAATATGTCTACCCTACATGTATCTGTACTTGCATGACATTTTTTCTCTATTTTATCATCCTGATGAAGTCTTATGAATAAAGACGAAACGTTGATGTACACATAAAAACAACTATTTTTTGGTTTTTCCTTTTTCATTTTCCCATCACGTCGGATTACCTTCATCCTTCTCTTCCCATATATATATATATATATATATATATATACACATATATATATATATATATATATATATATATATATATATATATATATATATCTACATACATATACATTTATATGTACATATATATATATATATATATATATATATATATATATACATATAGTGTTGTATCATATGTGACACAATATTTCTCAAGGTTATCAAATATCTGTTATTATGAAAGTGATTTCAGACTTTCGTCTAACAGTCTCATTATTTACAGATATTCGGCTGAATTTTGACATTTGGTATTTGATTTCCTCCAGTAAGCAATATTCTCAATGATAATAACTATTATATATATATATATATATATATATATATATATATATATATATATATATAAAATATTTTCTTTCGTTGCACATACATACTAGATAACAAATAGACAGCAAACGGCCACACATAAAAACGTCGTCGTTCATGGACAACAACCACCTTTCCGCATTGTACAGTCTGATTTTATTGGAGAACGTTAATTTCCTTTTTTTATATACATTTTTCTTTACTTGTACATTGTACCGGAAATGAAACAGACAACAAAAGCACACACATATGACCGCGATAAGCGGACTCAGGTGGCCTGATCAGAAAATAATAGTTTCAGTTCGCCGTTTTCAAAAACTTTGTTCCCACTTTAAGAATTTCCTAACACAAAAACAAAACAAAAAAAGAAATTGGAAATTACTTTGCTTATAAAATCGTCACGAAATTGTAAGTCACACGTTCATTTTTTAAATTCATTTTCAGTTTTTACTCATGGTTTTAACCACTTGTGCGCTTATAACTTTTCGTCTACTGATATATATATATATATATATATATATATATATATATATATATATATATATATATATATATATATATATATATATACGTATATATACATATATATGTACATATATATATATATATATATATATATACATATATATACATATATATATATATATATATATATATATATATATATATATAAACTAAATATAGCCCACATAAGCAGGCTATAATTAGTTTAATTTAGCTACAACCCTTACGCCTTAAGTTGTATTCCAAAATGTATAACTGTCAGTTAATTAGTTTAGGAGTTAATCCTGTACATATAAATATATAAACATATACACATACTTAACATTATATCTATATTTATATACAAATTGATCAAAATAAGAAGTAGGGTTTTATACATAAATCTATTAGCATTATATATTCTAGAAAATGTCTCAAATTTTAGCTATAAGCTTAAGAGCTCTTAATAAGAAATGAACAGCTTAGTAATCTTATTTAATTGATGTGTAATGACTATGGATCAATTTCTATGAAAATGGGATATATTGTGATTTTCAAACGGGGAGTTGTTCCCATATTATTTTCTCTAAAACCCTTTAAAATAATCAAAACAACTGAAATTTGGGGAATGTTTACATTTGGACACGTTTCGCTTAGTAGTTGTTACAAAAATTCATAATAATCGGTTCATTACTTTAGGAATCAATCATGTACATACACATATATAAACATATAAACTTACTTTAATTTATATATATATATATATATATATATATATATATATATATACATACATACATACATACATACGTAAATAACACACCCAATCTCTCAAATTCCGAACCGAATTATTACAGCAGATCTTTGACAAGTAGGGGTCGATACATTATATAAATGATAATAAAATACACGTATCTCAAAACCTTGCTGCAGTTTCACAGAATGTCCGATCATTTTAAGTGTTTTTGACTGATTAAGACACGTGGCATTTTTCGATTGATACAAGTTGTTAGAAACGAGTAATGTTGTTTTGATTATTGGCAAAACCGTTAAAAAGGTTTAGATGAGTACATGAAATTATCAACGCTACAATACTAACAAAATTGTAAACATATTGACAGGGTCCAGTAAAACACGAAAAACACACGTGAAACGATACATAGTAACGTTACCACTCTCTTTCGTAGACTTACTTGTCATTTATCAAACTGAAGTGCTATAAACCAGACTATTGGCAATGAGCACGTTTGTAACGCCATTACACAGCCTCACTACAGGATAGTTAAATTCGTAGTAATGTATGAATTCAACGAGTTCGTGTGTGTATTAGAAAATTTCAATTATTTTAAACTAGCAGGACCGGTGTCCCGGCGTTCTCCTCACGCATTGAACGTTATATTTTCGTTAATAGTAAATAACGTGAAACCGAAGAGGAGTAACGTCAGTGTTAACGTAACGCTTCCGATGGAGATACAGTAAATGCTAACACCACACCTTCATTAGTCTACAGAATAATGTTAAAAGAATGGAACCCTCCTGCTTTGTGTTAAATTTAAAAAAGAATCGAATATGGAAGTGTTAGAAAAATTAAATATTCTTCTGACAATGCGCAGCCGTATTGTTAGCAAGCGGCGAATCGAAAAAAATGTATATATCCTACTGGTAAGAAAGTGGATTTTTTGAGTGTTAAGACACCAATATGAATAAATAATTTGGTTGAAAACGATTTTATATAGATCAACAATAATACTTATGTATTATATAAAATACAACTGAAAGAAATTAAATTGAAATGAGAATGAATTTAATTGTCTGTCCCTGAACGAACCTCCATTGAATGTTTCACATGTTTCACAATGAAGGGGCAGATAACTCTGCTCCAACCTCTTGAACTTTGAGTAGAAAATTGAAACTTTTTTAATTTAGAAAAATAGTTAATTTATGTTTTAAATATAAATCATTTAAAACTAGCAGTATTTTCTAGTTTTAATTTGTTTTTCATTTAACATCTACTAAATGAAATATTCTGGTGTAATGTGTGGCGGGTGTAGAACATGTTAATGATAGAACGCAACCCCCGCCACATTTCTCTGAATATGATGAAAAAAGAACTAAAATGTAACAAAAATCAGAAGTATCTGAATATTCAGAAAGGGGTGTCACTCCCGTTTAACTTCGTTACATCCAACTAAATAAAAGTTAACATAGTCCACCTTACGACCCATTACGCCTAGCTACTATGTTCCAATAGTTATAATGATCGGTTGATTAATTCATAGTAGTAAACACAGTTAATCCTTTCTGTGATTACATATACTCTTCATTTTCGACTTTACACTGAAAACTTGGTCTTAAGAAGCCCGGCTGAAACATCTCTGCAAGTAAGTAGCTAAAATATTTGTATAAATATCAATTTATACGATTCATAAATATATATATATATATATATATATATATATATATATATATATATATATATATACATATATATATATTTATGTATATATATATATTATTATTATTATTATTATTAATAATAATATTATCATAATAATAATTATTATTAAGGTTATTTTTATTATCATTATTATTATTATTATTATTATTATTAACATTATCATAATTATTATTATTATTAATGTTATTATAAATATCATCATCATTATTATTATTATTATTATTATTATTATTATTATTATTATTATTATTATTATTATCACTATTCAACTTGTACATTAAATAATGATTTCAAAATTAAGACTCGGTAAAAAATACTTTGAGATTTTTTTTAAATTAAAGTATTCTTTTTTACACGTCAGATAACCGTTAATAATCTTTTTAATTTGATCTGCATGTTCCTATATTTCAATGTTAATATTGAACAACACCCGAAAAAATGGCATATCGTTGTGTGATTAGACATTTTTTTCCGTAACTGATCATTTTTTTAAGTCGTGCTAATAAGCCAATATATGATCGCGTCAAAAAAGCATGCCGAAAAAATAAAATAGAAAGGGCCACAATGTCTAGGGTTAAATGTCAAATATATAAATGAATTAACACTCTCTCTCTCCCCCTCTCTCTCTCTCTCTCTCTCTCTCTCTCTCTCTATATATATATATATATATATATATATATATATATATATATATATATATATATATATATATACAACTGATTTTTTGTTAACACTTCGATTGAGAAAATAAATAGATGTGAAATCCCATATTTAGACAATAAAAACTATGATGGAATTCTGATGTGGATAGGACGTTTCGTTGTATTATCAACTTCATCAGTGTTCAGTATTGAGTTCGTTCAATTGTTCCTATTTACTTGCCTCGCAACGTGTGTAGGTCGGTCTTTATTGTGGGAAACGAACTGCTCATCAAAAAAACACTCTGAATTAGAAGGAAAATAAAAATTACCCCAGTCTAAAAGGATTTCTCCTCACTGACTAAGGATAGAAAAGATGCAGTGTAGTATCATAACAGATAACTTATATATTAAGATATATTTATACATACATATATATATATATATATATATATATATATATATATATATAATTATTTATAAATAAATATTATTTTTAAATATACCCATATACACATGCGTTTCATGCCAAACCTGCAATCGTCAGTATAGGAGGATACAATTCCGTGCCAGCCACACGGTTCTAACCCCGATGCATCAGTTACGTTCGACTCGTACCAAGGCTTCACTATGCATATTTTAAGAAATGGGAAGTAAATTATCATCTAAATAGCAGACATCGCGGCTATCCAGCAAGCAGTCTAGAGAACTCAATAGACCAAGCCCATATATATATATACATTAATTGTTGTTTGTTATTGTTTGGGCGATAGAGACAAGGTTTATTTATCTACTGTGATGCACATTTACATGTACATATATGTGCATATATAATGAGATGTAATTCCCTACTGGACTCAATCCTGGAGTGTCTTCGGTCTCTCTGTACCAGGGTTTGTGAGGACAACCTGAAATGAAGATACTTCCCCCACGTTGTAAACGCTGACAAAATATTAAAAATAACATAGTATTCGAAGCCCAAATAAGATCCATTCGATACGAGTATACACTGGCTCATGTGATGAATGGTGCGCCTACTCCAAGTAATGTTACCTTAAGTAAAAACACTTAGCTGGATACTACACCAGACTAGATAGAATCTAGTAAGATAAAGAAACCACAAGAAATATATACTATCTGTACAAACTCAATTTTGACAGGTAAAGTAGAACTTTAATGGAATGTTCGAATATCTATATATCTCATATATTGATCAAGTGCTATACCTGAAAGCTTATATATATATATATATATATATATATATATATATATTTTTTTTTATTTGAATCAAAGGGAAAACAGTTTTCAGTGGAGAGGTTGTGCTCCCAAGGACCTTCTTAATATTATACAAATTTGCTGAAATTTTTGGAATTGACATAATTTTTGGTCATTTACACATTTTATGGAATGGAAACAATATCTGAAGAGGGCACAAAAGCTTGAAACGCGTTATAAAATTATAAAATTATAAAATAATAAACAATTGTTGAAAAAAGTTTTTTACAAATGTAAGTAGCCTCACTTCTTTAAATATACATTTTTCTCTCGTTGGAACTGCACTGATGCTGCACCACCCTCTACTCTATATATTTCAAGTCAGTTTCCTGGGATGGTTGATACTAATGGTTTACTACTTAGCAAGGCCAAAAGCCACTCGATAATAAAGATCAATGAGATTGTCATTAGGTATCATGAAAGAATTGAGAACGATGTTTTATTAATTCAGAGGACGAATCGACAGATATTTGTTGACACTTGACTAGTAAAAGACCATGTTGTAGTCTGTATGGAAGCAGTCCAGCGGTAATGTGTACCACATGTGTACAGTTCTTCGAAAATAACTCCGTTCATTGGAAGTTTTGTTTGATTTTAGGTACACCAAGAAAGAAAGGAGAGTTATTTTCAGTGTTGAGAGAAGACAAGTTTTTATTGAAAAGGTTTGACCGGAGTTAGGGACCAGAGATTGGAGCTCAGTTAAGAGTGGAGAAATACTAGCAACGTCTCTTCTGGGACAAAGGGGATATAGAGAAGCGAGAGATCATCTCAGAATATATTGCGACGTTGATTGTGTACTCTGTCGAGGCAGGAAAGACTGCTCTTACCGGCACTTCTCTGAATGTAGTATTTGACTTTTACACAGGTAGAGCATTGCATCGGGCGTTTGATACTTTCTGGATACTTATAGAATGATATTTAATTATCACCAGAGTGATAACAATATTAACATGTGGTTTACGTTTGCGCAGGACGACTATTAAAAGGAAATACATGTTACTTATTTCAGATTGATCTCTATATATTCTGAAATTACATTATCTAGCATATTTCGATGGATACATATATTTCATTGTGGTCAAAGAGGCAACAATGATACAGTGGAGTCTACTTTCAAGCCGAACATTCAGCAAAAGAAATACGATATTTTTATTTTTTTAAAAAGACCACGAATAACAATACATCTAATCTTTAAGTCGATTATCCTAAGTGCTTGGACAATTACATTATATTTTGATTGAAAAAGGAAAAACACTATCGTGGGGTCTGCATTCGCGCCTTGAATCCGTAAAATGCAAATAAGACAATCAGTTTATTTGATTCATTTATAACATAATACTTATATGAATTAAAAAGTGAGATACGAAAATATAATGCGAATGCAGGACGTTGATAGGAATATATAACTGTCTTCAATCATGCAGTATGTTCCTCCGGCGGTTAAAAGCTATCTATTTACCGAAAATTACTCAATAAATGTCACATTTCTTGAACTTCATTCCACTAAATAGATGCTGAATTCATCCTTAAAATATTGAATATTATAAAATGTAAAACAAAAAAGCAAGATGGCATTACGGGCTGAAGGCAAATGAGTATGTGTTATTCAAATTTGGGCAACACCAAAATTACAGCTAGTATGCATATATATATATATATTATTACTCGATTGAGACCGAGTGCATTGGTGTTGTGATAATCTATTGTTAATCGCTTAAGTCGTCCCTACAAGAGAATGCCAACGTGACTGGTCAGACCTATTTTGTACGCCAGGATGCGCTTCACCTAAAAAAATCACCTGACCTATATATACATTTGTTTCTACCAATCTAGGCTGGGCAATGTAGTGAGTAGTATTACCACAGTGTCATCGTAGCTTTAATTCATTTTCGTTCAGTAGTTTTACACACTTGATATCGGCATCCTATTACAGGTTTCAACTCTCGCTGATTTCTCAGATTGTTCATAGTTCCCGAGTGGGTTATATCGTCGTAATTTGGGTTATAACATTATTCGTGTCCTGGGGTTTCTAATAATTATCTCTACACTTACAGTTCCGGAAAGGATGAAACGTATACGTATTTAGATAAAAACAAATATATATATATATATATATATATATATATATATATATATATATATTCAGAGATAATGATAACTCTTGAAGAAGGAACTAATCTCTAGTTTCCTACGAGCTTGTTTTGTCTCGTAGAACCCAGTTCGCTGTCGGAATCGTCTTGTAATCGGATTTATGTCTTCCTCTTAGTCTTTTCCATTGTCTCGGGGTTCATTCTGTCGCTAAAGATGTCAACCTATTGTCTGTAGATCTTGAAAGGTGCCCAGTCGACCCATTTTTAGCCGTTCTGATGGTAGAGACGACTACATTTACTCCAATTTGCTGTCTAATTTATGTGTATATATATATATAATTATTTAATAATAAATTTTTATCTACATACCTATACGTTTCATTTTTACGGAATCGTCAGTGTAGAGATAACTATTCGAGCCGGTTGCACTATTCAAACTACGGAATCTGAGCTGTTTGTGTACACCTCTAAATTCGACGCCTTTACCGATGAGGCCGGCATAAATAGTCATAAAAAATTGTTCGAAACAAACATTTTAAATAAAAAGCAGTTAGAACGCGTTCTCTTTAAAGGAACGTTGCATTATAGCCAGTGTTGACGGCTATTTTATCTCGCATTAAAGAGTCCAGCAAAATTGGGGCAACAAATAATTATTTAATAGTAAATATTTTTTTTATCTACGTACGTATATATATATATATATAGTGTGTGTGATGTTATATTGAAAAGAAATAATAAAGTGCTCGATCGCAGAGGAGTAACAGCTAATATAATTTATTTGAAAACTATATGTTACATATTTCAAAAACGTACCACGGTTTTATCCAGATGGGCTGACTTTTTTACTTTAAAAAAGTCTATGCCTAGTGGAATCGTAAGCGTTCTGATTTTTTTATTTTCTCATCGTGATTTGACCTCATTTATAACGCTTACGATTCCACTAGGCATATGATTTTTTTAAGTATAAAAAGTCAGCTTATCTGGATGAAACTGCGGTACGTTTCTGAAATATGTAACATATAGTTTTCAAATAAATGATATATATATATATTGTCAGATAATCTAGGATTAAGGATTAGTTATTATAATCCTATGAACCTATTTCTCTAGCTAATTACCCGGTATGACAATTTTATCTCATTTCGTAATACATAAAATAAAGCAAGATATCGTCTTTGCTGTATATTGATGTTTGGGACGAGCGAAGACCATATAATGAAAGACTAATACACCATCAATACCATCATTTGATTTTCGTAAAATTTTACTAGTATAAAGTTGTGTGTTATCATGGAATGGGGCTTGTTTATCTATCATCAGTTCACGAAAACTAGAATTGTTAATTGGTTCCTAGTGAAGCCATATAGAAACGGAGCATGATTTGAATGGTGTCATTTAGCACCTTTGAAAATGTAACATTTTTCAAACTGATTCGAATTTTCTACTACGCTTTTGAGTTCTATCACAGCCAAGGAAACGAGAAAAATATTAACTTATACTTATATATATATATATATATATATATATATATATATATATATATATATATATATATATATATGCGTGTGTGTGTGTGTGTGTATGAGACGAACATCGATTATACCCTCCATCCCTTTTTCCAACCGACTTCTCTCCCAGCTTTTCCTTGTCTACACCTTATCCATCATCCATCTTAGATTGTCCATCTGCACTGCACCCATCCAAGTCATACAGTTCCCTGACCTTCCAAAATTTTAATATTCCTATTCCTATAATAGATTAAACCCACCCCTTAGTTTGGGCCAGTAGTGTGCCTCTTAAATAATATCCTCTAACAGATTATACATCTCTTACAAATGTCCATATCCCCGACCAAGAATAACTAAGATCTTACATCTTATTAATATACCACTCAGCGTTAATACATGATTTTCCCATTCTGACTGGTCACGGCCCCTGACCCAGTATATTATCAAATGATCCTTGACCCATTGATGTAGTCATAAAATCCCCTTATTTCCCAGATATGTTAAAAAATTCAAATTGAAATTTACCGCTAAACTTATTAATCATCGACTTTAAGCCCTAGCGTCTAATATATAAAGCAGCCTTGGGCAGATTGACCGCTTAAATGGGAACTTGTTGCCTATTTTATGATTTTAAGATAGGTAATGGTGGACCACCATTCAGTACTTTCTTTTGAGGTGTTCAGTGGTTTACCATTATATTTCTTCTGTGAATACATTGCTGGGCCCTAGAACTGACGATATTGACCCTTGATTTCATTTTATTTCCTTAACTATAGCGTCGTGATTAAATCACCCTGTCAAATTGACACTTGCCAGCGTTCCTTATAATGAAGGCAACTGTCCATGGGGTGTGAATTATCTCCCTTCTTCTAAGGCATTGTAGAACTGTATTAATAATGATCTCTCCTTTAACACCGGCTGATGCAGACGATGTATGAAGACACGAATGTAAACGACGGTCCGACTGAAACTACCCTCTCTATCAAGCTACTCTCTCTATGAATCTTTCAAATACTCAGAAGCTGTTTGTCACATTAACCATGATATCTTTCCTTTTCTTATAACTGTTCCTAATCTAATAAGAGTGACTACTAATCCCTCCCCAGATTTTCAAACTAAGAATTGACACTCCTTTTGCTGTTCGCTCGTATCAGGCTGCAATTTGATACAATAATTTGGCCCCAAATAGTCCGACAATTTCCCCGCCCTTAGTATTTGCATCGGTTGCTATCTAAAAAATAACAATTACAATTATGAATAATAATTTTACCTAAGAATCCCAGATTGTCTCATTTGATTGTGTCTATACTCTTTGTCCTGCTGCATATATTTTGTACTCGTGTCTGTGGTTGTGTGTAACTCTCTATTGCTCTCTCTCTCTCTCTCTCTATATATATATATATATATATATATATATATATATATATATATGTATATATATATATTATATATATATATACATATATATATATATATTATATATACATATATATATATATATATATATATATATATATATATTATATATATAATGGATTGAATGAAATAATAGAATTAGAAATTAATCAAACTTCATTACATATCAAAGTTCAAGCAGCAAGTACTGTACTTTTTTCAGTACCTTTTGCTTGAACTTTGATATGTAATGAAGTTTGATTAATTTCTCACTTTATTCTTTCATTCAATCCATTATTATTAATGTTCTATCAAATATAGTGGGATTTGTCTTTATCCTCATAGTCTACTAATTAAAGATATTAGATATTATTTATATCTTTAAAGTATCATTTTAATATATATATATATATATATATATATATATATATATAGATGCGTGTGTGTGTGTGTTAAAGCCAATATTTGTTGGCTGTGTGTTAGAGAAATCGATATGGTGACGGTAAGGATATTCAAATAAGTTTAAATAAGGCTTACATTACGTAATTTAAATACACCATTGAAACTTTTAGTAAGGAAGAATATCAGAACTGGCACGGTAGGGCACATGAGATCCCAGTCAAATTTTAATAAAAGTTTGACATTCATAGCCTGTACATCCTGGTCAAAACTCGCATTAGCTTGCTTGACATAAACGTTCTATATTAGAAACATGTAGTTGCATAGATCATCGCTTTCTAGTTGGGAGATTATTTGCGGTTAAAAGGGGCGAATTACTAATTTAGCTGCTGGGAGATGGAATCGACACATCACTGACGTCATACATCTAATAATCTTTAAGTAGGTATATATGTTTACATATTTCTATGTATAGGATTTACTCTTAAAATAAAGAACTGATTATTATAAATTTTGGAACACAGCTGCAAGGAATAAGGCTTGGCAATGTGGGCTATATTTAGTTTAATATAGTTTTATGTAAAAGGAGTAAAGAGGAGGCCGAAGCTTTTCGTGAAAATTCAGATACCTCTGAGTTTAAACATTTTTTAACAATAAGTATTAGACATTAATGAATATTTACTCCGAATACTTCCATTGTTTTAATATTTTAAAAAGACATTAGCAGGCATAATCTAGACAGTGTCACACATTTCAAAATTCAAATGTTTCAGATGTGCATTATATTTAATTCATAGTCATTAGACGCCAATTAAGTAAAATTCTCTGAATTGCAATTTCTTTTAAATTTTGAAACATTTTCTAGAATCAAAATCATGTAACGGAGTTTGATCAACATTGGAATAAGGATACTAGAAGTAAGGTTTAATAGCATTGTATTTTAGTTTTAATCCTTGGTGCAAAACTGTTCTGTTAAATAGTCTTACCTGTCCTAGGACGGATATGTTTCTAGTATGTATATATATATAATTACTTCAAAAAATTAATAACCAAAAAAGAACGTTGTGTTTTAACAATCAATAAAATCGCATGTGGATTATTGTAAATATTTAGATAATCTCTGTCAAACACGCCTCGGATTAGAATATATACATTCCTTCCTTGGCAGAGTACAAAACCGACTTCGAAATCTAGTGGGACATCCCTTCTTCCCTTATTTTCACAAAAGAGATCTTGCTACTTTTTCCCGCTATTATCGTTTATTTTTTATGGTAGATGCTCGACTGAGCTCCAATCTAGGCTCCCTCCTGTAAAAAATTTGAAAGAAAAACTCATCAAGCTACAACCACTGTAAATAATTTCCATTTATCCCTTTGTGTACTTAAAATTAAACGGAGTTTCCATGAGCAGAGTTCATTTCATAGAACTATCCGTCTGTGGAACACAATACCACTAGGCTTCTTTCCAGCTGATTAAAACATAGTTTATTTAAAGTCCAATGTAAGCAAATTCTTGTTGAGTGGTTCTCTTAAATAATCAAATTCTGCCAATTTCAACCATCGTTACCAATCATCACGGTGCTGTATCACCGTTCATCTGACAAACTCATTAACTATTATCCTCCTGGGCCTTTGGGCCTAAATAATTGATGACTCTTTCGTAAAAACCTATGAATACATAATGGATAAAGAATTATAATATATCGGTATAAAAAAAGTTAAAATTCTCATACTGGGGTAACCCCTTATACAAAAAAGGAGCATGCTCAATATTTAAAAAAGAGCATAGTAAGAGTTAAACATATAAAATAACACATATTTTATCATATATAAACAGATATGTGTTTATTTCAGAGATCAAGTAAAAAGTCTGTCAGATTCACTTATTTCCAGAAATTTCAGAATAATAAATTCCTCATTAGTCTGTCTAATGGATTATTCACTTATTCACTGGCATACTCTTACGAACACTTTATTGGATCTCTTAAATAAACAGATAATCTTTCATGTTAAATATAGCAAGATACGTTTTTGCCATTTGTAGCTTTTTCGCTGTTAATAAAGCCACGGAACAATGGATTTTAGGTATTCCGCTTTTCCTTTTTTATTCATAGTGTCGGATTTATTTCATCCTTTTATTTGCCATTCTTAACTATATATATATATATATATATATATATATCTATATATATATATATATATATATATATATATATATATATATATAGATATATATATATATAGATATTCATATCATATTAAATTATATATTTTAATATTTTACCTACGTACGACGTTGTTTCGAGCTTACGGCTCTCATTAGCGCAGAGGCACCTTGAATCTGTAAGCGTTCGTTCAGTCCCTTACGCCACGGGAGATTGGCACGTGATAACAGATAAATTAACTTATATTTAACACTGAAAGCGGCGAGTGTAAACATATATATATATATATATATATATATATATATATATATATATATATATATATATATATATACTAGCAGAGCTACCCGGTGTTGCCCAAGTTAGAGTGTGCGATAGCTAATGCCACATCATGGTAAGGAGAGTTTACTTTAACAGCAACCTTGATGCTGTCAGCTAGATATCTTAGTCACCGAGCTATTCAGATATATTTTTATACTCTTAAACTAACGCTTATAAATATATTAATTTCATTGTGCAACATATTATAAATTGGCATTAGCATCTTTAAAGCGCAGTCAGAGACGAAAAATACTTCCATTACTTTCACATGAAAATTGTGCATTTGAATACAATTATATTGCAAGTACACTTCCTAGTATGTCTTCGTTTTTAGGCGCAGACATTGTTGTATATATATATTTATATATTTATAAATAAAAATCCTATTTCATTTGAATCAAAGGGAACACAGTTTTCAGGAAATGGGGTTGTGCCCCCGGGGACCAACTTAATATAAAAATTTGCTGAGATTTTGGGGAATAGACATCATTTTTGGTCATTTACCTATAGTTTAACTTTCATTTGAATCAAAGGAAAAACAGGTTTCGGTGAGGGTTGGATGTGCACCCGAGAACCCTCTTGATATTATCAAAAAATGCTGAAATTTTTGGAATAGATATTATTTTTGGTCATTTACCTATGGTTTAAATTTCATTTGAATCTAAAGGAAAACAGTTTTCAAGGCGGGGTTGTGCTCTAGGGGACTCCCAGGTTAAAGGGCTATATTTTCTTCACTGAGAGGTCAGAAATCCACAATCCAATTTTCAAGCAATCCTGTCCGGCGGTTTGGATGAACATAAGACAAAAAGATCAGACAGACACACACACACACACACACACACACACACACACAAACAGAGCTAATATATATATATATATATATATATATATACATATATATATATATATATATATTACATAACACTGTTTATGTGCATTTTACTTTCTGACGTAATAATATATAATAAAAATACACCTTTTTTTTCATGTTAAGTTTTGAATCTTTTCATTAGCCATAGTCTGTTTTACGATATATTATAGTTTTACTAATTTAAAACCTTATATATATATATATATATATATATATATATATATATTAAGGGGCTTTTAATATTCATAAATAAATATTAAATTATTTTTCCTACATACGACGTTGTTTCAAGTTTATGCTCTCATCACTGTAAGAAATGATAATTTCAGACGTTCTCATGGCGCGAACCTGATTCACAGTCTACCCGGACTCTGAACGCTTTCGCTCTATATTCAACGTCATAAGAAATTATCACGTTATACGGGAGAAATTAATTTATATATATATGCCGAATACAGCAGACTGTAAAACCAGAAAGTCTAAAGCGTTCAAGGAACTTAATCGAAGCCTTGGTTTGAAGCTCAATGAATGTCTGTTTTAATATCTGCGAATAGTGCTTAACTTTCATCCCTTAAATTTGCTAACATTTTGAGAATAGACATAATTTTTGGTCATTTACCTATGGTTTGAATTTCATTTGAATCTAAGGAAAACAGTTTTCAGTGGCGTGAACCCCCAGCGTTGAAATGATATATTTCTTATATAGCCTATGATCTTCACTGAGAGGTCTATAGTTCACATGCCAATTTTCAAGCAATTCTGTCCAGCGGTTTGGGGGAACATAAGACAAAAAGATCAAGCGGTCACATACACACACAGACAGAGTTACTATTTTATATATAGATCTCTCTCTCTCTCTCTCTCTCTCTCTCTCTCTCTCTATATATATATATATATATATATATATATATATATATATATATATATATATATATATACATATATATATATATATACATATATGAAGCAATCCAACAAAAGATATAAGCGTCAACTAATATCTTATAATTAGTGAAACATCCGGATAAAAAAACTGAAGCTCAATATACTGGATAGAGCATTAATATTATAATATAAAATGAAGTAATAAAATAAGGTGTCAATCAAATTTTATTAGAATTCAAAGTTCATGCAAAGCATCCTTAAGTCCTTAGCTCATGAGTTTTCAAAGATAATTCTTCTCTTCAGAGGACCATTACCGCAGTTATACTACTACAGGCAATAAAATTACGCTTTGAAAATATATAAAATTATATACACAAATATATAAAAATACATAACATCAAACATATCAATCCAAAAACATACTTTTGTTGAATCCATACAGTCCATCCAGGTCATACAAGTTGAGAAGCATAATCAGGAAGGACATTACTCCAAGATACAAACAGCAGTCCAAATATGTGAAACTGAAGGGGCCGGCAAAGTTATCCAGTCGCGAAATGTGTCCATATTCAATGTTAATGATAAATAAATAAATCAAAATAATACAAAAAGTCCAATCAAAGTTCCGAGATCCCAACATGTGCAACTCTAATCAAATCCAAATTCGTTGTTTAATTAGAAAACCCGCTAAATCCGAATTGAGCAAAATAAGACGGACTCCCATCACATCTAGCCAGAAGAGCGAAAAATATATAAGTGATCTTCTCTCCAGACATGACAAATCCCTAACGAACAGAAGGCGATATTAAATTGTCTACATCTCAGAATGACTTCAACGGGTTCAAGATTATGTCTGTCCTGCTTCCTGTTTGACAGGTTCAAGAAAAGACAGCAACATACAACCCCGCCAATTCTAATAAAATTTGATTGACACCTTATTTTATTACTTCATTTTATATTATAATATTATATTATAATATATATATACATATATATATATATATATATACATATATATATTTATATATATGTATTTATATATATATGTGTGTGTGTGTGTGAAAAAAAAACGGAAAAATATTTATCCTCATATATATATATATATATATATATATATATATATATATATAGATAGAGAGAGAGAGAGAGAGAGAGAGAGAGAGAGAGAGAGAGATAGAGAGAGACAGTAATCTAGAGATGTCTGTTGAAGGTAACCTGGTTTCATCTTTTTTGTCCTGCTGGATTTAAGGTAAAAATCGACTGGTATAAACAGACCGATTCTTCACCCCCGTTTTGTTATCGAAAGTTCCGAAAAACAAACGGGTAAAGCACACATCCCTGGTGGGATTGGTTAGTTTCTTTCTGCTCCCCCAGAAAAGGCCACCCGGTCTTCATAAAAAGCTGCTTCTTTCTGGCATTTGATATGATGGGGATAGTTTTTTTTTTAATATTTGTTTATTTAAAAATGATCTTTAATTTTGTTCATTGTTTGTTATAGGCGTGTTTTCATTCAAGTAGGTTTGCTTATGAAATATATTTGTATTCCACGGCGTGTGTAGGGGTACATCTACGTCTGTGACTTGACAGAATCTTTAAATATGTTATTGTTTGCTCAGTTAGGACGTCTTAAAATTTCAAGAACACTCAGGATACGTAAAATAGCCGTCTGATCTCAGGAAGTTATAACTTTCCTTCTGACATCTGCGAGTCAGCCTGAACGTGCACTATTAAAAAAGTGGTGTCTTTTGACATGTGTTGCCTTCCCAAGACATCGAACCCTGTATTATCAGTCCATTTCTTCTATCCTACTAAACAAAGTTTTAATCTTCGCTAAGAATAACTCAGATATCACAGACTTAGAGATCAAACTAATAGTTTTGGCCAGGAGATCCCTATTAGAATTTGATAACAAATTTTGGACCAGGAGGGATACCCTCAATAACTTTGATATCACTATGAAAGCTTCGGACTCTGCCCAGGTTACTAACCTTGTAGGATTGTACTTATTGAGAGAATTGAAATTGTACTTCGGACATTTACACGGTGGGCTATACACGGACGATGCACTTTTTGTTTCTAGGGAGAGATCGAGACAATACAACAACACCATTAAAGATCTACACAATTTTTTTTAAAACCTCAGATTAACCATAACTATAGAACCTGAGAAAAGAATATCTAATTTCCTTGACCTTACATTAGAATTGTTTAGTCCCTACCACAAACCAAATCTAACCCTCTTCTACGTACATAAACTATCTAACCACCCAAAATCCATCATTAATTCAATAGTCCCTTCAGTCTCCAATAGAATCTCAAAGTTATCTGCTAATAGATCCATCTTCGAACAAAATTCCAGCTTCTAGAATAACGCACTCCTTAATTCGGTATACACTGATGAAATTAAATATTAAAAAAATCCCTTTATCCAGAAGAACAAACCTTTAAATATAATTACACACAAAATGGCAATACAGGATATACAGCGAACTAATACTACACTACCCAAGAAATCCAAAACATATATAAATTGACCCACTAAAACTATCAATATTGACAAACCAGCTAACCCTCAAGAACGCGGTAAAAATAAAAATATTAGAAGAAAGAATAGTATCTGTTTTAACCCACCATATAACTGCAGTGTGAAACCAAATATCGCTAAGGAATTTTTCAAAATTTTAGATAACTCATGCAAGCACCCGCAATATAGCAAAAACCATCATCACATCTAACAACAAAAAAATTAAATCGGCCCAACAACTAGCACCTACTATACACCCCACTAATAACTGCGACTGCCAGAAATCTTGAGAATGCCCATTAAATGGCAACTGCATACAAAGTAACGTTTCTATGTCTGCACTGATAAACAATTCCCACAAAACACTATTATGCAACATCTCACTATTGGAATTACTTCATTTTTGAACGCTTTTCCATGCTGTCCTCACGAAAACACCTCTTTTCCATCTAAATCTCCTTTCATTGGACACTTTATCAACGGACAATTACCATCTGGGCAAACCCCATATCTTTTTCACACGAACTTTTTTCACTCTCCATTACTTAATATTTTTTCAAATTTTGAGTTTTAGCGTTTCCACTGCCAGCTTATCTATCTATGTAATTCCTCTGATGATAAGATTTTTATCTTTGAAAAGCCTTGGCTTAAGGAAAGAATGATAAACATAAATTTATTACTGAGTATACCTTGAATTGAACAATCAAAGTTGGAGAAATTTGTCATTCGTACATATTTATCCCTCTTCTTTTATCTCTCTCTCTCTCTCTCTCTCTCTCTCTCTCTCTCTCTCTCTCTCTCTATATATATATATATATATATATATATATATATATATATATATATATGTTGGTAAGTAATGAAAATTTGCGTAAACAAGCTCAATGTCCGGAACGTTTTTATGTTTTGTTTTAATTTAAAAAATATAGAGTAAGACATCACCATTGCTGTTTTTGCATGTACGCTGCAAATACGAACTCTGTGATGTTATTTATAAAAATAAAAAAATACAAAATTAATACTAAGATTGTATTAATCGGAAAACTTTCCTCGTAATAAGTTGTGTTTGATCTTGGTATAGGGCTTTGTTCCCAATTATATCCTCAGTAAGAGATAACAGAAAACATGAATTGGAACCGTGACCCTAGATTGAATATGAGGAAAATTTGAATGATATCATTAAATTCTTTACAAAATTTAACCCATATTGAAATTAATTTCAATTTTCTGTTAGCATATTGATTTCTATAACAATAAACATTCTCTCTCTCTCTCTCTCTCTCTCTCTCTCTCTCTCTCTCTCTCTATATATATATATATATATATATATATATATATATATATATACAAAGAGTGAGGGGGGAGAAATTTTGCTTTTGTGGTTTTGATATACTCTCTCTATATATATATGCTCTTTTATATCTATCTATAAATCTATCTCTTTATACATATAAATGTTATGATATGCTCTCTATCTACTTATTTATCTCTCTCTCTATATATATATATATACATATATATATATATATATACACACACACACACATATATATATATATATATATATATATATGACATCTTATTGCTTGAGCTTTTAAAGAGGGGAAATAGTAATTGTCACTTTGCGTAATGCGTTACTCTTCTATATAGAGTAGATTTCTTTTGGTGACCGGTAGTGGTGAATTTTAATAAAAAGACATAAGTGCGATAATATCTGTTATCATGTTACGAATCTCAACTTTTAAGGGTTTACCACATCTAGCCACACTAAAGAGTCATAATACGGTGAATCAGCTTTCTGTGGTTGACACCATCTATATCTACCCCCCCCTCTCTCTCTCTCTCTATATATATATATATATATATATATATATATAGTGACGGGAGCAACGCACGTTAAATTAGATAGACAGGTGATAGAGAGCCATACAGGCTTTCCGACAAGAGTCTACTTTGATTTTCTTCATATACTTCTATCTCTTTACCGAAGCATGAACAGACAATCGAATGAGATAGGTGAAAGTCGGTCATATACCGCTTCGCGACAGGCGATTGTCTCCTTTGTGTGTTTCTTTCTGTTTTCCTCTTGCGTGCTTAGCACAACAAAAACACGGTGAGCATTGGAGTGATGTAAGCAGCTGTGGGTCAAACAAGAAATATAAACGTGTGTACTTTAGAGCAACCGACAATGTGAGAAGAGGCGCAGAGTTTGGAAAAGTGGATTGGGAGAAAATAACCGAGTTAGCCGAACAACATCTAACAGAGCTATGTCGTCTGGAAATCTGATTCCTGGCAGAACTAATTATGGCATAGAGATTTGGAACCAAACGGTATAGCGCCATAAAATTGGCTAACAAGGCTTTGGTGAAAATCCAAAAAGAAGTCGGCATTAGAATCTGTCATCATCTGGCTGGTTCTGTATCTGCGGATCAGGGGCAGAACTGTAAATTAATGGGATAAGAGTGATAACGTTGATTATGTGCAACTCCACTCTTGTGTGTTTTATTTACTCCTCCCCAGGCCAGTTTTATCTTACTCCCACAAGTAAGATGTGACCCAAGATCGGGTCGAGAAAGTGGGTTTGAAAAGCCACCGCTCGAGAGGTGAGCACTTTGGCCATTTAAAAATTGCCTGGGCAGCCCCGTCGGCATTCCCCGGTAGGGGCGCCTCAGACAGTAAGCAATAAACTAACTCCTCCCCAAAGAGGGGAGGCAAAGCCTGGGAGGGTGGACCTCCTAGAACTGCACAGGACAGGCGTGCAGTATCCATCGGAACAGATACTACACTTTGATCTTAGCCAAACCTTCTGCGACTTCATATGGAAACACTGAGCCTGGATGCTATCGGTTTCTTGGGTAAAACTTTGCAAGTAAAGTTTAGCTGCAACCTACAAGTAGGAGTTCATGCAGATACTGAAGCACGAAGTCTATAGAAATTTTATAATGAATTATTTATTTGAAGAACATATACAAACGATGAATATTGAACGCATAATTACCCGAATATTGTTATTCTATTACTAGAACTTACCAAGTACGAATCGTTTTACATCCGATTCGATTCTCAAAGAGAACAGATGAATCTAATAAGCTATGTAATTGTTTACCTCTGAACGTTTGACCTGCATAAAATATGTATATTAAATTTCGATTAAATCAATCACACTCCATCCAAATAAAAACTCTTTTTTGTCATGTTTTTACTTTCATTTTTTCTCTCGTGTTATCGCATAATATTTAATTACTTATTACAAGATCCATGTGGTTTTGTTTCCTCTAACAATTACCTTATTTAATGTGTTTTTACCTGCAGACATCCTTTCAGAATTCTGAGATCGAACGAAATTAGTAATGCTAATTTGTATTCGGTATTATTGATCATCACATAAAATTTGGTGATTCTAAGACCGGAATCTTTAACAGCTTAAGAACACGCACAATAATTTGTAAAAGAAATGGACAAAAATAATAGTTTTAGTGAAGGGATTTTTAAAATCCTTGCTAGGAGCAGTTAGGATGAAATAAGATGAAGCATTCCTAAAAAAACCTACAATCAGATGTTGGTAGAGCTACGAGGAAGAAGAGCGTAATTAAAGTTATAGAGGAACCTTAGTGATAATTATATCTTTGAAGAGGATATTTTGAACGAATTACAAGTAAACGTATACAAGCTAACACCAGTTCAAATAGAATTGGAGAACGCTACAATGGTTGCCTAATCTTAAATAGAGAAAACACGAATAGAACACGAGACTATGATGCAGGAGCTTTAGCTTAATGCATAGATCGATAGAGCAACACCTAGAGAGTTCGATCTAACTAAACATGTACGGCTCGTACTGAAATTCATTATGAGAAGCCATTGCCAAACTTTAAGTGGCCAAAAGACGCATGGCCAATGTTGTTGCGGTGAAAACGCAGAAATCCTGCGCTATACTATCAGTTGGAGATGACGGTGGTGAGGTGGATAACGACGTGGACTGACGACCTGGGTGTGGCAAGTTCGAATCCAGTCGGCACCATAGAATCACTTTCACTTAAGGATGTTGGCAAGCATTACGTAGTCCCTCCTGCAACAATGCCAACAACAGAATCAAGCCGGTCAACATAGTTATACCGTGTTGATCCATACGAATTTACTAGTTGAAGATTATGTAGAGTAGGTGAAAGTTAATTCTAGTAACAACTGATTTAGTGTCGTTAACTCTAATCTGCCTTGCTCTACTAAATTACATTTGCCCATCTTGAAATTTGTGATCAAAAAAATTAGACAAAGAAAATATAAAATAGAACTTTTATGGAGGCTGGGCAAAAAAAAAATTAAAGAATAAACCGATTGTGTTACTGTGGAAATTTTATTTTCATTGCCATTAAGCAGTGTGGGTTAAGAGGGGGAAAATTTTTCAGTGTTGTGTGTCGACTTGTTTCTCTCTGTCTCTTATTTTCAGCATCATCACAATTGTTGTCATCTGCGTTACGCTTGGCCTTCCCTGCTGCCTCAGGGTTGGGGACGGGGGGGGAGGAATGACTTGCACTTAGAGTCAGTGTTGACAATTCACCGAGTTTTTTTTCTAAATCTGGACATTTCGTTGGCCACCCAAAAGCTTGTCTTGAAACTTAACTCTCTGAGCGGCGTCATATAAACATTTAACAAATAGGCCGAAAAAAATGTGAACATTTCAAAAAGGTTTGATAAGAGTGATAGGATTAAGTGAACTCTGGAATATTTACTTTGTATCCCCATGAAATTCAAATTACACTGGAGAGCCAATGTTAACTAAATTATTTTACCTATTCACCCTAAGTCGGTAAAGTCATAAAACCGCATGCTTTAAAAAGTAGAACCCCCTCACCCCACAAAGAACAACGCATAGAATTTATCTCCAATTGCAAAAAGAAATTGGTTAATTGCCTTACAAAGCTAGAATGGCCCGGAAACGTGGGATCATTTTATGTTACAATTATATGCAAAACTTACCCCCTAATCTGCATTCTAAAATAATTGTTGTTTTTTTCATTCCGCGAAAGATAAATGATAAAATACAACGATTTATTTAAAATAAATAACACAACAAAAAAAGCAACTTTAATGTTCAATAAATCAAATTAAAAAGAAATGTTCGCCATGTAGAAGAGCAGTGTTGTAGAATGAATCACGAACTTCTACAAACATCGACCGGAATTGCAATTTCTTTTAAATCACGATTAAGGCGTAATGATAGATTGTTAAATTTAAAATATATTTAAAATTTTGTTTAAATATATTGGAAAATTTGTTTGCGTTTAAATTTAAAAAGTCATGTGGTTTTACGATGTGGCCACTCGGACTTAGGATTAGTGGTCATTTTTTTCGAATAGGATAAGGCAAATGGTAATTATTCTTAATCCTGTATATATGTAATAATAATTAAAACACATTTTATGTTACTTGTTTTTGCAAATACTTGGAATTTTACGGTGTGACCACTCGGACTTAAGATTAGTATTAATTTTGATTTTTTTAAATATGATAAGGGAAATGGTAGTTATTCTTAACCTTGTATTTATCTGTAATAATAAAAAAGAAAAAAAATCGATGTTAGTTATATGTTATTGGTAAATAATGTGGTTTTACGGTGTGGCCACTCGGACTTAGAGTTAGTGGTCAATTTTTGTTTTGAAATAGGATAAGGTAAATTGTAATTATTCTTAACCGCGCATATATATAAGAAACAAAATCGTTGTTACTTATTATTACATGTGGTTTATAGACTAGAGAATAAATAGCTTATGGCATCTTCACATATGCCAGTTATACGGGGTCCAAAGGAGTTGATTTGTCTCAAGATGTTTGATATGTGATTATATTTTAATTTGGGTGAGACAAAAGACGAAAAGATTTGGCCATATTTTTTTGTTTCAAAATCATGAAAAGTGCCAGATTTTGTTATGTATAAAACCCTAATGAAAAAAATCATAAAGAACGATACGATTGAGTACGGAATTACTAAATAAAGAAAATATATTTATGTAATCTATTTATGTAATGTTACGTTTTAATGTTTATGCGAAAATGTTTTATGAAAGGATGAACGGCTTTTTTGCGAAAGTAGTAGATATTTAGTTGTATGTATGACACATTTTGTTAAAATGTGTATTGAAAGAAAGGAGCGGTAAAAATAAGTGAAATGAATCTTATTATGAGTTAGGTTTTAATAGGAAAGATAATTTAAATTTAATTATCTGGACAGCGTTGCGGTGAAAACGTTACGAGAAATAATGTGGTTGAAAGTTCAGTGTTGTATGAATGACTAGAAGCGAAATTAACTTTTTTATGAAGATTTTAATGTTGTGTTATATATAATGTAATAATTACATTAGTTGTATGAAGAAATGTGTTCTGTATTTTTAAGAATGCACGGAAGAAACCGAACACTAATATTACTAGTAAGATGAGGAGTCTCGATGACAAGGTAATCAAGAAAGCGAATGTAGTGGCTCCCATATTCTCAGTAAGGGAGATAACTTTTTCTTTTTTTCTTAATTGAATAAGATCAGTTTTGGGCGTTTGGTCGTAATTATCCACAACCCGTTTTCCACATTTTGTATTGATCAATTTTTTTCCTTTGTACGATTAGCTATCATATTGCTAGAGAATTGCGTTTTTTTTTTTTAATTTGTACTTCTTATGTATTTTTCATATATAATTTCAACGTAAACTGAGCACCCACTTTATGACCATGTGGCGTGTTTGTTCGTAATACACCACCACCTGTTTTTCTCAACTTTTTTACTGGCCAATTTTTTTCTTTTTCGGCGTACAATTATCTATCATGTCGCTAGAGAATTCCGTGTTTTTTAAAACTTTTCTTAAAATATTTAAGATTTTAGGCGGAGGGATCAGTCTCCTATATAAATTTCATGTAAACTGAGCAACCACTTTTTGACCGTCACCAAATTATTTTCTTTTTTCTCCGAAATTGTTGTATTTTATGGTTTTTTGTGCATGAAAAGGCACTTGTGAAATATAAAACATGTAACCAAATTGTAAAAATATATAGTTTTTATTTTTATTTTGTACAAGGTTCACACGTACACAAACACTACTATCAATATGTTACAATAGCCAACAGAACAAAACAGGTGTGAAAAAGAAAAACAAATAGGCAACAAATAAATATTACCAAAGGCAAGATATATTACTTCCCCTAATAAAATCTAAAATACTTGAAGAAAAAAGTTGGGGAAAACGGGTTGTGGACAATTACGAACAAACAACACCATGCAACATGGTCAAAAATTGGATGATCAGTGTACGGCAAATTTATATAGGAAACTGATTTCCATCCTAAAATCTAAAATATATGTAGAAAATTCCCAAACCCCGGAATTCTCGAGCGAAATGATAGGTAAGCGCGCACAGAAAAACAATTTAAATCATTTGAGATGGTCAAAAAGAGGGGATTCGGTTTACGTTAAATTTATACACGAAACTGATCCCCCTCCTAAAATCTAAAATATTGAAAAATAATTCCGAAACTAACGGAATTCTCTAGCAATATGATAGGTAATTTTACACCGAAAAAAGAAAAAAAATTGTTGTAAGCACACAGTTTTTGTTTAAATTTTATATAGTAATCAAATGATCACCCTAGGATTTAATACAAAAATTCTTCTATCTTTTTTTCTTGTGATATGTTTGGATGCAGTTTTCAATATTGAATTCCTCGTGCATATTTCTATCATTTAAGCTCAAAGAAAATATAGTTATTATTTTGAATGTAAAAGACATATTGATTTGAACATAATCTGAAGCGTTAATGACATTTTTTGGACCTTACCTATTTTAATATAACCTTTTTTCTACTGGACCAAATTTCAATATTTTTATATCATAATGTAGCTTTTATTAGGTCCTAGAAAGTGGACAAAAACGAATCAAATTTAATTCAAAACTGAATTAGTGACAATGCTTTGAAGGTGCCGCGAGTGACCGAAATGTGACCATAAAAATATTATACATATACTACCGTATGTGCATGATATTAATATTAGTTTCGCGCCCCCGCCCCTAAAATGCCCCCCCCCCTCGCCGAGTTAGAAGTCTGGCTACATGCCTGACTATCTGGGAAAAAGAAGAGCAGAAACTGCCTATGAGTTAGCAGACGAGTAATTCCTAACAAAAACAATGCAATAACAGGCCAAACTGCTTAGGCATCACCGGAAGGCAAGCACATTACCTGCAAGAGAACGAGTGCGCACCAAACGAGGGTGCACAACAGAAAACCAACCGACAGGTAAACAGTGGAACCTTGGAAAGTCAAATGGTATTATTGCGGCAATATGGTTCACACAGCAATGAATTGTCAGAGTCAGCGAAATGGCGGGATTAAATAACCACGCCAATACAAGTCACAAAGCGTGATATAAGTTGATGAATTATCGATCGCATACTGACCGGTCCTTTTAGAGGGCCGGTTAGCGAACATAAAAATCAAGACAATAGCGAACGCATCAATATATTATGAGATACGGATGCGTCACTATCTTTATTATTACGCTGCAGCCAACCGAATAATTTGTGTTCAGCAACCGACAAACGAATAAGAATCAAGGGTATCGGTAACTGAACCATAAATATACCCATTCACGGTGTGAATGGTAAATCCAAGATGGTTTCAGGAGCCAGAGACGAGAGAATACTCAATGAATGGCATAGATATGCTTCTGAAGAATTACTTGACCGGCAGCAAGGGTAGAATTGTAGACTTATCTAAGGAGAGGACACTACAAGCGCCAGAAAGAACCTCGGCGGGAGTACACAGACTAAGATGAATAGTCGAGCCTTGGCGATCACGCACGATAAAACTCGAAGGTAAAAGAGTAAACATATCAACAAACGTCGGGAAATCAGACAAGCTGAGCCGAGTATAGAATGCGTGAAAGAATATAAAGAGACATTCAGACCAGAGTACAGAGTAAAGAAAGTTCGTGGTAGAAAATGAAGGTCTTGTATGAATCACTATGAATACCCACTCTCTCAATTCAGAGTTTCACTGACCATACAACGTGACAGGGAAGTTCAATGCTCTGAACTATATCAAAAGCACGCAAGATCTGCGAAAGAAGGTTCGAAGTTGTCACGTCAAATGTTTAATCCAGACAAAATAGGGAGGAGTGGGAGGAGGTAATAGCTGTCTACCAAGCGGATAAAAATAAGACAAATCAGCAGAGTGCGATTTTGGACAAAACTTATCTAAAAATAGGCAAAGTTCGCAAATTTTATTGGACCTTGAAGGATGTCCACCAGCAATGAAAACGAATGGGTCAGTTAATTTCATAAATAATTTTAAGAATGTGTGCACAAATATAACCAATTTTACCTTCAGACAAATCCTAGGGACTCCCTAGTTTTTAACATTTATTTTTCTTTTGCCTATGTAGATGTGACAGCAGAGAACGAGCGTAACATTAGAGAGACAGGAGAGAGTGCGAGAATAAGACATACTTAGAACAGTCTACTTTCTGCTTTTTTATCTTTTTATTTCTATTTACCGAAACATGAAGTGGAAGTGAGGCCATATTACGCTCGCCGCAAGCGACTGTTTTTTTATGCTTCCTTTTTTTGTGTGTTTCCCTCTTGCGTGCTTAGCACAGCAAGACACGGTGGAATCTTTTGTCCCACAACTAGTGTCCCCAAAGATGCAGTGCGTGGATTTGTTTAACATAGGTTGATGCACAAACAACAGACTTATCATCTTGGGCAGGCAGGTTCATGTTCAGTGGCACGAAAATCAAGACGAGCAAACCTCTTGACTTGTTACAACTCTTCATACGCTTTCGCAGTCTTACATACAGACTACTCTGCTCTATGAGGGGTATCTCGCATTGTCGGCTCACTGGACTGTTCACTGCCATCCAGTATGGCTCAGCTAAGTTAAAGTCATCAACGTGCTAGCTCATTTCTCAGCCATTGAATTGTTTACATTCGTCTGTCTGAAGAAACATCCGCCTTCCTGCTGGTAAAGGCTTTGACCTTCATAGGAAGAGGGTGGTCTTTCCCTCTCTAGCCGTTTGAGAGGCAACTACGCCTGTATGGTTCACCTCTGGAATATCAGAGAGAGGCTAACAGGTACTATACCTTGCCTAAAGGTAATCTGGAACTGTGCAAAACAGGGACATGAATTTTACATACCCCGCATACTCTCCACACTCATTAAAAAAACCAAAAATATCACAAAAAAGCAAACAAAATAAACCGGGTTGATTCACATTGTGAGCGCACCCCTCAACGGTACACTACGAAAAGTAAAATATTCAAAAGCAAATCATTTTCGTTGGATTTTTTATGGGTTTACGTGTTATAGCATTGTATTAAATTGCTTATTTAAAAAAGATCCACGTATTTGTCTTTTTCTTGCCATATTTGTTAAGTGTACTTTTTCATCCTGAGCGGTCATCTATGATGCTTTCCCAAGAACTAGTGTAGTTGCCGATCGCCTTCATGTCGCGCCTCACAACATCTTTGTATCGGAGTTATGCGCGGCCAATGGACCTATTCCCGATGCCAATCCCCATACAGGATGTCCTTTTAAATGCTCCTAAAATCCATGTGGTGGACATGACTTGATCAGCGTTGTTTGCGTTGTCTTAATAGAGTGTACATGCTGGGAAGGCTCGTGTGGGATAGGGCATCTGTATTGGACACCTTAGCTTGCCAAATTATCCCAAGGAGGCGGCAGGGTCTTCGAAGATGGAAAGTGCTAAGTAACCGCTCTTGTCTGGCGTAGGTTATCCATGACTCGCTGCCGTACAACAGTGTGCTGATGATGCAGGCGTTGTACACTGTGAGCTCGGCGTTCTTCCACACTCTCGATGTGAGGCTAGTGAGTGTTGTAACCGCTTTCTCGATCATCTAGTCAATTCTAGTGTCAGGGAAGATCTTGTAAGTTATAGTAAACCCAAGGTACGTGAACTGGTGAAAGACATCGAGAACATAGTCATCAAACATGATAACAGGTGGTATCTCGCTGTATTGTCCAAAGGTTTAACTTATTCAGGCTGATAACAAGCCAAAAATATTTGCAGACCCCTGAGAAGCGGTTCCCCAGTGTCTGCATTTCCTCCTGGGAATGTGTCGCAACTGCTGCGTTGTCAGCAAACAGTATGTCTCTGATGAGAACTTCACGTCGTTTTGTTCTGGCTCTGAGATGGGCAAGATTGAACAGCATGCTGTCTGATCTGTACGCAGATAGATTCCCTCGATGGCAGAGCCAAATGCGTGTTTCATGAGGACGACTAAGAGAATCCCGAAGAGTGAACAAAAACACACTTTAGCTTCACTCCGCTGTACTATCCCCTTTATGTTGGTGTGGGCAGCAAATCTTCGGAAGAATCTTGAACAAGTCGCCTCTGCTGACAATGTTAAACGTCTCTGTAAGATCTATGAAAGCGACGTACAGGGGCATATGCTGTTACCGGCATTTCTTATGGAGTCGGCGGATGGAGAAGACGATGTCTATCGCAGATTTTTCCGCTCGGAAGCATCACTGTGATTCGGGGTAGACACGTTCTGCCAGCTTCTGAAGACTGATCAGGATGACTTTGCCGACAATGCTGAGATGTGAGATACCTCTGTAGTTGTTACAGTCGCTTACATTTGTTCTAGTATAGGGTAATGATCTTGGCGTCCGTCATGTCCTGTGGTATCACTTCCTCTTGTCAACATTAACAGAGAACGTTGTGCAGCGAAACCAGTAAAATAGTCTTGCAATTCTTGATCAAGTCTGGAAGAACCCTATCGGTACCCGGGGCCTTGCCTGAGTCTAATCTGTCAATAGCCTTGCTCAGCTCTTTCGTGGTTGTTAAATTCTCAATGGCGTCCAGAACCGATGGGTGGTGTTCTTTCCGCAGTATCTATCTGCTGAGCCTTGCCTGTGATCAATTCCCCAATCTAACCTGCTGTTACTGACAGACGTAAGGGTAGAAGACACCATGAGCAGTTGCTTCATTTAAGTCGAGATCATCAGCTATGGAAGGCAATCTTTTTAGGAGGAAGGTAAAACCTTGATTTCAAACTTCCGCTGCCGTGTTGAATACTCACCCATGAGGAAAGGCTTCAGGAGAAAACCTCGTAGAAACATACAAAATGAAGCTCCTTGAGGCACTCGGAGTTGCTTACAACTTTGTTCTACCATCTCGTGTGACGACGTTAGTGCCACACTGTAAAGGCCTTGCTTTTGGATCTACCAGCGATGTGGAGAAGGAGGCGTGATAAGTTGGCAGCAACCTACATATAAAAGCGCATGCATACATGTACACACCTTAGATTATATGTTCTCATATAACTAAATATACACAACTATATATATATATATATATAAACATAAACTACCATAAACATATACACAATTATGGGGACAAAAAATATACATACAACATACTTGCACTTGTATACAGGTGGGCATAAGACATGTCAGCAATAATTTAATTAATTATTATATTGACACGATAAAATGCGAATTTTACAGTTCTATGGGTGTATGTGGAAGTTATTAAGTGTGCGTAATTTGTTGTGTTTACAATTAATAGAGATTTCCGATCTTTTGTTATAAAGTTTTCCGCTATCACTAAATCTAATGAGTTCTAATTTATAATTTAGACAAATATAACAAGGTGCGTTAATAGACTTTCATTCACTAAAATACGTAATATTTTCCACTTAATTATTAGCGTTTCATGATTATCGATTAGGGACCAAATGTAATGAGCAAGTGATGTTTTAGTTTTATAATTTCTATAATTGAAAGAAAATGTGTAGTTATAGTTTCTTTCTTTAAAAGTATTTTTGCACTACCTATATAGAATCTATTTTCTTCTTTAGTTGTAATAGTGTTGAGATATTCTAAAGAGGATGATATGCACTTTTCTTGCATATTTACAGTTACAAGTATATTTTTCTGTTTTCCGTTTAAGTAATCGCTTGTAATGGACTGGTTCTTGTTTCTCGTATGTTTGTTTAGTCTTATTCTTTTTTTATAATTATTTCAAAGTTGTCACTACACTTGTAACTCAATTTAACTGTATTTTTCTTAAACATCTTTAGAGGAATATTATCTTGCACAAAGTGTAGATGAATTAAATTAAGAAATGATTGTTCTAGATTAGTTTTTTTTTCTTATTTGGTTAAATGAAAGTGTATACTATATATATAAATACCCTCTGATTTGAACGTTGAATTTTGAGTCAATATAACATACTTGTAAAAAGATATATCGTTAAATGATTTTTTATGTGTCGGATTCTTCATCCGATCAATGCTATAAGAAGTAGAAGAACAACCGCCCTTAATCCTAAATTCGAACTAGATACTTTTGCGCTGGAATTATTATTTCCAATTTTAATAAAAAAAGGCTTAAGCTTAAATTTTTTAACAAAAAATTGAAATTCAAGAAATATAGCTTAATTGGTATCTAATGACTATTTTTCAAATTCAATGCCAATCTAAAATATTCTAGTTTTCAAATCGGAAGATGTGCTCATATAATACCTCTAAAATCCTTTTAAATACTCTGGAGAAACTGAAGTTTTGTTAATATCTATAAACAGGCATCTAATAGCTATTGTTTAACGTTCACAAAAATCGGAAGTATCTGAAATTTTCACGAAGGTTTTTCACAGACTATCTTTCCCTTTTTGCATGAAACAAAACTTAACTAAATATAGCTCACATTACCCACCTTTAAGGATGACAGCTGTATTTCGAAAATACTAAAGATCGAGCAATTATATATAAATTATACATACAAATATATAAGTATATACAGCTACCAAACTTTATATAAATAGAGATAATAACCACCCACAAATAGCTGTTTCGTCAAGCGGATGCATATACTACTCTACATATTTAAGCGTCAAGCTTTTCTAATTAGTGATCTTTAATCATGTCCTCCTCAGTCTTACATGAGAAGCTTAACGAAAGATTGAACATTTGAACATAATCCTTTCCGATTATTTTTATGAAACAAAATACTTTTCAGTTCTGTTTGCCCGGATATACGCCGATAATTTGTTTAACTGCTTTACTTACAATTTAACCTGTACATGCATATAGCGGTAACGTATGCGTCGAGTACGGATTCCTGTATGTAGACATCAGGCGTCTAAGCGTTTGTTAAGTAGAAAGATATGCTTATAACGCATGCGCATGATTAACAAACAATTTTGCGATTTGGCATTTTGTACGTCTGCCATTGTGTTTCTGTTTAGCGCTGATATATCGTGGCATTTCACATCCGATGAACTTACGAAATGGCCGAAAAAACTATTCTTCCGGTTACGGGGGGTCTTCCTCACGTCTTCATGTCTTCTTATTTCATGAGAGGCCAACGAACACATTACTTACAGCGTGTTTTTCCTTCTTTAATATTGCATATATATATATATATATATATATATATATATATATATATATATATATAAGGTTAGTGGAAGAAAATCCAAGCAGAGTGCTCGATTATTAAGAAAAATCAAATGTAACAACGTAATATTTATTTACTAATGTTTTACAGAAGGTTAGAACAATATCGATACCATCGGTACCATCGGTTTCAAATCCCAACAAATGGGACCTATAAAGGCTTCTTTATCGAAACTCTCTTCAGACTCTGTTTATGTCTCTCTTCCCTGAAGACACACATAAACAGAGGCTGAAGAGGGTTTCGATAAAAAGTCTTTTGTAGGTCTCGTATGTTGGGATTTAAAACCGAAGGTACTTATGTTGTTCTGATCATCTGTAAAACATTAATATATATATATATATATATATATATATATATATATATATATATATATATATATATATATATATATATATATACTAGCAACATTTTTATAGCGTGGGGGAATAATATCATGGTGAACGAATATACACTGATTCCCAAAGAAAGAGGTTTTTACGTTGAGGATGATATCATGACAACGGAATAGATAATGAACTACACCCCTCCTCCAAAGAAAAATAGAAGAGGTAATACCTGGGAGGATCCCATCATAGAAGGAGAAGGAAATGCCTATGAGTATGGGCTCAAGACAGCAGAACAGATAGTATATTACCCCCCAAGGAAGATGTAATACATATGAGGATTAGCTACACCCCCACAAAAACAGAGGAGGGAATTCATGCAAGGATGATTTTATGATAACAAAACCAATAATACACTACCAACACTCATTAAAAAGATAAGACAATAATTAAATCAGAGTGTATTATCATTCGTTTAAAAATGCCTTGTCTTAAAAACAGTATTATTTTATGATTCGTCGGTCTTTTGGCTAAGATCAAAGTATAGTATCAGTTCGCAGTATTCCAACGACATTAGAGGTTTTACTATAGACGAAGCGAATTGAATTATTTTTTCCATCCATTTATTTCTTATTTAAAAGATAAATACATCTGTATGAAACGTACCAAAATATTAATATTTATCTATTTCATGAATAAATGCGAGAGTTTCTGTCCCATGTTTACAAGACACTTATGAATGACATTAAACTGGGGCATGACGCCCTAATCCCTTTTTAAGGGGGTGCATCGGCGATGGTCAAACAATTTTGTCAACAAATATTTGTGCGTGTTGACGATGGTCTTACCTTTTGTCCAAATATCTTTGACTTACGTTACGCTATACACTCTCACGAAAATACCACATTCACTCTATTATTTAATCTTACTTACATTGCGAAGATATAGCGAGCTGCAACCTTTTATTTGCTATTATTAGAGTTAGATTCTGTAAGTTAATTTTATTTGGGGATCCACTTTTTAGGCGATTACGTGTGGTTGTACGACCTTGCCAGTCGGACTTAGGTTTAGTGTAAAAAAATTAGTTAATTCCCTAAAACATTAGAATTACCCTGAAAAGTTGAATCTCATTTTTAAGTGGGTAGATAATTTAGCTGAAGGTGTTAATCTACAAATTTACAAACGTTTGTGGTTAGATTTTTAAATCCCCAAAAAACTAGATTCATATTCTTTTTTAAATCGTCATTAAGTTCGTATATTATTTTTCTGTCTTTAATAATAAAGGCAAAACACACAAAGTAACTATTTAAAATTACTCATGGATATATAATTATTTTATTTGACAAATAAACGTTCAGCTTTTGCCGATTGCCAAGAATAATCCACAGAAAGAAAATATTTAATATTAATGTTAAGTGTTGCAATTGTAAATATAGGTTCGAATAGTCTAGTAAATATTAAGGGAGATAATTAAGGATCAGCATTAAGATGGTCAAAGGGGGATAATTATGTAAAGTAAAAATAATGCATGGTCAGATAGATAGATAGATAGATAGATAGAATTATTCTATCTTAAGCCTTCAGCTGCTCCATTATACTCAACCTAGAGTGTGTGAATAGGAGGTTGTTAGAAGAGAAAGGAAGAGAAATGGTTTATATATAATTAAAATTAACATTTATTATTGCATAGTGAACAAATTATTGCATAGTGAACAAAACTGATTAAGTTTAATATAATATATGGGAATTAAGTCTAAATTGTGTGGGTGGCTTATTATATGAATAGGAAGGTGTAAATGTTGCTGGGAAGAGTATCGACAGAAAAGGTATATTAGGAAATAAACGTTGGGGAAGATGGGCGTCGGTTAAAAGGGAGGGATATAGGGAAAAAGGGCCTGAATGAAAGGGTATAAGGAGAACAAGGTAAGTGAGAGTGTGAATATCTAGATGGGTTAGGTGGATAGATGGTTGAGATCATTGGGATCGGGTAGAGCAAGGAGTATAAAGCATGGTATAAGGTGAGTAGAGTTAAAATGATCTATGAAGAGCAATGGGGTTAAAGAATGAAGGGGGAACAAAGCTCGGATCTGCTATTTAAAGGGTCTATGTTTAGAGATAAGAATTACTTGCGATATCCTTAAATTACAGAGGTTTCTAACATATTAGAACGTGTATTGATATGTAGCCAACTGTTTACATAAAAAACTTTTATTATATATATATATATATATATATATATATATATATATATATAGTTACATGGTAAACAGCTGATGATCTCCGTGTTAATATTAGACGCTTAAGGTCTCCTGTTTTTGTTTCACTCTTAGATAATTAACCCCCCGTTTTTTTTAAATATTTTTTTTTTTTTAAATTTTACTTATATTTTTTCATTTATTAATTTTCCAACGAATGTTAAGTCTGCAATATCTTGGATTTAGTTAGTTTGTCTGGGAATTTAAACTGCATTTTACATTTTTTTTTTTTAATGACTCAAAGCTTCTTTAGACTATATATATCAAGCAGTATTTTCAAGCAATTAAATAAAACACTTGGGTTCATTTTTAATACTGTGAATTGCGCATTAGAATATTCCTCTTGACGTTAGTTTTTCTCTTATACTTTTCGTTTAAGCTCACATTGAAAAAGTCGGTTCAAGTGTTTTGAAATGTATCTGGTTCTTTTGTAATTTCGTTTCTTTATCTACTTGGTCAAAAACCTGATATAAGTGACACGCTTGTTTTTGAAGGAGAACACTATCATAATCAGTGTGAGATTTTACTCGATCATGTGATTTACTTTGATTCATTTCTAACAAGGTTTACTCTCAATAAAGCATAGGGGGTAACTGCGATAAGGACTAGATTTATAGGGGCCAACTTGGGTGGGGTGTTCGACAGCAAGATGTTTGTTCAAATTACATTTAAATCACTGCATGTTCGAACGGTCTGAAAAACAGTGAGCTTGAGAGTGATTCAAAAGGTGGCAGTTCGAGGGAAGACGCTATCAGAATAGAATATCTTTCTGAATTTTGCGACCTCTACAGTGAAGGGGTGAGATTTTGGTGATAGTTTAGTTTTTTTCAGGCTATCTATGTTAAGGCTGTACATCCACGAAGCATAATCCGTGGAAGTACTTCTAGAACAAACACAGTGATGCTATATTGCATGGATGAGACAGGAGCTGGAGCGTGGCGGACAGTGCGAGACCTATAATATTAACAATTATTTTTTCGCCATGTCTAAGAGGAGAGTATAGTGGCTTCTGCACCAGCCTAGATGTGGCAACCATACTTCATCCACGAGCGAATGATGGCTTTGTAGAGATATAAGATGCTAACAGATGTGATAAATTTTCTAGCCTTGTAGACGGAACCTTCTTTGTAGCAGATTTGGCAGCATTTTCTATACACTTATTCCATTTCATGTAGCCTGATAACGTAAGGCCGTGGCGTTTGAACGGGGTTTCGGGCAGAGTTCTATAAGATGAGACAATGTTCCAACAACTTTTACAAATATGCTTTGACTGTTGGTAGTGTGGTTCATTGTTTCTGCATTAAGTAAAATGTGTCTATATTCATAAGGGAGACAGTCATTGTTTTTAATAACATTCATTTTAACATGTGGTTCCTTGTATTTGTATCGATAAGAATACAAGGAACCACGTGTTAAAAAAACCCACCCATTATATTGACACAATAAAGTAAACAGAATATAGGCAAATCTATTGATAACAGAACAATAGAACAGGATATAGGAAGTAACACCAACAAAGCCTTTGTTCGCGGGAAGCCCAACGATTGGCTGAGAGAACAAGAAAGAATCTGATTGGTTAACTAGCAAGCCGTGTATATAAAATACCCGGCAAAAATTACTCCATGCTTTTAGCCTGAAGATTCCCCCCCCCCCCGGGGATGAAACGCGGGAGCCTCTGTGTAGCTTTATTGCCATACATATATTTTCATAGCTTACTACCTAGCTCTACTTACGTATCGAACACTGTTGAAGTAAATACTGAAAATTGATACATAAAAAATGATATCCCCTTATAAAATGTTGTATATATATATATATATATATATATATATATATATATATATATATATATATATATATATATATATATATATATAAAGACAAAATAAATCCGACGGGATAAGTTTAAATTGGAAAGTGGAAGAACTAAAACTTAATGTTTCGCCCAACTGTTGTGTGGGCTTTATCAAGAAAGAAAAAGCTCATGTATATGTGTTTGTGCAATATATTTAGGAACTTATAAATATATCAAAAGGCTATACGTATCGTATTCAGACAAACACACACACATTAAGAGAGAGAGAGAGAGAGAGAGAGAGAGAGAGAGAGAGAGAGATTGATAGATAGATAGTTATATATACATTTGAAGTATATCTTGTGTAATTGAGTGCGTAAATATAATTATTATTCGAATAAGTAAACGAGTACTTATTAAAAATATAAAAATATATAATTCTAGTATATATTTCACATGAATGACGATAGAAAAAAAACATTGGAAATAATAATACGTGACGTTTTCCACATTAACGGGTACGTATTGACCTGAAATTTTTGGCGCTCACTGTGATCTATTTTCACGCCTCTTTTTCCGGCAAGTCAGTTCACTTTTTGCACCTACAAAATGTCTGTGTTATCATCGTCATTCTATTATTACTTATCGATTTTTATTGTTGCGAGAGAGGATTGTTGTTCGAGAAATTTGTTGTTGCATCCACCTCGAAAAGTACGGATTAAATCGTTTTGTACTCAATCCTTATTATTTGATATATTTAGTAACTTATCATGACCCTCTCTCCGTCGCATCGGCATTTTGTATACGACTGACAAGTGCGCGAAGCAGAAGCGTGTCAACGTAGAATCTGTAAAAAAAACAAGGATGTCATAATTAGAATTTAACGGTTTCGTTCCGAATATTTAATTGCAAGCGGAGTATTTTCCTTCTTTCTTTTTACTATTGGGTCACTATTAATCAAGGTCAAGAGTAACTCAAGGATAAGGGTTTATTAGACGGAGTGATTGTCAGCCGAAAGATGACGAACATTATGGGAGTACTGACATTGATCAATTGTATGGACCGCGTTTGATTACTTAAGAGGCGTTTCAGGACAATAATTTGTGTACATTGAATTTCAAGACGACCAAGTTGTAATCAGCACGGAAGCAGTCCTGTGGTAATGTGTTTCGCAGACGGGAACCCTCTACATAAAATATATGTTCATGAAAATTCCGCCTGACGCTAGGCGCATGGAGAAAGAATGGAAAGTGTTTTCCGTTGTGGTAGCAATACGAGTTCTTACTGTGAATTTCTTAGAACGATGACCTTCCATAGAAATACCGCTCGAGAGAACGACAGAGAGAGAGAGAGAGAGAGAGACAGACAGACAGAGAGAGAGAGAAAGAGAGAGAGAAAGAGAGAGAGAGTGATAGAGACTAACCACGCCCCTTTCTGTCAAAAAAGGATGCAGCGAGGAAAAGAGATTATCTCTTACTAGATTGAGTGGTCGATGTGGTACTCCGCAAGGTAGGAAACAATTTCTTGTCCGAAAACGCACGGTATCAAATGAGATTATCAAATGCAGTTCCTACCATTGATCAGTGGTAGTACTCCCATAGTGTTCGTCACTACACGTCTGATAATCATTCCCTCGTATTAACTCTTATCCTCGTGTGCCCCTCCCCTAGGTGCATTATATTTACCGCGCAACATGGAAGGTGGTGGTGATAAAGTGTATGCTTACGTGGACTGACGACTTGCTTCCATTGCAGAACTTCTACTTGTGGATGTTGGTAACCTTTGCGTGATCCTTCTTTTGAGTACCTGATTCTAGAAAGAATCGAAGAAAACCAAATGCGCTTAACAGAATCAAGCCGGTCAAAAAAGTTGTACCATACTGACTCACACGAATCTTCTTTACCATCCCGCAACGTGCGCAAACTCATTTTAATTTCAATGAAAAATGCCAGTATACTGAAATCATATGCTTTTAATAGGGTTAAAATTAAAATTCATATACACTAAATGTACAAAAGCAAGGAAATCCCCAATTTTTTACACTTTTATTATCATTAAGGGTATGACTACCTATCAACCAAACCATTTCATTATCACATCACTACAATATAAATCTCTATGCATGAGTGGATGAAGTGTGTGAGGTGCGCTGAAGAAAAATTCCTACCAATAAAATACATAGCTCTGTTGTGCTCACATACCCTTTAATGACAATAAAAGTCTAAACATTTGAGAATTTCCTTGCTTTTGTACATTTGGTGTATATGAATTTTCATCTTAACCCTATTACGGGCATATGATTTCAGTATACTGGCATTTTTCATGGAATGTCACTACCTTTGTCAAGCCTATGCCTCAATCCAATGCCTTCTCATAACTGATATAGTTGGTAGTTTGACTAATCAAGGTATATGGTAAACTGAAATTAAAATGCCATCAACTAGACACTAGAACTTCTATATTTTTCAAAAATCAGCTGAATCCATCAAATGGTCGATAAGATATAGAATACAGTGTATGAATACTGGTCATTTTTAAGGTTTTTTGGAATTTTCTGGAAAACTTAAATATATGGTAAACTGAAATTAAAATGCCATCAACTAGACCCTAGAACCTCTATCTCTGCCAAAACTCAGCTGACTCCATCAAATAGTTGATAAGATACAGGGTGGCATGTACGTACGTACACACAAATAACATGATTTCATGATTGAACTTTCTGGATCTCTGGGTTGTCTTGATTAATGATGCTGAAATTCTACACACTTATAGAACCTATTAAATAAAAATGTTGTGCAAAGTTTTAACTAATTTGGTTTATTGGTTTTTGAGTTATGACTGATCAAAGAAATGAGATTTCCAGCATAGGCCATTCGTGTGGTCTATTAAGGGATAAAGCGCTCTCGCACCTCCCTTGATTCTTTCAACACAGCCTTATTACCAACAATGAACACCATTTTTTTTAATAAGCAGTGGTGACTTCTGGAGTTCTTGCCCTGCATTCAATTTTGTTCCTTCAGAACATTTACAGGATTGCGTTTCGGCTAAAGCTCAATCCTCGTGAAATAGAGTGGCTTTGCAGCATGCCTTTATATATATATATATATATATATATATATATATATATATATATATATATATGTATATATCTGATAAAGAAATCAAGTGTTAACCCCAGGATTTGATTTCTGAGAACTTACCTGAGTGTAACAAAGATAAAAAAGGTCGGTTTTTAATGTGTAGAAAATCCAGCTTCCTAGAACTGGTCACTCCGAATTGCAACAAAAATCAAAATTTTCTCAGTCGAGAAAAATTTCTCTTCTACTGACCGAGAACAGAAAAGATTAAATGTAGTATCAGACAGATTTTATTTGAACAAAATATCTAATAATGATACATTCATTTTTTACATAACAAAATACGATAAATAAAAATAAAAATCATTTTGTTATTGTTTTAGTTTCAGGTATTGTACTCGCTATGTATGAGGGTCAATCGTAATTTAAATAATTTGAACATTTAAAAACAAAAGTTTATTGATCCTACACTAGACAGTCTTACCAGAATACCTCATTCACTCTTTGGCTTAATCCTACTTAAAATATCCCCAAATAGTTTTTTAAATGAATTTTAATTACAAAAAATAATAAATGAAAAATAACAGGGAGTAGGAAAATAAATTTTAAACACCCAAAAAGAAAGAATAAATAATAAACCAAACAAAATGATAATGGTAGGGTGTGTAAGGCTCTCCCAACCCTCTGCTAAGTATAGATCGCTCACTGTTTTCCAGCACAAACTGAAACCAAGCATGTCGATCTCTAAATGGAAGTGTGAGCTAAGCGAGGTGTCAAAAATAATTAGATCGCGATTGGGATCAGAGAAACGATGGTGTCTTTCAAGATAGTAACATTTCAAAGGCGGAATGAGACAAAACGAATGTGTGGAGTGGGCATCTTTTAAAGCTTTCCAATGTTTTAAAACAGTAAGGGGTGGGTTTCGCAGAACCAAGGACTGCGGTTGCCATGCTTAGGGAGGAACACGACATGGTACCTTGCTTTTCGACAGAAGCACAAACGAGTGTCATGCATCCACCTTCTATTGAAATCCATGTATTGTATCTTTTCCAATCGCATCTGATCTTTACTTTAAGCTGAGACTTAAAGTAAACAACCATATCCCGATCAGAAACAGATCCAACCCCATGAACCTCATCAAAACGTGTAACCTACGTCACTGGTCTCGCTACAGGTAAGATCGCTAGAAAAAAACATTATTTTCTTCCTAGACCATGGCGGGGCTAGGTTGTTGATGACGTATGCAATATCAAAGACCACTGGTTACTCGGCGTCAATGCGAGCCGTTACCTCCATGACATACTCCCCGAGTCGCTGAACATTGCTGCAAGTGAAGTAGGCGTGCTCAGCCGTTTTTTATTCATTGTCCTCACAGCGCAGGCATAAGGAGATGCTCCTTATGCCGTCTCTGCGTAATCTGCTATAGAGGGACAAGTCTCTTCTTCCGTCAATCCCAATCTCGATGCAGTCTCTTCATTGACTGTGCAAGATCACTCGAGCCAGACAACACATTAAGCGCAGCTCGGTATTCGGTGAAACAGAGCGACTTCCATCTCGCCCTACGATGACCGACCTTCGCCTGAGTGGTCATGTGTAAGGTTGGGAAAGGCGATCTCAATCGCAGGGACCCACGATGTCTTCCATCAAAGTACAATTAAGAAAAGCCAATCGCTCAGCATGTCTGGCATACCCAAGCCACCTTCACTGAGACGTTAAGTGTAGACCTGTCTTCGGACACTTTTTTCGACCCTTCTAAAGTAGCGAGAAGAGTAGGCATGTGAAAGCCTTAAGGCTGGACGCAGGCAGAGGTAGTAAAGACAGTTGGAAAAGGATGAGAAGAAAAGACGGACGTGGTGCACGCCTCAGCTCTACTATTCAAGGGGAACTTCATTTGAATTCAAGCTCCAACAGACGATTCGACCTTTGCTTGTATTTCCGGCCAATTCTTTTCCAGTTGGAGGCCCGGTCCGAACCAAATGCTAAGGATCCTAAACGGGCCATCAGCCAAACTGAAGTCACCTGTAAGTTCGTACTCTCCGCTCTTGGCTCCTAACAACAGACCGCTGTATTTTCTACGGTCCCTTTAACGTATTCATACCGATCGAGCGCCTTAACCACCGTTCGAATGTTAGTTCGACTAGACATGCAAACACTGATATTATCAACATACGCGGAAATCCTTGCTCGTGCAATGTCAGGAAGAGCAATCTCACGCAAGACTATTTCTGCTGCCCTGTCCCATAATTTGCGAAGGAAGGGCTACAACGCCAGGACATGAAGCAAAGATGACAGTGGACAACCCTGACGCACCGACCGAGAAACCACGAACGACTTTAAAAGCCTACCATTAACTTGCACTCCTACCGTCAAATGACGATACAGAATGGAGGCCCACTTGCGGAAGTCCAGATTAAAACTGACAGTCTCTAGAACCGATCTCAGGAAACTATGATCAACCCTATCGAAAGCTTTGAACTGATCTAAATTGATCAGCGCGGATTCAGTCTCGTCTTCTATTCCTTCTATGATCGTGCGATCCAAATGCAAGTTGTTTTGAATTGATCTCCCTTTCACCGCATAATTTTGCTCAGGCTCGATCAAATCACCAATAACAGCCTGAAAACAACTCGCAAGAACACGGGTCAAAATCATTAACTTTGTGTTAGCAAAGTTATGGGCCTATAATTGTCTAGATACTCCCTATAATGCCAGTGATTCTTCTTTAGCAATGTGCTCACTCTTATGATAGCCGGCCCATGGACAGACCCCTGAGCAAACCAATGGTTAAATACATCCTTCAAAATGGGAACACACATGGGCGACAGCCTCAAATACAATTCGTAGGGCAGACCATCATGTCCTAGAGACTTTCAGAGCCGACCTGCTTCAACGCAGTAATGATCTAACCCTCCGTAACCATACCATCACAGTTAGCCGCTCGGTGACCTCTGGGCGGGGCGAGTCGCCCAAATAGCTGTTAAAATTCTAGTGTTGGGAGTTGGGTGAAGTGCTCCTTCAAATACTCGCCGAATCCCTCGCGAGTCGATACTAAGGTTTTTCACATTTCAAATACACCCATCCGAACCACGATGTAAAGCGGCCTACCGTTCAACAACGTTAACGTTCACAGCTTCGTTAGAGACGATCTTTAATCTAGCTCGAACTACTTGATCTTCATATCGCTCGCTAGCCAAGCGTTAAGGTCCCATTAAATTAGCGCTATTTTTAGAGGATCTCCACAGCCACCGCCCGGTTCAGCTTATCCTCTACACGCTTTTCTAGAACGAAGCGCTGGCTGTAACGGGCATAAAAGCGTCTAACTTGAGCTTTAGTGTAACCCACCACTTACTCCTGATAACAACCGCTTCTATTCCCCGCTGAAGTAATAACATTAGCATGTCACAGAAGTCGCGTATTTCTTGTAAGGAGGTATTCAACTTCTAGTACCCAGCTAATCTAAGCCTATCACTTCAAATAAAACGAGCTGTAACTAATTAATTGCCCGAATGACCTAAACATGTGAACGCAAGACAAAATAAAAAATCTACGTCGCCCCTTTCTAACTAACATCCTGTCCAAGTAGATACTTGGACAGAAGATCCCACTACTATGCCACGTATACATATCCCGCCCTATGTGATCCAAACTCAATCTATTGGCAATATATCACGAAGCCTTCAGGTCAGCAAGACTTGTTTCACGCCTATCCAACCCTCTACTCCCCCCGACCTAATCTATCTTAGGATTAAGGATGGCATTACAATTCCCCATTACAACAATGCGCTACAGACCCGCGAGGAACCCCTGCAACTGTCGAAAAAAGGAAACCATCTCGCCAACGATGTGAAGCGCAAAAACTGGAACGAGCCGAAACTTACTGTTTTCAACGACAACATCGACCCGACCAACCGGTCTACCGAATCCGTATAAACAACGCTCATCGTCACAGGCAGGGTGCGTCTTACTAGCAAAGAGACACAACAACCACGGAGATTGCCATATACTGAAACACGCATGAAAGTCGTAAGTCAGCACACCACAATTCTCATACGAACCGAAGTGGGTCTATAATATAGCAGCAACATCTACTGTAAGGGCCACCAGATCTCCTAGCACGCAAGCAGCTTTGCTTAGGGATTGTATATCCTTCGCTTCAAACTGGGCAGGTGTAAATCCATGATCATTGCGTCTACTCAGTGTCACACATGGAACAAAGGTCCTCGGGACTAAGGACGCTGAAGGCTCGACCGAGACTGCCTGTTAGCAGTTCGAACGTAATTCGTCTGTCTCGCGTAAGGCCTTCCACGTCCAAACGGAAAGTCTACTTGAATGAAGTGTGAATATAAATCGGGATCCTCGCTCTAAATTTTAAATGATAGTTTTCTTAGAGATGGGTGCTCATCACAAATGAATCACAGCCCCAGGATCGCCCCCTTGGCAACTTTAATCATCATCAACAGCCCTTTTGTCCTACTTCCCTTGTTCTGGCGTACAAAAGTCGTAATCATCGGCTCATTTTTAAAATGTTGTGGGTTCTAAACCGGCTTTCTTTTTACATGAGTGAGACATTCAAGTTGATTGATGTACTTTCTCTGACTTTCGGTTAAGGTCCGTCTGAACCTGACATAAATCTGCCTCACAGATCCATTCCCCAGAAGAAAAGGGGTATTCCTCGTATTTTCCTGTCTCACCGACGTACGCAAGGTGCTGTTTTAATGACAAAAGTTTCTTCCGGCTACTCTGTTACTGTCACAAGAGACCTAGCTCTATGGCTATTTAAGAGGTATATAATTGGAGAGTGGTGTTTTGCTCAATCGAATCTGAAGGTTGTGGATATTAGGGCTATAAATTCAATAGCTTCTACGGCTTCATTGATCTT
Source organism: Sepiola atlantica (assembly GCA_963556195.1). NCBI lineage: Eukaryota > Metazoa > Mollusca > Cephalopoda > Sepiida > Sepiolidae > Sepiola > Sepiola atlantica. Next base: position 69,431,412 of record OY744529.1, read on the forward strand.
CTTGGTCCTGGATTCTTTGACGACCTTTGGCTCATGAGCCTCACTAACTTCTACGACTATCTCCTCTTAATCCGTTTTTTGTCACTCCCTCTGATTCCGATGAATATCTGGATGTTATCCATTTAACTGCTGTTGTTGGTGGAGGTTTTACCGGTTCCGAGTTGGGGTTAGGGGTGGGCACCACTATACTTAAACTTGTGGGATCCGCTGGTGCCGCTGCTGTTGGTGTAACTTCCGCTTCTGATGTTACTTTCTTCTACGCGAGGGGTACAGCCGCCGGGGACTTCGCTGGATTCCTTTTGGGGCACGTTTTTGCCAAATGGCCCGGCGTCTAGCAGTGTCAACAATTCAGTCTTCTCCCCATCCACAATTATGGACAGTGTCCAGGATTTACATTTGAATTTTACCGGGATCGAAATAAAACTGACGCCGTCTACTTGCATTTTCAAGTTGTAATCCTCTGTTAAGATATTTAGGCGATCGCAGACCAGAACAACTGCCTGACGTCACTATACTATAACATTATTGATCCTGTGTTTTCAGAGTCAATGCAGCATTGGTCGCTGAGAATTGACACAGTTGTCCGCCTTTTGTCAAGATACTCAGGCTTCAACCTGATATTTCGCCATGTCAGATCCTGTCTTGCTAATGTCCAGCCTACTGCTGATTCGAGAGTAATATATAACACATTGCATAACTCTCTCTAACGATGTATGTGGCTGGGATCTTCAAATCGTCTATTTCTGTTATTATGACCTTTAGGACCCCAGTAAGGCCTTTCAACTCCGCATCTGTAGTCACTAATGACACAATCCTTTTTCGCAACCTTTCCAAGGTGACCGGGATTAGCTTTATCGTGCTTCCCTATTTCTAGATCTGGAGACTGACATTTTCTTATCTGCTTTTCAAGACTGTTATTGGGCCGTATAATAGTGGGACAGCGTAGTTGGAGTGCAACGGCGCATACCCACCCCCCGAACACGGACAACGGAACTGGGATGCCACCGAGTGTGACACCTTCACACACGGGCAACGGAACCGGGGTACCACTCGGCATCCCCCCGCTCCAACACGGATAATGGAACTGGGGTGCCACCACGTGTGACACCTCCAAAACGGGGGACATGGAACTGGGGTGTCACCGGTGTAAACCCCCCGACACGGTAGACAAAAGGTACTCAGCTGATATTCGTCGTCACGCCTCACGAGTCGTCGCCGAGCGGGAAAACTCCGTTAACCGAAAACGATTTTATGTTCAACTCCCGGTTCGAACCCACCGATTCAATATCGAGGAGACTGTCACCTTTAACCAGTACGTGAGTCTCCCTGAAACCAGCCACCTACTTAAATTAAACGAAGAGAGTTGGACACTTAAATAAACATAGAAAAAAATTCATTAATTAGCCCAACGGGGACGACAAAAAATAATATACGAAAGAGGCAGAAGAGACAAGAAGCCCCAAAGGAGGGCTAGTCAGTGCGGAAATAGCTTTAAACCAACCACTAGTAGCCGGGTAGCTGGTCGCACCTTTGACAGACCATACGTAGTCTCTCAAAAGCTCGACTTTTATAATCAAAAGTAAAATATAGTATCAGGGCATATACTACACTTTGCTCTTAGCGCAAAGCACAAGGACTGTCAATATAAAAGAATTACAGAGAAACAGCAAATAGCTATTTGAAATTTAAATTAATTCAACGAGTAAGACTATCTTATTCTTTCGTGCGAATCAGATGATTCTGGTGTTGGAATTAGTTTCCCCGGTGTTTTTCTAGTTAGAAATCTTTCTGGAAAGACATCGGGTACTTACGGGAAGGACCACGGGAAGGTTGCCAACATCCCTAGGTGAAAGTGGTACTGTGGAACCGACTGGATTCGAATTTGGAACACCCAGGACTTCAGTCCGTGTCGTTATCCACTTAACCACCGTCACCTCCCGAGTAAGACTGTACACTACTTGGAATTACATTTTTTTTTTTAAATCTCCTACTGTTTATTTATTGTAATACTAGCGCTATTCATGTGGCGTTGCATTTAATATATTATTGATTGGAAGGTTTCGTAAGAAAAATAATTTAAAATATCATCATATTTACATGTTTTACCTGGAAAGAATCGTTTAAAATAACATTTCTAATATGACACGTAATGAAAAAAATAGTTAGCGGCTGGTGTTCTTAAAAACTGCTACTTAAAAAAAGAACATTTGTAAAATCAGGTCAAGTAATAAAAAAAACTGTTAGCGCGGTGGTGTACTAAAATCTACGTTTCTTACAAACAGCTGAAAAACAGCAAATGGCTTTAAAAAAATCGAAACTGATTCGAATTATTGTATACAATTATTTTAAATCTTACCAATAAAAATAATTATTCAAATTTTAAAACTTTGTTTGAAAATATTCTTCATTGATAAATGTTTTGTTAAAATTTATTTTTGTTTTATGAAACGAAAAAAAAATTCTTTAAAATGAATTTGATTTCCTTACGTTCTGATATATTTTAGTTATTTTATAGACCTACACGATAATTATTCCTAGTGACCAAAGATAGAACCGAAGATACATTTCAATGGTGGCTTTACATTCATTGAAAGGATGCATCCTTATTGAAAATCATTTGAATGTTCTAACTGTTAACATATCGATTTTTATAACACACAAACAAACAATGACTTTTATATATAGAGAGAAGAGATTTTTAAACCCTGCTTTATACAAGTTAGATAGATTGTGATAATTTTAGTTACAGTATTAAAGAAAAAAGTGCATTCTCTTACTCCGGTTATCTATTCTAAATTCTTCATAACATTTACCGATTTACTTTCGCGCTCTTTTATCTTCGGTTCATTCAGACCAAGCAAATCTACTATTAAACTTGCATTTGATATGAATCATCGAAGTTGTTGATAAAGTTGTTTTATATTTAAAATTGGCAGGGCTAACAATTGATTTCTTACTGTTAAAGTAAATGTTATTAAGAATCGATTAACTACTATGAAGTAAATAAAACTGAAACAACTAATTGAAGTAAAACTTATAAACAAAAAAAAACGTGAATTAAATCTTACGAATTGAACAAATACATGAGAAAAATGTTACCCCCAAAATATATACGAGGTAGGTTTTACTTTAAAAAATAAATTAATCCGCTCTCTCTCTTTCTCTTTCTACCCCCTCTACTTACCCTAACCCTAACACTAACCCTAACCCAATCTTTCTCCTGGATCTGTACATAACGCATCTGTATACCCGTACAATTATTTCTTTTTTGCCACAAAAACAATAAGGACAAGGTAACATTTTTGCGTCTATTAAAACTTTTTGCGTCTATTTTTATTATCAATTATTAAGTATAAACCTCCTCTTTTTGTGCATAAAATTAAATTTGCATACGTGATTATTCTTTCATTTCTTTATTATTATCAGTTATTATTAAGATTAAGCCTCCCTTTTTTTCTCATAAAAATAAATTTGTATACGTGATTATTCTATCATTTCTTTATTATTATCAGTTATTATTAAGATTAAGATTAAGCCTCCCTTTTTCTCATAAAAATAAATTTGCATATGTGATTATTCTATCATTTCTTTATCATTATCAGTTATTATTAAGATTGAGCTTCCCTACTTTGCTCATAAAAATACATTTGTATACGTGATTATTCTATCATTTTTTATTATTATCAGTTATTATTAAGATTAAGCCTCCCTTTTTTATCATAAAAATAAATTTGTATACGTGATTATTCTATCATTTCTTTATTATTATCAGTTATTATTAAGATTAAGATTAAGCCTCCCTTTTTTATCATAAAAATAAATTTGCATATGTGATTATTCTATCATTTCTTTATTATTATCAGTTATTATTAAGATTGAGCTTCCCTATTTTGCTCATAAGAATTAAATTTGCATACGTGATATTGAAGCCAGCCGGGCACACGTACGTTCACCTTTTTAACTAGATGACATTTTATATTTCTATCATTTTTAAAACTTTTTCTAAAAACGTTAATATGACTTTTTAAAAGTTTGTTATTTTTTCTACGTTTATTGATTCATAATTTGTTTAAATACATACAAAAATGCATACGGTATAATTACGTTGACACACCAGTTCACGTTAGATTATCGAAGTTAAGCAACGTTTAACCTGGTTAGTATCAGATGGGTGACCATTTGGGAATACCAGGCGGAGTATGTGGGAGGACGACCACACCTCCTTGCAAGAACTAACGTCGTCATCTCCCTGACACTGATACATGCGATTGGAGATCGCTTGTGAATTTAATATTCCATTAGAAACCCCATCCTTTGGAGGATGCCGGCTAAACCCGCCCAGGGTGAATGCCGTACTAGGCTAGGGTACATGCCAAAATAAGGAAAAAAGGAGAAGGACCATTATCTTATATTATTTTAAATCATATAACGTGTGAATAGAAACTTGACATAATCAATTGTGAAAGGATGATATGAACGTTTAAATGAACCATTGATTTAGGTTTTTATTAAATAGTGTATTATCTAATTAATGATTCCCATAAAGAATTCTTATATATTTAAACGGAATTCACTGATATTCCCGAGTATTTATTTGTTACATCTTTTTTTCGGATCTCCTTTTTAAACGATCTTCACAATTCAACCCTCAAAAACATTGCTCAGAACATTTATAATATTAACACACTACTAGTATATACCTTGCCTTCGACCGCTTTATAGATGGTACAGAGAAAAATATTCGTAAAACTACGTGAAAAGGATATGCTACTTAGTATTTGCAAGAGAGAGCAAGTAATTATGATGATCTAAATTGAAATAAGGATTCTAGACATAAGTTTCATATCAGTATATATTAATTTTAATCTTCGAAATAGGACATAAAAGTTCGAAGAATTAATTTCACCCTCTCCTGGGACGGGTATTTTTATAGGCTTATATAAAATTATATTTATTTTTAAAAATTGTTTATTTATGAATTTTTAAAATGTTTTTATATAGTTTTATGTTTTTATCTTATCAGGCTTTATAACATTTTGTATGATTTTATTAGAATTGAAAGTGCTTAAAGTCAATAATAACTTCAGAAACACACACACACACACACATATATATATATATATGTGTGTGTGTGTGCATTAACATGTATACAATAAAACATGAATACATTCTTCACCATAACATCTTAACATTTTCTACATAAAGTATCCATTTATGTAAGTCGTTATTTTAAATTGCCTATATCGAATGGTATATTTACCCTTAAAAGACTTATTTTGCATGGACAAATAGACATCTATATGCCCGCGTTTACGTATATATATATATATATATATATATATATATATATATATATATATATATATATATATATACTATTATTCAGAGATACGCGTTTCGTCTTTTTAAGACTCTGTATATATATATATATATATATATATATATATATATATGCATAGAAATACGAACAAGCATACACACATAAATAAACGTATGTAAATGCTCTGTTCTGTCCCTGGTCAGAAGCAAAATGATTAGAATTTGTGTGTATTGACCTAAAAGAAAAAAGTGATGTTTACAACCAAATATTTGGCGGCCGAGTGTAAACAGAACCATGAAGTCTGCCAATAATCATTTCGCTAGAAATTTTAGTAGTTAAAATGTTCGCGAGCAATATGGAATGAGTTTACTAAACGAGTGAAACTCACGAACTTAATTAATAAATAAAAAGATTTCAGCCTGACTGTGGGATTTTTATACACTGATGAAGCCTCTTCATTAATATGAGTACTATTTTGTAATCATAAATTATATGATGACAAGAAATAATTGTTTGCCAATAAAGTGTTATTGAAGGAAATATAGAATGTTTCTCTGAATAACTATGATTAGGGTTAGGATTAGGGTAAGGGTTTGGATAGGGTTAGAGTTATTATATGTTTCTCTGAATAACTATGATTTACATAAGGATAAATTAAGAGCTCTTGTTCTACACAATTGAGCTACAACATAAACTTTTCTTTTAACTTAAAGAAATGTATATAGTATATATACATATACGAGGGGCGTTTAATACGTAATGCCCCTGACCTACTTCCAGTTGTCTAATCTAAATGACATTTTGCATGTGTAATGATTTAGAGCTGTATATGTTATGTTGCAAAAACAGCTCTGAACTAATTGTGGTTTCTGATTTACAGGTGTTTGCACTGAGTCAGTTGTGAAATGGAGCCAGTTGAGTGTCGCGCAGTGATCCGGTTTTAGTATTTGAAAGGAGGCACATCAAAGGAGACTTTTGATGAAATGAAATAAACTTATGGTGATGATGCTCCATCATATGACCTTGTAAAACGCTGGCATCGTGAATTCAACCATGGCCGAAAGTCTGTGGAAGCAGCTCCCAGACCTGGCCGTCCATCTTTTGCCATTGATGAGGCACTCGGCCGTCAAGTTGAGGCTGCCATTTTGGAAGATCGACGCATTACTATTCGTCAAATAGACCAAGAGGTCAAGATTAGTACAGGGTATGTGGACACTATCATTCATGACCATTTGCATATGCATAAGGGATCTGATCGATAGATTCCTAGGTGGCTCACACCTTTCCAGAAGCAAGAATGCGTCGAGTGCTCAAAAATGAATTTGGAGATGTGCCCTAAAGATGAGTCACAGTTTTTCAAAAAACTGTTTACACAGGATAAAACTATCAGTATGATCCAGAGACCAAAGCCCAGTCAATGCAGTGGAAACACTTCGACTCACCACCTCCAAAGAAGGCAAGGGTGCAGCCCTCTACTGGCAATGTCATGCTAACAGTCCTCTGGGAGCAGGACGAAGTAGTGATGACAGATTTCCTGTCAAAGGGTACCAGAATTACAGGAGCTTATTACGCTTAACTTTTGATGAAATTAAAAGAAGCTATCAAAATCAAGAGGCGGGACAAGATCAGCAGATGTATGCTCCTCCTGCAGGAAAACAACTCGCATGTCGTCAGATCAGAAGCACAAGCGTGTGGCTATTAAATCCTCCCCATCCCCTTACTTCCCTGACCTTGCACCATCTGACTTTCATCTCTTCTCAGCCATGAAGTTGTTTTTGAAAGGAAAGCATTTCCCAGATGATGCAGCCTTGATTTCTGAAGTTACGACGTTGTTGGAGGGCCAACCTGGGGTTTTCTACAAAAAACGGTGTCTAGAGCTTCATCAAACGATGGGAGAAATGCATAACTCTGGGTATTTCCTATGTAAATAAAGACTAATAACTGTGCCAAGTTTCATTAATCTACTGCTATGGGAAATGTGTCAGGAGCATTAATTATTGAACGCCCCTCGTGTATATATATATATATATATATATATATATATATATATATATATATATATATATATATATATATATATATATATACAAGGTGGAACAAAAGTCGCGCATTTGGTTTGTTTAGGTAATAGAAACTAGGCTTTTCTGATAAATATGGTAATGTTGTTGCAGTGTTTTTAAAAATAGTATCCTTTAAATGGCCACCATTTTCAGCCTCACAAGGACGGGCTCTAGTTAGGGCATTTTCCATTACACTCCTTAGAATAACTGGGTCTAGTTCTTGGATTTCATGTCTGATATTGTTTTTAAGCTCTTGAATCGTTGTAGGCTTGTTCACATATACCCTTTCTTTAAGATAACCCCAAAGGAAAAAGTCAGGGGCTGTTAAATCCGGTGACCGTGAAGGCCAGTTAAAATTAGAAAATCTGCTAATTAAGCGCTCGCCAAACAATCCCGCAAAAGTCACGCATTAGTTTGAATCAATTGTTACTGATTCAAACTAATGCGTGACTTTTGCGCCTCTCTCTCTCTCTCTCTCTCTCTCTCCCTCTCTCTCTCTCTCTATATATATATATATATATATATATGCCAACATTGTTAAAACTAACAGAATTCCTCTGTTTAATTATACCTTTTTATTTTTAACATTTTTCTAATGGTCTTTTTCTTTATTAAAATTTTTTAAAAAATAAATGTTCGATAGGTTTCACAGGTTTCAAGGTTTCACGAACGTTTTCGATTCTTCGTCGAATCGTCCCTAAGTGTCAAAAGCAAATGAACAGAAAAGCTGGAGAAAAAAGATAATTGTTAAAAGACGGAGAGGGAACGCGCATAGAACGTTTTTCGCATTGTTCCAGGAAGTCGTTGATCCTTTTAAATTCAGCAACGCTGGATGGCATCACAGAACACAATCGCATTACGTTAATCATTTTAAAATATTAATACTGGTTTCATATGTGATGTTGTTAATTTTAGGTTGTTATGTTTTTATGTAGATAGCTTCTAGTATTTTTAATTTTTTTAAATTGGTTTCGGATGTATAATTTTAGTGTTATTAACTAGAATTTGTCTTAAATCAGAGGGAGGACAGTTATGTTTTTGTAGATGTTAGTAAATTGAGCTAGAGTTTACAAGTTGCATGGTGAGGCAGCGGTATAAAGTAGTGCTTGAAAACCAATGTAGATATAAGCTTTATTATTATTATGGGAGTTACATTCTCCCAAAAGGCATTTAAACTTATAAACAACATTCGTTCTTTCTAGTGTTTTTTGAGTTGAGGACTTGTTTTTTTTATAACAAGATCTTGGGTTTTAAATTTCTTATATTATATAATAAGTCTAATTTTATTGTTATTTTCAACTGCGGATATGTATCTGTGTATAATATTTTTCATGTCTTTTTCTTTTAATCTGAACTTTGGTTGCATTTGTTTACAATATTAAATGTTAATATTGCTTGAGTTGTGATGCTGAATATTGTATATATATATATATATATATATATATATATATATATATATATATATATATATATGTATATATATATATCTATTATACATATATATATAATGTGAAATACTATACTGTGATAATTAAGTTAGGCGTCGATACTGGCGTTTTAAGGTGTTTGGTATCCGACCCTTTGAACTATGATGCACTCTGCAGCTTCATCATTAGTCAACAACCCTAATCTTGAATTATGTGGAATGTATAATACTTTATAGAAATACAGTTACAAAAGCGAATCTACTGGCAATCCTTAGGTGGTTACGAGGGGGATTATTAGGAAGAGCTAAGCATGAGAGTATGAAAGCAAAATATGGTTAAAATGATTTCCAATCAATTGTTAATGGTAAAATTAAAATAAGATGTAAGTTAAAGTAAAGATTAAATAACAAGTTTGGGAAATATTATGAAGATTAAAATAACCCACTATTAAATATTAAACGCAGTATATGATTAAGGGATTAAAAGAGGCTGAATTATATTGTAGTGTAAGAATCTATGAGAACTTGTAGAGGGCATTGTTTGAGATTCTGGACTAGGGTAGGGATATTACTAGTATGTTCAAAAGGTCATGCGGCATTTTTTGGTCTTTGGTGGATGGCGACTGTCTTGTTGAGTTTAAGTCGCAAGTAAGTATTTTAAGTTTCCCGGGAATAGCATGAAAATGTTGGACTTGAAGTTTAGACAAATAGCAGACGAAAAAAAAGCCCTTAAGATTCTATGTTTTTTTCAGTAGTACACAGCCTACATTTCTTGGAATGTGCAGTGTACGAATCATGGTGCTCAAATATTTTTTATTCGATCACGTGTAAAATATTTTGGTCCTTCAAATCATAGGTGCGCCCGACAAGCGCCGTTATTGTTCTTATATCAGGATGTTTGAAAGATGCGTTGTTTCAATTTAACTCGTGCCATTGCGACGTATAAGGCGTAATTTAAACTCATAAACAAAAACTTCCACACAACATCACCTCTTTAGGGTGTAGTTGTTTCTGGCTCTAAAGAAACATGAGTGTGAGACTGGGGAGTTTCGCCTGGCAGTGGTGCTTGCTTTTATAGGTGGGACACAGGGGTAACTTTTTATCAGCGTTCCTATTAAATAGTTTATTATGGGAAAGGTGTATCTACATTTTTATGTCTGTATATATATATATATATATATATATATATATATATATATATATATATATATATAAATATATATATATATATATATACGGGTTTTCATAGTAAACAACTGATTGATCCTACAAAAATTTTAAGTTTAGCGTGAAATCTTAGAAGAAAAATAATACTGCCAAGAATATACATATATAAATAACAATAAGATAAAGATATAATATATACCTTTAAAAAAGAATCTATCATGTGTAAATTGATGCTCGATATACGAGATAGAGCAATTATATAAACAAGTAAATCTATTTGAAACACCGTGTTTTGACCAACTGATGACGTAGTAGATATTGTATCTAAACCATCTTTATTCTCATCATTTACTTCTCTCTCTCACTCTCACTCTCTCTCTCTCTCTCTCTCTCTCTCTATATATATATATATATATATATATATATACATATCGCGTCCTTTGAAGGAGACAGGCCACTACTGATAACGCTATATGTTTTTCATTCTCTGCTAGTTCACGTCAACAACCATGCCGAAATCTGGACAGTTTCTGACAATTCAAAATTAATATATTGTATTATCTTTCTACATTGCTTTCTTCATCCAAGAAAATATTTCAATAAAGACGAAACGTGTATGAATACATAAATCACATAGTTTTTGGCTTTCATTTTACACACACACACACACACACACACACACACACATATATATATATATATATATATATATATAATACACTAAAGTCGATAGTCTCGTTTACATTACGACATTATAACTCTGCATACACGAGCGATATGTAGAGTTTGACTATGCTCATACGTTAGGCCAATTCTTACCGTGTGTTTTCAGAAAATATGTCGTAGTAATTGTGGTTGTAGTAGTACTTTTTCTACACGGACGGTTATTATTATTATAATAATTAGTAGTAGTAGTAGTAGTAGTAGTAGTAGTAGTAGTAGTAGTAGTTGTTGTTGTTGTAGCAGCAGCAGCAATTTCAAAATCAATTTATTTTTTTTCGTCCCAAATTTTTCAGGGTGTTCACACGTAATCAACTAGAAAACAGTAGCATCTTTTTAGATGGGGTTTTATCGTGCTGACGCTTCTCACCTACAATAATAGCAAGACTTTTTTAAAAAATCCTAAACACCTTACTAACTTAGATACGACACGCTCAAGCGATGTCCTTTTGTCCATCAGGCTTCTATATCAAATAAGATTTACATCGTTACACGGACAAAATCGATGGACATTATGTTACTTTCCTTCCCCCATCTCTCTCCCTCTTGATATGGCTGCCAGCGATTAAATTATTTTCTGAAATTTGCATTTTATACAATTTCTGACGTCCCAAATTATAGTTTCCATTAAGGACATACGTATTTAAATTGTATATTAAACACGAAGCCTTCATAAGAAAGGCACACAGGCCCAAAGTTTTTTTTGTGCTTTTCTGTTTCCTGTTTAACATTAACATCGTGGGGTCTGTGTTCGTTCCGGACAACTATAAGCAGCAAGTAATTCAATAGTTCAAGTTGAAGCATGGAATTTCTTGAGATAATATGCTTTCCCGGGCAATGCCTCGACACGGGTCAGCTAGTATATATATATATATATATATATATATATATATATATATATATATATATATATATATATATATATATATATATATATATATACATGATATTAATAGGTAGTTTTCGCGGGTATTAATTCCCGCTAAAACTACTTATTAATATCAGCATAACACAATGGTCTTTCCCTGATTCACCTCAAGATGGACCCGGATGGGCCTGAAAGTAATTGGGACACCCACAGTTATAGCAGATGTAACAACTAATTCCCCACCGAAACAAAGACCCTGATTCGGCAAATGAAAAGGATCCACACAAGTATATCCAGACAAAAGCTGTCTGTCATATTCGACAACACCCCTCACCACACACACACACACACACACACACACACACACACATATATATATATATATATATATATATATATATATATATATATAGTCTGAAAAAGTAAGCCGATAAACTACCAGTAACCCTGTCTTTAAAATTTAAATATATATATATATATATATATATATATATATATATATATATATATATATATGTGTGTGTGTGTGTGTGTGTGTGTGTGTGTGTGTGTGTGTGTGTGTGCGGTGGGGCAAAAGTCAACTGATAAATAGTTACATCTGTCATTTATGCGTTTATAAAAGTATCATATATATATACATAATGAGATAGATAGATAAAATTATTCGTAAATGTATAAACGTATGTGTGTTAATATATATGATTCGTGAAGAAAGATTTATGTAACTCGTTGAAAATATGTTTATGCAATTTGATGAATGTTTTAATAATGTTTTAACTTTCGATGTGAAACATACTTTAAGACGTTTAATAATAAATCTGTACATCCATAAGTTTTTATGTGCGTATGCATATATGAATATGAATATTCTCAGATATATATATATATATATATATATATATATATATATATATATATATATATATGTGTGTGTGTGTGTGGTTGTGTGTGAGTGTGCGTGTGTGCGTGTGTGTGTGTATCTGCCTTTAGATGTGCGCGTGTCTATATGCCTATTTGTGCGTCAGTAGCGTTGTTTTCACATATTGTACGGTGTGTAGGGTTGGGCACCTACCGATGTTGGTGGGGTGGGTGGGGTGTGTTCTGTTT
>OY744529.1:69446579-69459079 GCA_963556195.1 Sepiola atlantica
ATTATTATTATTATTATTATTATTATTATATATATATATATATATATATATATATATATATATATATGTGTGTGTGTGTGTGTGTGTGTGTGTGTGTGTGTGACAAAGAAAAAAACAAAATTAGTTTTATATTTATACGCATTCAAGACTTTCTCAAGGTGAATAATTTGAAGAATTAACATACAAGTGTAATATTTGAAAATACGGGGTGTTTTTATGACGTAAAAGAATGTTTTTGATTTTTTTCTAACGAAACATTGCCGTTAGAATTCAGAATGTTTGGTGCGTTAATGAACTGGAATGAGTGTTTTTATTGTTTTTCTATGTTGATGTTATATACAAAGTTTTGTTTGTAAAAGAGCTATCCTGGATATTAGTCAAATTCTGTTCGGTTAGTATTTATTTTCTAATAGAAAGAGATAAATTGTAAAAACCGTTATGATGTTGAATTGGATTAGAGTTTCTAAAGAGTGCTGATTCCAGAAGTCTTCGCCAAGATTTAATTAACATTATTTTAATTAGTCTAGCTTGTTTGAAGTTAAAATAATGATCACATTGTAATGCATGAAAGAATTGTGCATTTAGGAAATTGTTACTTTTAATTTGGTTTATGGTTTATGATGTAGTTGGTATTGTGTGACTTCTTGGTTTATTCACATTGTTGTACATTATTATGCTATTGGCGTGGGTAGATTAAAAGACGTTTCATAAGAGAAGATTTGGTGCAAGTGATTTTTGCATATTGCCTCCGGAAAATAGTTTTAGGGCGTTTTTCTTTACATTTACTATGAGATATGTGGGGTATTGCAAAGTTTAGAGTGAGTGTTAACTGCATTTTAATGCTTCTAGATATTGTTGCCTACAAATTCAGAATGCGCGTAGGGAATAACCGATTATCATGTGTGGATGTTGTTATTATGGTGTTAGTAAAAATCTATGTAGTCATTTTCTGCGTGTAGTTTTGCAATGAACTTTTAAAGTTTGAGTAATTTTTGATTTTAGTATAAGTATATCAAAGAAATTGTATGGAATTATCTTTCTCTGTTTCATGGGTGAACTTTATGGAGGGTTACTGTGTTAAATTTGTGTTTAAGATTTTATATTTGTGCGTTTTCAGAAAGAAAAAAGAAAATGTCGTCAATATATCCACAAAGTATTCAGTGTTTCGACATAATCTAAATTTGAACAGCCAGATTCAATGAATTTTAAGAATAACAGGCTAGTACTCAACTAAGAGATTTACCAATAGGGAATCCGAAATTTTGCTCATATAAATTACCGTTAAATTGGAATTTAGTTATATCAGTGGTAAGTCTGATTATTTATATTAGGGTGTTGGAAGGAAACGGTAAGATAATGTTGATCTTTGTTATGTGTATATGGAGTAAATTTAAACAATTCTTTACGGGGGCATTAGTATATTAAGATATTACGTCTAAGCTGTGTATAACTTTGTTTTGTACGCTAATGTTTTCATGTGGAAAATGCTCACAGTTCCCATTAGTTTATATATATATATATATATATATATATATATATATATATATATATCACTGGTTTCATTTGGCTTCAATAGAAGTTCTCAGAAATCAAAGGGGCCCTTTTCTGGATCCAACACTTGATTTCTATATGGGATATACAGATATTCAAATATTCCATCAACCTCCTGCTTTACCTGTCAACGGTTGAGTTCGTAAAGAAGGTAAAACATTAATTTTCTCTCTCATCAATTGACCAGTTAACTATGTTAAAGTATCTATTTCTTGCATTCTCTTTGTCTTGCCGGATTCATCTAGTCTGGTGGTATATCCAGATAAGTGCTGTTACTTTAGGTAACATTACTTGGAGTAGGTGCACCATTCCTCGTATTAGCCAGTGTATAATCGTGTCCAGGGAATCTTATTTTGGCTTTGAATACTATGTTATTTTAAATATTTGTAAGGGTTTACTTCATCTCAGGTTGTCCTGACACCCCCCCCTGTAAATATAAACCGATAACTCTCGAGGATAGTGTATTGTAAGTAATTCAAACTCTCCTATATATATATATATATATATAAATATATACATATGTATATATATATATGTATGTGTGTGTGTGTGTAGAAATATATATATATATATATATATATATATATATATATATATATATATATATATGGCAACACTCTATAAACCCCCTTCCATCTTTGGTTGAGTACTGTTGTTACTAATATCTACCATTAGCAATGATGGAATACTATTTGTAAACACAAATAGAGCAAACTCCGATAATTGTCAATGTGTATATAAGCATTGAGATATACCTTGCTAACGGCACCTGCCTTGTAGCCGAATGGTTCAAATCCCCGAATGTCTTCCAAATAGTCGGGGCTCGATGCATATCCACACTGAAGAGTTGTGATACACCGAAATAATATGTCTGTAGATTACTCTCTCTCTCTCTCTCTCTCTTTCTCTCTCTCTCTCTCTCTCTCTCTCTCTCTCTCTCTCTCTCTATATATATATATATATATATATATATATATATATATACAGGGTGTCTCAAAAAAATGTACTCACTCTTAGAATTGCAAAATGTGCAGAAGATGTCGAGTTTGCACACAAAATTGTGTGGAGCGATGAAGCAAAGTTTTCTCGTCATTCTACGAGTGAGTACATTTTTTTGAGACACCCTGTATATATATATATATATATATATATATATATATATATATATATATATATACGAACGTACACTCTCTGTAAATAATGACGGATTAAATTATGCTTCTACAGTGTTTGTGATTAAATTTATATTAACATAAAGGACGTCTAAATTGTTGACGAAAATTAAAAAAAGTAAAAAAAAGAACACAGCCTATCAATCGTTAAAGAGAAAAAACGATGAAAACTCATTATAAAACATAGTAAAATATTTATTTCCTAATTTATTTTAGACGGTTGGGTAGTCTGACTTGCTATTTTATTTCAGCATTCCCTTAAACACTTGAAATGGTTTCGACCTGCATTATTTTATTCATTAATTTTCATTGACTGAACAGGTTTATATTTATATATAAATATACACAAAAGTAAACATTAGTTTTATCATAAAGTGGAATATATATATATATATTTGTGATCGAAGTTCGAGTCCGCCGACCGTCGGAAATTAACTCCCTGCACTGAAGATTGCGTTAGCATGAAACATCGATGTCTGTAGGTAATAAATAATTAATATTTATTTATAAATATTATGTTAATCCCCCTTTACTAAAGGCCGGGCACTCTGAGTGAGTTTAATAACAAGCAGTACTAATAGCTTTGTTGCGAGACCCAACACAGTTTGTAGATCACTTCCGCTGCTCGTTGTAAAATACCTGCCGACTATGTATTTACAAAGTTAAATTCCTCCTTAATTTGCGGTGGCCAACGGGGGAACGCTCTTGACTGCGAATCAGTGGCGGTTTGTGATCCGAGTTTGAGTCCGCCGAACGTCGGAAATTAACTTCCTGCACTGAAGATTGCGAAAGCATGAAACATCGATGTCTGTAGGTAATAAATAATTAATATTTATTTATGAATATTATATATATATATGTTATGTAAATATGGAAATAATAATCCAACGTGATGGAAACTGAAAGAAAATTATATACTCATCAACGTTTTGTTTTTATTTCAAGACTCCCTCAGAGTGATTGATTTGAAGAGAAAAAAAATCAATCATCCAGAGGAAGTCTTTAACTAAAGACAAAACGTTGATGAATACATATATGATTTTGTTTTCTTCTGATTCCTATTTTAATATATATATATATATATATATATATATATATATATATATATATATATATATATATATATATATATATATATATGAAGCAATCCAACAAAAGATATAAGCGTCAACTAATATCTTATAATTAGTGAAACATCCGGATAAAAAAACTGAAGCTCAATATACTGGATAGAGCATTAATATTATAATATAAAATGAAGTAATAAAATAAGGTGTCAATCAAATTTTATTAGAATTCAAAGTTCATGCAAAGCATCCTTAAGTCCTTAGCTCATGAGTTTTCAAAGATAATTCTTCTCTTCAGAGGACCATTACCGCAGTTATACTACTACAGGCAATAAAATTACGCTTTGAAAATATATAAAATTATATACACAAATATATAAAAATACATAACATCAAACATATCAATCCAAAAACATACTTTTGTTGAATCCATACAGTCCATCCAGGTCATACAAGTTGAGAAGCATAATCAGGAAGGACATTACTCCAAGATACAAACAGCAGTCCAAATATGTGAAATTGAAGGGGCCGGCAAAGTTATCCAGTCGCGAAATGTGTCCATATTCAATGTTAATGATAAATAAATCAATCAAAATAATACAAAAAGTCCAATCAAAGTTCCGAGATCCCAACATGTGCAACTCTAATCAAATCCAAATTCGTTGTTTAATTAGAAAACCAGCTAAATCCGAATTGAGCAAAACAACATTATTTATTTATCATTAACATTGAATATGGACACATTTCGCGACTGGATAACTTTGCCGGCCCCTTCAATTTCACATATTTGGACTGCTGTTTGTATCTTGGAGTAATGTCCTTCCTGATTATGCTTCTCAACTTGTATGACCTGGATGGACTGTATGGATTCAACAAAAGTATGTTTTTGGATTGATATGTTTAATGTTATGTATTTTTATATATTTGTGTATATAATTTTATATATTTTCAAAGCGTAATTTTATTGCCTGTAGTAGTATAACTGCGGTAATGGTCCTCTGAAGAGAAGAATTATCTTTGAAAACTCATGAGCTAAGGACTTAAGGATGCTTTGCATGAACTTTGAATTCTAATAAAATTTGATTGACACCTTATTTTATTACTTCATTTTATATTATAATATATATATATATATATATATATATATCATAGATTTATGTAAATTCAATTACATGATTAATTAACGTTGCAAAAATTCAATATAACAACAGACTGTGTACGATCGTTTCAGACACGATTTATTTTTATTATTATTACTATCATAGGTTAATGACACGAAATTAATAGCACATAGACAGCACCAGTGGAACAGATACCAACATCCTCAATTTAACAACAAATTAGAAACAATGCGAGGTGTTGATGTATCTAGTCTCCAAATCATAGCAGATCATGTTGAAACATTGTTTAGGGATGTGTATAGGGGATCAAAAATGAAATAAACCAATGCAATATTTCATGTAGGGAGTACCACACCAAAAGCGACAGCAAAACATTTATCGTATTGTACAAAATATGAAGGTCATTAAAAGGAAGGATCACTTACAATGAGAAAAGATTATACAAGTTCTAAAGCTTAATTATGAGTGGTAGAGTAATTTGTCTATAAAACTCAAGTAAGTAACTGAAGTAAGTAACTGAATTACAACCTATTTTAATTGATTACGTGTGGTAGAAAGTAAATCAAAAGATTAATTAAAGGATAAAGCATATGGCAACACTATCTACATAATTAGTTAATATTGTGACATCAAGTTAAAAACTTGTCATTAAAAATTACACTCATAATTATATATATATATATATATATATATATATATATATATATATTCTAGTCTGTGAGAATTATATCATGATGAACGAATTACATACACTGACCATCAAAAAAGGAGGTAATGTTTGGGAGGAATGTATGATGACAAATTAAAATATACTATACTACCTCTCAAAGGAGAAGGTGAAGCCTAGGAGGATCCCCTCTTCTATAAAAAGGAGGTTGTAATGCATGTTCAGATGGGATCATGATAAGACAGCAGATACTACAACACCCCTGTAAAAATAGAGGATGTAATACCTGGGACGACACGCCTATAAAAGGAGAGTATGGTATCATGCCAACAGAAAAGATACTACACTACCCAAATTACCCAACATAACTTAGGGTTATTAATCTTTTTTTATTGTTGTTTTTACTAAAACATGGTTTAATTAAAAATGTTGATAACATAATTTATTAAGTGACAATAAAACTGAATAAAAAAAGGCTTACAATTCAAACAGAAAATTCAGTGTATTTTAAGTGTAAGACGTTTTTATCTCAAAATATGTAAATGTATAATTTTTTTCTCTTTTATCTCGTAAACATGTGCTTAGAAATAATAAAAAAACAATGGCATAGCTAGAGAAAGAGGAATGGGTTGGGGGGCAGGAGAGAAAAGAGGAAGAAAGAGAAAGAAGAGACAGTGAGAACACCAAATTGTATTTTTTATTGTTTTAAACAGCCCCCTCAGTTTGCCTCATCGGTATATCTTTTTAGCTAGCTAAGACGTATTAATTATCTCACTTGATTATGATTATTTTAAAGAAAGGTTTTTGGAATGTATACTATGTTTTCATTGAATTACATTAATTAAAAACTATTGCAGATATATAGAAAACATAACACTAAAATTAAAATGAATAGCAGTAAACATTAATTTATTATAGACAGTTTTAAAAACGATTATGAATATTACACATACCTACGAATGTCTAGATGTATTTCGTCAGTCCTATATATACTGTATTTAAAAGTATGTGTTGTATTATTGATGAAATCACAATAACTTCTTTTGATGATAATATAAATGGATAAATCAAAAAAAAGATTTCGCATTTATTCATTTATATATATATATATATATATATATATATATATATATATATATATATATATATATATACATATATATATTTTCCATTCAATAAAAACACATTTAGCTTGACGATTCTCTACGGAGATGCAACGCGGACACCCCTGTGTGCAGCTTAATTATCATAAATATATTTTCATAATTTTGTATTATATATATATATATATATATATATATATATATAATTGTAGATATATACATATATATTTATATATATATATATATATATATATATATATATATATATATATATATATATATATATATATATATATATATATATATATTCCATGAAAAATGCCAGTATACTGTAATCATATGCCCTTAATAGGGTTAAGATGAAAATTCATATACACTAAATGTACAAAAGCAAGGAAATTCCCAAATTTTTGCACATTTATTGTCATTAAGGGTATGGGAGCACAACAGGGCTATGTATTTTATTGGTAGGAAGTTTTCTTCAGCGCACCTCACACACTTTCCACTCATGCATAGAGATTTATACTGAAGTGATGTGAGAATGAAATGGTTTGGTTGATATGTAGTCATACCCTTAATGACAATAAAAGTGTAAAAATTTGGGAATTTCCTTGCTTTTGTACATTTAGTGTAAATGAATTTTCATCTTAACTCTATTACGTGCATATGATTTCAGTATACTGGTATTTTTCATGGAATGTCACTACTTTTGTGAAGGCTATGCCTAAATACAATGCCTTCTCATAAGGTTTTCTGGAATTTTCTGGAAAACTAAGGTATATGGTAAACTGAAATTAAAATGCCATCAACTAGACCTTAGAACCTCTATCTCTGCCCAAAATCAGCTGAATCCATCAAATAGTTGATGAGATACAGGGTGGCACATACGTACGTACGTACGTACGTACGTACGTACGTACGTACGTACACACAGATAACATGATTTCATGATTGAACTTTCTAGATCTCTGGGTTGCCTTGACTAATGATGCTGAAATTCTACACACTTATAGAACCTATCAAATAAAAATGTTGTGCAAAGTTTTAACTAATTTGGTTTATTGGTTTTTGAGTTATGATTGATCAAAGAAATGAGATTTCCAGCATAGGACATTCGTGAAGTCTATTAAGGGATAGAGCGCTCTCGCGCCTCCTTTGATATATATATATATATATATATATATATATACTATAATAAATGATGATGAATTATGCTTAGATTAAGATTTAACAACAGTTTCACGATCATCAGAGGTATAACTGATTGTTCTCTAACGTCTTGCTTTAATAGAATCTAATCGAATACACTTTAGATGATCGTGAATATCGTGAAACTTTAGTAGAATATTAAGCTAAGTACAGGTTATCATGATTCATAATTAACATAGCTCTATTTTAAAGGTATTGCGTCTTGCGTTTCTCCGATATGCTTTCGCAATGCGATTCTGTCCAGATTTTGTTATAAAACCACACCGCCATATATATACGCATATATATACATATGCATATATATATATATATATATATATATATATATATATATATATATATATATATACATATATGCACATATATATACACACACATATATATACATATATGTATACATATATATGAATATATATACATACATATAAATATATACATATATACATATAGATACATACATATATATATATACTTACATATATATATATACATAGTTATATACATATATATATAGACACATATATACATATCTATATAGTCATATGTATATATATATAGAGATACGTATATATGTATATGTATTATATATATATATATATATATATATATATATATATATATATATATATATATATATATATATATATATATATATATATATATATATATATGCATATGTATATGTATGAATATTAGTGATGGGACGATTGCAATATTTTTCCCGATCTAGATACAATTACTGATTTTGTTCTAAATTTCCGATTTGGATTAAATTACCGATGCAGATACCGATTCATTAAATATATTAAAGTTATGTTACAAACTAACTAATAATTTGTTTACGTCAGTTTTTTAGTATAATATTGCCCTGGCAGATAATCTTTAAAAAAACCCTGATATGTTGATTTTTTACTATATTACCTATAAGTGATAAAAAATAATAAACATTGGTAAACTTTTTCTAGATTAAAAAAAAGTTATATATTAATAATTCATGAATGGTTATTAATTTTCATTTTTTAAGAAGCAAACATTTCTTCGTAAATGAACTTACTAAACTATTTTGAAAGGGAGGAAAAACAACATTATAATTCTGAAATTTCAAAATATATTTATTTGAAAAGAAATGCAATTTTTTTTCAAATAGTT
Organism: Sepiola atlantica; assembly: GCA_963556195.1. Taxonomy (NCBI): domain Eukaryota; kingdom Metazoa; phylum Mollusca; class Cephalopoda; order Sepiida; family Sepiolidae; genus Sepiola; species Sepiola atlantica. Next base: position 69,455,619 of record OY744529.1, read on the forward strand.
AAACATTAAGAAAAACGTGTTACTTTTTGTTTACTATATTGTGTAAAGAACGAAACTATATGGTCCGTAATGTTTTACTAAAAATGATCTCTATGATGTTTCAATTATAAGGAAAAACTGACAAAATACAAATGTTGTTCATCGGATACATTTTAGTTTTAGTTATAATTCTTTAATTGTATAATTGTTTAGGTTTAATTATAAATGTTCTTTATTAAATAACGAAAACTTTCCTTTCATTTGTGTTATTGGCAAGAGTTTCTTTGTACAAAATATTTCAACAATGCAATATCCTTGTGCCTAATTTGTCTAAATATGTGTTATATTTTTTAACAAATATATAATTCCAAGTGTACTGTTCTTATACAACACGTTTTCTTTTCTGCTCTGAAGAGAAATATTTCTAGACTGAAGCAATTTAAAGTGTCACTTTTTGGGGAGCTGTATTCCCCACATTCAAAACCGACATTGTGTCTAACCCTGCACTCGTGGGTGACTAAAAAATAAGATTACACGTAATTAATAACATCCTCAACTAAATCAACCCCTCCAAAATGAGATTTTACTGATTTAAGCGATTCTGTGTTTACATCCGGAAAAGATAGGCAGAAAGATGAAGAAAAAACAATTATTGTAGAATTGAGTGTTGGATATATATATATATATATATATATATATATATATATATATATATATATATATATATATATATATATATACCTTCTTTGTAATGTAGCAGGAAAATTCCAGCAGAGTTCTCGACTAATTGAGAATTAAAGTTAAAAATAAAAAATTAAGAGTGTAATATTTATTTATTTTGGTACAGAAAAAGAGATGACAACAGAAGCTAAAGAGAGCCGGATAGCTAAGTCCTTCAGTGCTTGAAACCGACGGTACGAATGTTGTACTAATTTTTCTGTACCAAAATATATATATATATAAATATATATATATATATATATATATATATATATATATATATATATATATATATATATATAATTATTAATGACAATATATGTATTAGCATATACTATCAGTGCCCTTTTACTTTGTAGTCTCCTTAAAAGATTCAGCTCAATGATTGTCAATTAGTGATAACAGATCAAATATAAGTCAGGTTCATATTATATTCCAATAACCATGGTTTTTTAAAATTATTTTTATTTTTTCACATTTCCAAAAAACATAATATTTCTGTGAGATATAGTTTTTACGGTCCGTTTCATTTGTCTTGTGCCAAACAACGTTTTTATGTCAATATCGTCTCTGCAACATTACAAAATCATCAGAAAAAATCACAAAGAGTAAAAAGTTATCGGATTAAAGAGTCTTGAAAAAACATACACTATACAGTGGTTCATTTTTGGGCGAAACAAAACAAAAAGCAAAGAAAAAGAGCAAACTCACACGTGGGGGAACCCACTAATACGCCATTTTGGATTTTTTTAATGATTTTGTAATGTTGCAGAGACGATATTGACATAAAAACGTTGTTTGGCACAAGATAAATGAAACGGACCGTAAAAAATATATCTCACAGAAATGTTATGTTTTTTTCATTTACTTTCCCGTAGTTACCAAGGAGTGTGCTTATCTCTAGTCAATGGAAATAAAATGTAACAACTGAATTGCCAAACGACTCCAATAATATTAACAACCAAAAATCATTTTATTATTCGTTTTCGATTTGATTGCTTTTAATTCCACCCCAAGCAAGTTTTTATATCTTTAAAAATTCAAAATAAAAAAACTGTTTTCTTTAACAGAGCCGTGAAAATCTTCACATTCACTAATCTCTTTATACCTAATTTAATTGTACACCGAACTTTTAATGTTGAAATCTAAAAGTTTTTTTTCAAAACCTTTTGCGGTACACTAATACTGCGGAAGCGAATAAAAGTTCACCGGACAAAATTGAAAATTGTTTTTACCTTTTACTTTTAATGATGTTTCTCAGTATTTTTGATGACAAAAATATTTAATTACATTTTAAAACATCTTTGAAACCTTGTAAATTAACTGAATTTATTAAAGAATTACTAAGCAAATTCATGCAAAGTTTAAGTATTTATTGTTTTTTACACAAATAAAAGAAATTTACACAGTATTTTGATGTTCTTAGATTTTAGTTTTACTGGTAGCTTAAAAACAATAAATATGTACTATTTCATCATTAGTACCAGCAAGAATACTCTAAGTTTAAATACACAATTTAAAGAATACTTTTTAAAATAGAAAAATAGATACAAACTTGTTCAATTCCGATACCAAATACCCCCAAAAGTTTCGAAATGACGATGCCCGATTAAACGTTCAAACACTTTGTCTGTCTGTCTGTCTGTCAGTCTGTCTATCGCTATCTCTCTCTCTCTCACCCTATATATATATATATATATATTTAAATATGATTATTTTTATTTACACAGACATATACAAAATACCCCCAAAAGTTTCGAAATGACGATTCCCGATTAAAAGTTCAAACACTCTGTTTGTCTGTCTTTATGTCTGTCTGTCTGTCAGTCTGTCTATCTCTCTCTCTCGCTATATATATATATATATATATATATATACATATATATATATATATATATATTTAATATAGAAATTGCTACTCATACACGTCTGATTGAAGACAAACGAATTTTATCTTTTTTAATTTTTTTTAAAGTACGGTCTTAATTTAATTATTTATATGTATATATATATATATTACTTTTATTTACGTATAGAATTAACAACATATATATATATATATATATATATATATATATATATTAACGAAAAATAACTCCTATAGAGTTAAGGGTGGCTTATAATGTTATCTTCTGCATCTGTATTACTTAGGAAGTGAAACAATTGGTATAGTAGTATATTACAAGAAAGCAACAAACGCTACAATCACCAATAAAAGCAATAACATAAAAATATATTAAATATTTAGGTGATAAAAATCGTTAATATTTCTGAGCAGGGCGTCATAGCCTGGGGGTAAAACGTCAGACTATAGACATAAATATCGAAGATTCGATCTTTGTCCAAGTTAGCCATGCTAATGACGGCTGTAAGCTAAACACGCGTCTCCTGTGATTACTTTTATATACGTATAAAATTAATTAAATATATATATATATATATATATATATATATATATATATACATATAAATATGATAAGTAATAAAATGCACTTTGCGTATCTCATAGCGTGCATGAAAAAAGAAGATAAGTGAGACAAAACTGATATAAGATGTCCATTTTCTTTTTCTACATTTTTTTTATCTCCTTGTTTTATGTTTCCATTCTAACTTTTTTTCTGCCACCTAATATTGAACTTGTTGATATTTATTTCTTGTAAATTATAATAAGATATTTTTATCCATTTAAGTTTAAGTCTTCTGGTAATTAACTATATGCGCTGAATTGATATGCATTGTTTTTATTTTAATATACTACAACA
>OY744529.1:69461579-69466579 GCA_963556195.1 Sepiola atlantica
AATTTCAAAAACTTATAGCTTTAATTTAAATTACCTACCTTGAAAATTTATGAACAATATTTTAAGAAGGTTTTTTTGTAATTCTTTTATATTTATTAAATTACTTTTATATCGACAAAATCATTGTTTATATATGTTGCAGTACCTCCCCTCCAAAGAGGGTCAAATGTTTTTTTTTATATATATACGATATATATTTTTGTTATCGACTGTGAATCAACAAATAATGAACAGTACACCCAATAATACATTGCGTCTTCAAAGTTCAAAGGAGCGATCCTATGAGACTAAGGACAGTTCATCCAAGATCGCTTCTCGTCGTCGCCTGATGGCTACCTCTCCGTGTGATGCATTCTCACTCTGGAATCAAATCTGGTACAAAACAAAGAAATGAACTAGACCCCGAATTTAGAGAAGGACCATCGTATTAGGCCGTTGACGTTGCCTCTGTCTCGGCTAGTGGCGTGGGAGTAATATCGGGTCTACAAATTTTAAGGGGCTGCCCCGTTTTTTATAATTGATTCTTAAGTCATTTCTAATCACGTCTTGTCGCTTCAGGCTTACAACTCAGTCCTCGCTCTTCGCGCTTATCCTATCTCGTGTGACGTCATTTCTTCTAGCTCGTGTTACCACAGAAGACAATGACTCCAAAAGGGAAGCTCTAAATGACACTGACTGACTTGTATTTACTATGTACGCACTAACCATTCTGCTGCGAATTTAAATCATTAAACAAGTACTACTTCATCAGGAATTCATATCTGGATATTTTTCTGAAGTCCATCGACAAAGGATAGGTAACTCTTCCCCAGATGACAAAGTAGAGCCAACCGTCTTTTTTCCTTGCCAAAATATTTGTTTGATCCCAAGGTCGGAGAACCCTCAAAACATCTCACTCGACACAACCTATGGTGAAAGGCAACATCGTTTATAATCTACGTTTGCCTTTTTTAGCTACTCTTGCGTCATATACAGACTGGGGCGATTAGTGTTTAGGGACATTGTTGAGCAATCACGCCCTGATCGTATTGGCCTTCTATGAAGGAGCAGAGTCCTACTGGAAGACGTAGGGGCGTCCAGCGGCGACTTCGTCCATCCAGGGCTTCACCAGTCCTCAGCACCTCCTGGTAGGTCTAGGCGGTGACTCTCAGGTCCTTTTGAAAGAAAAACAGAAAAATGACGCCCCCCACCCCCATCTCGCTGAAGATGACGCCAGGGGCTATGACGGACTAAGAGGTTTCGTATGCTTCACCATCATAACCTCATTGATGTATTTGCAGATCTATCTATCGTTCTGACTGTTGCTTGTCTGGTTCTAGTCGAATTTTTTTTCATTAGAGAAAAACCACATCTTCAGCGCATTCAACAAAGCCGACATCTTGAGCTTCTTCAACTCCTTGGTGGCATTCCTGATGAACATGCGGCGAGCCTTCTTGTAAAGGGAATAACCAATAACATTCTTAGTCATTCGTCAAATCATCTACTTGTAGCAACCCATGTACGCGGCGATCTTAGCATTGCTCTGGCTTCCGGATTTAGTTGCAACACCCTATATACACATACATACATATATATATATATATATATATATATATGTAATCAAAATCTGGTTTATATATATATATATATATATATATATATATATATATGTAATCAAAATCTGGTTTATATATATATATATATATATATATATATATATATATATGTATATATATATATATATATATATATATATATATATATATATATATATATATATATATATATATACGATTGTGTTACACTCCAAAGGCCACGATTTTATTCAACTTAACGAAACATATTTTCAAAATAATCAGTTTTGGTACAATTTTACGGTTAAGCTTCATTCAGCAGTCGCTCAACCAAAATGATTATGAATAAAAATAAAAAAAACGAATCACTGCAGTAGTATCAAATAGTAATAATAAAAAACAACAAACTTTATATAGTAGTAAAACAAGGTTAAGCTAAATAAAAAAAATAAAAAAAAACGTGGAGGGGGATCTAATAACCACACCTAAAGAAAAGCTGACGAATTATAGAACATTAGGGTATATATATGTGTGTGTACTGACACTGATGACTCGTAGTGACGACTAAACACGTGTTGTGGATAACTATACGCTACTAAAAATCTATTAATCTTTTCTGAAAATTAAATCATGTACAATAGTAGTACTTTATAGTATAAGTTTTTTCAAGACACTTTTATCCAAGAACTTTTACTCTTTGTGAATTTTTTATGATGATTTTTTAATGTTGCAGAGACGATATTGACATAAAAACGTTGTTTGGCACAAGAAAAATGAAACGGACCGTAAAAATATATCTCACAGAAATATTATGTTTTTTGGAAATGTAAAAACACAAAAATAATAAAATAAAACCATGGTTATTGGAATATAATATGAACTGACTTATATTTGCTCTGTTATCAATAATTGACAATCATTGAGCTGAATCTTTTAAGGAGACTACAAAGTAAAAGGAACTGATAGTATATGCTAATACATATATTGTCATTAATAATATATATATATATATATATACATATACATATGTATGTATATATATAACATATGTATATATATACATATATATATACATATGTATATATATATACATAGTATATATATATAAATATATATCTTTCTTTTATATATATATGTATATATATATATATATATATATATATATACCTAACTTTATGTAAATGGATATAGATATATTAACTTAATACAAACAAAAAGCCATTGCTGGGTCTTTCTGTTTGTATACACATACACACACACACACACACACACACACATATATATATATATATATATATATATATATATATATATATATATATATATATATACTTCCAGTTATTTTTAATACCAGTTATTATGATGGTAACACTCCCATTTCACATTATTATTACTCCCATAAGTCTCTACTATATCTTAGTTAAAATGTTAACCCTCTATACTCCTAAACAGATTAAATCTTGCCGCCTTAATCCTTGTCCTTATCTCTAAACCAGACTTAATCAGTATACTAATAGTATTACTCCCATAAGCCTTCACTATACTTTAGTAAATAATGTTAAATCCTGAATACAAAATCATTCAAGGACCCTGCAGTGTTATTGCCCTTAGACTGATTGAGGAGCTGCCAGGACAAGACCAGATTTAAATCTTTTTCAAAATTCTTTTTGGATTGATTTGAATTTGAATTTTATGTGTTTTATAATCTCTTTATTATTTTTTCAGAAGTATAATCCTTGAACCCATTTACTTTCCTTAACATTCTCTAGAAGACACATAATTAACCCTAAAAATAGTAACGGTCAAATATACGCTCCTCATAAATATTGATACTGGGGATTTGTATAGAAATATTTTTTTTATATTTTAAAATATTTTCCATTTTTAAATCTCAACTGTTACATTTCAACTCCCCTTTTTTTCAAACTTTATTAAACCTCCCTAACACAATTTTTAACAAACATACATAACACTCAAAGCAAATAACGCATCCAAACGAGAGTGACACGTAACTTCACATTTCTGAAACAGGTGAAAACATAAGCTGAAGTTAGCCGGATTATTAAGTCCTTCTGAGCTTGAAACCGACGGTACTAATGTTATACTAATTTTTCTGTACCAATATATATATATATATATATATATATATATATATATATATATATATATATATATATATATATGTAAAGGAGTAAGGCTACCTACATTTGTAAAAAGCTTTTTTCAACATTTATTTATTATTTTTATATTTTATAATTTTATAATGTTATAACGCGTTCTGAGCGTGGTGCGCTCTCATCAGATATGTGAATCCATTTGAAGAAATGTCACTCTTTCAAATCGAAAGACACTTCTTCAAATGGATTCATATATCTGAGGAGAGCGCACCACGCTCGAAACGCGTTATAAAATTATAAAATGATACAATAATAAAACAACAAAATAATAAATAAATTTCGGTAGCCTTACTCTTTCTACGTATATACTTTTCTCTTGTTGGAACTGCACGGATATTGCACTACCCTCTTTTTTACAAACACCGCCCCCCCACACACATATATATATATATATATATATATATATATGTGTGTGTGTGTGTGTGTGTTCGCGGAGAGATATATGAGTATATATATATACAGAGAGAGAGAGGGAGAGAGAGAGAACCTATATACAAACGGAAACACATATTGTCATTTGTATATTATATCAAGTTATAAATAAAATAAAGTTTACCATCGTATTTTCTCTTACTGGTTATCAAGCGAATAATTTTGTATCTTATTTGATCAAAATAAAATATACTTATAAAAGTTTTATAATAGAAGTATGATACACATCAGTCCGACACTGGCTGTTTTTGCTGTCAGGCTGAGGCAGGGTTCTGTTCAGTTCTAGGTGGTCCACCTTTCCAGGCTGTACCTTCTCTCAGAGAAGGGGTTAGTTTATTACTAATAGCTTGAGGCGCCCTTGCCGGGATATGCCAACGGGCAGTTCAGGCATGTTTTGTAGGCCAGAGTGCGTTTATAATAGTGCGCTACTTCTCAAAACTACACCTTACTTAGTGTCTCACCTCCTTTTTTATATCAATGATATTGAGGATCTATACTCAAAACCTAAGACAGACTCCATGACCAAATATACAGACACACAATCAAACAGAGTATAACTAAAAATGTATATATATATATATATATATATATATATATATATATATATATATATATGAAATTAAAATGGAATAAGCGGAATATCTAAACATCTCAACGTTTCGCCCAAATGGTATATGGGGTTTGTCAAGAGCGAACAAAAAATGGAAAAAAATTACAAAAGACGTCTTTTTAGGCCTTCCGCTTATTCCATTTTAATTTCATATATATATATATATATATATATATATATATATATATATATATATATATATATAATATGAGATAGAGGGGAAAAGAA
>OY744529.1:69471579-69479079 GCA_963556195.1 Sepiola atlantica
GCGTCCCGGAATTTAAATTGTTAACGTTTCTTCTGGAATTTTCCTGGTTCGTTTTTTTTATGTCTAATTGACTTCACGTGCAGGTTCTTGCTTTAGTTTAAGTAATTTTTTTCTTTCTTCCATTTTTCTGTTCATTTGTTTTTCTCACTTTAAGATGATTCGACGAAGAATCGAACACGTATCTGATACATATAGAACACACATTTGATTTTGATTTTGACATTAACAAGATCATTAGTTAAACTGACGAAATAAAAAAGGTATAACTAAACAGAAGACTTATGTTATGGTTAACAATGTTTACTTAAATGAAAGAATGCTGCCTAGATTGACGTATAATAACACACGTTCGTCTATATATATATATATGTACGTGTGTGTGTGTGTGTGTGTGTGTGTGTGTGTGTGTGTTGTGTGCAGCTGCTATTGCTCAAAGGCAGCAAGCATTCCGACAATTCGGCCGCCATAAGTCAACTACGAATAGACAGAAAGTTATAGCATCACGAAAAAAATGTAAGAATATGTTAGGTGAAGCAAAGAGAAAGTATACAGAGGTGATCAGAAAACGGTACAAGTGATTTTTGGAAAATCTTCAATAGTGTGGTGAATAATGGGCAACGAATTATTCCCCCCCCCCCGCCATTCACCGTAATGATGTCGTTTACACGGTAACCGACAAGGCTGAACTACTTACCTAGCGTTTCGCCTTAAACTCGCCTTTGGATCTTGCAAACCACTTCCTTCCAAAATTTTCCATTGCGGACTAAATCCTCACTTAATGACTTGTTCATCATCCAATCTCATGTCCGGGACATCACAAACACCTTGATACCTCCAAAGCATGTGGGCCTGATTTTATACCAGTAATAGTAATAAAGAAATGCTCTGCTGAACTGGTACCTGTCTTCCCAAACTTCACAACAAATACCTTGCCAAATCTTGCTTCCCTGATAGCTGGAAAATTGCCTCTGTGATACCAATCTTTAAAATTCTGGAGATAGACCTGACCCGCTAAAATCTTTGAATCCTTAAGCAATCTAGCGATAGTCCGGTACCTCGTTAGTGCTAAACTTCTTTCTGACCATCGGTATGGATTTAGGCAAGCACGTTCTACTGCGGACATCCTAACGGTCATCTCTGAACGCATATACCATATACCAATACATATATATATATATATATATATATATATATATATATATATATATATATATATATATATATATATATATATATATATATATATATACATGTAAATCCATTTCAAATGGATTTACATATCTGATGAGAGCGAACCACCGCTTGAAACGCGTTATATGAAATGAATAAATAATAAAGAAATGTTGAAAAAAACATTTTACAAATGTTGGTAGCCTTACTACTTTACACACACACACACACACACACACATATATATATATATATATATATATATATATATATATATATATATATATATATATATATATATATATTAGTTGTATAAAAATGGGAATATAACATAATTGATTCACGAAACAGAACAGTTTTTCAGCATTTTCTTCCCCCTTCCGAAGTTAACAATATATATATATATATATATATATATATATATATATATATATATATATATATATATATATATATATATATATATATATATCATGGATACATAGGCGAAACACAATTTCGATTTAAATCTAATAACAAGAAACTGGCTTTGAAACTAAAAACATCACCCTAAAAAATAGCCAAGTATTATGCCCAAACAGCCCCCACACTCCATGAGACCAAATGTATTTTAATATATACTATATTCTTGTCTATATATGTACGCAAAGAAAAGGAAACAAAATTGATCTTTAAACTCAACACACTCAAAAGAGGTCTGATCTCCAATGTGGGAGTATTTAATAAGTATACTATTAAGTATTATAAGTAATAAGTATAATTATTTCACAGACTTAAACGAATCTTGATTTTGGAATTACACTTTGTTGTTTGTTCTTAACGGTAATTCACGACGAGATGAACGCGCTTACGTTCATAAAAAAGACAACGGTGTTCTTTGTAATTCGGTAGAGTGACCTCGTATGGGCTGACTTGCACGTTAACACAGAGAATGAGCACAAAAGCGAACATTTCCAGTTTTTCCACTAGAGTTTTATCGTCATTCCTTTTTTTAATCAAAAAAATATATTGTTGGATAAAGAGCGTAGGACGGCTATAAACATTTAAAATTATAACACTTATAATTTTACATGCATTTATGTTTTCTACAAAGCTATTTCCTGTCGAATGTGAACCAATGTATCATTTTTACTTTTTAGTCAAGAAACACGCATGATTCCTAAAAAAAGGATTAAACCCATGTGTATGCGGAAAAGAATTTAAATTATATATCATGATCTTGTTCATGAAGGATGTGCATTTTAACAGAAGTAAAATTAGCCTGCCAAATTAATGCTTAATGCGATGTTCCGTCCAATTGGATTGTTGAACACTGTTGTGACAGCCTACTAGATATGTTCGTTTGTAAATACATACATAGACTTTAATTTTCTTTTCCCCATAGCTGTTGGGTTAGCCGCATCGATTGAGATGGTCAGACTTGAAAATTAAAAAAAACACTTGGGTCTGGGGTTCGAATCGGGCGACCGGCAGAACAATGATAATTCACACTGATGATTCCCGGAAAAATATGAAACACATGGTTATGTGAATGTGAATTTAAAATAGTTATCATGATATTGTTTATATATATATATTATTTTCCATACGTGCACTAACTCATTTTAACCGAGAAACACATAAAGTCTGCGATGATTCATCCCTTCCAAAAAAAGACATGGTAATTTCTGATCGGTTGATATCATCTCAACAGAACAGATACTACAATACACCCTCAAAGATAGAGCAGGGTCCCATCATAAAAGGAGGAAGTAATGCCTGCGAGATATGGGATTTAAGTGAGCAATAAAAATGAAAAGGTATTGCAAACATGAAACATAGGATAAACTTATTAATAGTAACGTATTAAAAATTAAATATTGTTTACCTTTTAGTTTTTTTGTGTCCTTTGCTTCAGTCAATTATTTGAATAAAAATTACGACAATAACTATATTTGTGTGACGAAAATACATGGATATTTTACTCGTGAGGTTTTCTCATTGAATTTTTATTTGCATTTCTTTAAAAAAAAAGAAATCTAAAAAAATCATAAAGTTTAATTGAAATAAAAACGCGTTCTTTTAGATGTACTTTTCCCCCTACATTTTGTGATTAAACAGATGGATATTTTTTTCATTAGGTTTATTCTTGTTTTGGATTATCAACATTTTTTTCAACGCTATTGATAATATTTAACTATGAATAAATTTATTTTTTATTATCGCTTATGTTTTAATTCATGTTTTGAAACATGATATAAATCATAAATGTATTACATCATGCCGAAGCTATAATTATTTTGTTAAGGAAATGTTTTTAGCGGTATTTGTACGATAGTTCAAATAGCTCAGTTAGTAAACTGTTAGACCGAAGATCTCAGGGTTTCGAGTTCGATTTCAGGTCACGGTTTCCGCTTTAATTGTTTATTTACTATTGATGTAGTATTCTCCATTTCTAAAAGCGATATCTCGAATTGAGACAAATTCCACAATGTAATTATTACGTTTAAAAAATGTGCCTGAAAGACGGACAAAATGAATATCTATATAAGATTCCTTTGTTTGAATTTACTTTTGTTTTATGAAACAGAAAATTTATTTTTAAAAATGAATTTCGTTTCGTACTAATATATTTCAGTTATTTTATGGATCTAACCGATAATTACCCCTAGTGACGATTCTAAAGAAATTTACAATTTACAATGGACTTTTCAGATAATGTGAATAATGTAACCCTTATTTAAATGTATTTCAATGTTCCAAATGTTAACATATCGATTTCTATAACACACAAGTAAACGAAATATTAATTTAATGTGTTAAGGATTAATAATACTAATCGTTTTATAATAACCGGTTAGAAGATTACAATTTCCTGTATAGGAATTCCTCATTTATGTTGTACAATTCCTAACATCATAAATAATAAAATATTTAATTTTTAAATCAAATTTCAGAAAGAAAACATCAGAAAAAACAATTTTTACGTGCGTTTCTGGAAGTGTAATAACGTTCATAATTAAAACAATAATTAACTCAAAATACACCAGTCTCTATTCTTCAGAAATTCATGATCACGTCCCAGGATATCCCTTTTGTGTCTTATCAAGAGAAATCATTAAACAATCTCTCCCCCTCTCTCTCTCACCCTCTCTCTCTCTCTCTCTCTCTCTCTCTCTCTATATATATATATATATATATATATATATATATATATATATATATATATATATATATATATATATATATATATATATATATATATATATATATATATATATATATATATATATATATTTATATATATATATATATATATATATATTTATATATATATATATATATATACTTGTATGGGCGACTAATAATTAATCTGTATAACTCAGCAAGTGAACAATTATAATAGTAGTAAGCAAAGTAAGCATCACCAATAAATAATAATCACTAATAAAAACAATTACATGAAATACATTAAAATATTTAAGCGATAAAGGCGTCATAGTCCGGAGGTAAAACGACTAACAATAGACATCAATATCGAAAGTTAGATCATTGTTTAAGTTAGCCGTACTAATTACGGTTGTGAGCCGGAAACACGTCTATGGATTACTTTTATGTACATAAAAAATTAATTACATATATATATATATATATATATATATATATATATATATATATATATGTATATATATAAATGCGATATTTTAACTCTTTTGTTGTTGTTGTTGAATCTTATCCCTCTGTACACTGCATGTGTTCGCTGATTGGCGTTTATAAACTTAAATATCTCTTAATTCCCATGCTAATTGATGGCGGCCGATGGGGAAAGATACCAGACTATGAGTCTGTGGCGACTTGAAAACCGGGTTCGAGCCCTCCGACCGACATGAATTAACATTCTTACACTGACGATTACGTAATTATGAAACAGCGATGTATGTAGGTAATAATAATTAATATTTACTTTTAAAAAATAATATGGCGACTTGAAAACCGGGTTCGAGCCCTCCGACCGACATGAATTAACATTCTTACACTGATGATTACGTAATCATGAAACAGCGATGTATGTAGGTAATAATAATTAATATTTACTTAAAAAAATTATATATATATATATATATATATATATATTTATATATATATGTACGTTAAAGTTAGAATAAATGAATGTAAAATTATATACTTTACAAGTTTAATAATTTCAATTGTGAAGTAAATTGAAAGTAAATTTTAAAAATAATTAGAAATATACTTAAACGGTTTGTAATCGTAAATTAACATGTATTTGTTGAATAAGTGTTAGAAGGTTTCACGTTTTAACGCTGTTCTTTTGTGTTCCAATTTTTTTAATTTTTCAGAAGAAAAGAATTAAGAAAAATAGGAAGGGTGTACGAAAGAAATAAATAAGCAGAAGAGAGTATGAAAAATAAAAGAGGCGAGTACAAAAAATGGGAAAAGGGAGTGGAATAAGAAAGAGAGAAAAAAGGAAAGAAAAACAAAGAAGTAATTAAAAAAAAAGAAAGAAAAACGAGGTAAGAAAAAAAATAGAAACAAGGAAAATAAAAAAGTAAAAAAGAAACAAAGAAATAAGAAAGAAAGGGGGAAGTAAGAAAAAGTAAGGAAGAAAAGAGAAGAATTTTAAGAGAAGAAATAAGAAAAGTATTGAATTAAATTAAGTAGAAACGGGGGATATATGAAGAGGGAAGCCAAATGATAAAGAAAGGAAAATGAGAAATAGGAAACAAAGAGAAAGTTTGACATAGTACTTTTAACGTTTGTTGATTTTTCTGATTATTATCGTGTATAACTTTGCACATATGCTATTATGCTCAAAACAAAAAAATGAAAAATTACATATATTACATATATTAAATTTTAAATGTATATTAATTTTACACAAATCATAATCTTAGTGTTGGAATAGATTATAAACTTTGACACTGCAAAACATATCTGTGGATTTACTTTTGCAAACTGTTTACTCCTAAATCATGTAGCATACAAATGTCATACATCATTGATAAAAAAATTTAGTATCAATAATTGACACCGAAGATTTTATTGTTAAACATTTAGTTTCTCTTTCTGCTAACAAGATTTATTTCCTTGAAAAATTCAAGGTGAAAGGATTTTTCTAAAAAAAGTATTAAACCAATTTATTGTACTTTTTGAAATTATTAAACTTGTAAAGTATGTGACTTTACATTTTGTTAACTCTCACTTAAATACAAGCATATTTTTATCTTATTAGAATTTTATATGAAATAATTGTTTTATAATATTTAAAATCTATCTATCCATATATATATATATTCATATATACATATATATATATATATATATATATATATATATATATATATATATATATATATATATATATATATATATATATATATAGGGAGAGAGATAATTATATATACTAGCAAATATATATTTTTGCTAGGCTACCGCGTCAGAAATGAACGCTCACGCGTAAACCGATGGAGCGCCAGTCATATTTCCGTGGTGGTTAGACATTGATTTTCTTTGTTTATGAACAAGAATATTTTTAGTTGAAAATAAAGAAAATAAGAAATTCGACCCTACCCCGATTTTTGTTTTACCCTAAATAGAAATATTTTTAGTTTAGAAAGAAAGAAAATACATTTTTTAACAACCCTCAATTTTTTAAATGTTACCCTCCCCCATACATAGAAATATTTTTAGTTAAGAAAAGAAAAAAAAAATTTTGGACCGCCTTCCCCCAATTTTTTTTTATCCTCCCCCCATACATATAAATATTTTTGATTAAAAAGGAAAGAAAAAACTAACCCTAACCCTAACCTCCACTTTGACCTTGACCCTAACCCTAACGACGGGGTCAAAGTTAGCGCGGGTCCTAAAGTGAAAAAGCACCAAAAAATAAATACAGTGAACACGATGTGTGTGTGTGTTTGTTTAATGACCTTTTTTAATTAAACAATTTGATTCTAAAATCAGTTGTATAGTTTTCCAGTACAATGTGTTAGTTTTGTTGTTGACAGTAAAAAAAAATCACATCTTTTTTTTTAATAAATAAAACATGGAATAATAAAAACAGTTTGTAAATAAAATCGTATAAGGTGTAATTATAGATTCAGTTGAGGTCGTGAAAAAATGATAATATTGGATATGAAGGTATTAAAAAATCAAATAGAGTAACCACGAATAGTTTTTTAATTCCTGGAAAGAAAACGTTTACCTGAACTAAATTCGTTATAATGTGTGTGTGTGCGTGTTTTTAAATAGGAATTTTTATTTTAATTAAACAATTTGATTCGGTGAATTTGTGTTTTAAAACATAATGGCTAATAAGATTAAGAAAAT
>OY744529.1:69481579-69506579 GCA_963556195.1 Sepiola atlantica
TTAAAAAGCCCATTTTACTAAGGCCAGGCACTCTGAGTGAGTTTAATAATAAGTAGTACTACTAGTTTCATTGCGAATTCCAACACAGTTTGTTGTTGTAGATCATTATTCACTGCTCGTTGTAAATACCCGCCGACTATGTATTTACAAAGTTAAATTCCTCCTTTATTCTAAGCTAATTTGTGGTGGCCAACGGGAAACGCCCTTGACTGCGAATCTGTGGCGATTTGTGATCGGAGTTCGTTCCCGCCGAATGTCGGATATTAACTTCCTGCACCGAAGATTGCGTAAGCATGAAACATCGATATATGTAGGTAATAAATAATTAATATTTATTAATGAATGTTATATATATATATATATATATATATATATATATATATATATATATATATATATATATATATATATATCGGCAGCAAGTCATTTATTATACACGCGTCGTTGAAGACCACAGTGTTTTCTTTCTTCGCTATCTTTGTGTTTAATTTCTCGACGCGGCGAGCGATTCGTCGATTTTCTGGTGTTAATTGGTGGAGTATGACACAGGACCGCACATAAAAAAGCATAAAATCAACCGAACTAAGACAAATATTAAAACTAATACTAGGATCATACATAAAAAACAACTGCACCAACAGACTAAAAATCTTCGAAGCCCTACACATGAAATAATGATAACATACAATTAATAAACTAGAATTAACCACCGGTACTAACGCCCTATCAGACTTCAACAATTAATACACAATCATAATAATAATATTAAAATAAATAAATAAGTAAATTAAATAAAGTAAATAAATAAATAAGAAATAAATAAACGAATAAAGATATATATATATATATATATATATATATATATATATATATATATATATATATATACATATGTAAATTAATAGATAAATAACTAATGATAAAACTATAAATTCGGCTCTTACTAATAAGACATATCCTCCTGAAGACGGTCACGAGACCGGAAGCGCTCGAGGAATGGCCCACGATACAACGTTAGGTGCCATACTCCACCAATTAACACCAGAAAACCGATGAATCGCTCGCCGCGTCGAGAAATTAACAAGAAAGATAGCGAAGATAGAAAACTCTGTGGTCTTCAACGACGCGTGTATAATATATATATATATATATATATATGTGTGTGTGTGTGTGTGTGTGTGTGTATTCCTTTAAATTTACACTAAAGTTTCTTTTTGTGTCTCAATAGTACATACATAACTAGAGCCCAAAATATAAATATTGTAATTTCAGAAATCTAGGAATTTTGTAAAAAAAACATTTTTATTTCAAACAATTGTTTCTGCCAATTATCAAAACACAAATTTTCTCTTAATAATAAATCTAAGATGTTTTCAGAAGACTTCATCAATGAATGTTTTCGATCAAATTAAACAACAAAACGAAAAAAAAGCAAATCCAAACCAACAACATCTACGGTGTTCTCTTCATTTTATTAATTATTCTTCCTTGTCTGTAAGCAATGCTATGATTAAAAACATGTTCTATGTACATCTCTGTTTAGGCAAAGACCTAAATAAACATCAGAAGATCCTCGAAATTAATGATTCAAATTTCCCAGATAGGGCTATCTTCTATTAATTAGTACACAAAAAAAACAGTTGTATAAATATTTTTAAAACATACGTTCATCTTTTAACTTTTTCCTTAGTTTACGATTTTTTCCTAACTCATCCGTTCATGTTATAAAACCTGGAGGTACACCATTTCCTTCTGTTTTTTTTTGTTTATTATTCACAATTTATTAAGTTACTGTATTTATTTCTTTACTAATCCGTTCATGTTATCAAACCTATAGTAACATTATTTCCATTGTGTTTTTAGTTTAGTATTCACATTTTATTAAGTTACTGTATTTCTTTCTTTGCCAATCGATTCATGTTGTGAAACGTGTAGTTACACCATTTCTTTCTTGTTATAGTTTAGTATTCACATTTTATTAAGTTACTGTATTTCTTTCTTTGCTAATCGGTTCATGTTATGAAACATGTAGTTACACAATTTCTTTCTTGTTATAGTTTAGTTTTCACATTTTATTAAGTTACTGTATTTCTTTATTTACTAATCCGTTCATTTTATCAAAACTGTTGTTACACCATTACCTTGTTGTGTTTAGTAAAGTATACACATGTTATTAAGTTACTGTATTTCTTTCTTGTCTCATCTGTTTATATCATCAAACCTGTAGGTACACCATGTCCTTCTTGTTTTTAGTTTTGTATTCACATTTTATTAAGTTACAGTATTTATTTCCTTACTCATCGGTTATTGTTATCAAACCTGTAGTTACATCATTTACTTCTTGTTTTTTTTATTATTCACATTTTTTTAAGTAACTGTATTTTTGTATTTACTCATATGTATATTTTATCAAACCGTTTATTACACTATTTTCTCTCTTGTCTTTAGTTTAGTATTTACATTTTATTAAGTTACTGTACTTCTTTCTTTACTCATCGGTTCATTTTATCAATTCTTTCAGTAACACTATTTTTTTATTTTTTTGTTCACTATTTTCATTTTATTTAGTTACTGTATTCCTTTCTTTACTTATCGGTTATTTTTATTAAACCCGTAGTTATAAGTTCAGTATTCACATTTTGTTTAGTTTAGTATTCACATCTTATTAAGTTACGGTATTTCGTTCTTTACTCATCCGTTCATGTAAGGAAACCTGTAGTTACAACATTTCCTGCTTGTTTTTTGTTTAGTGTTCACATTTTCATTAGTTACTGTATTTCTTTTTTTACTCATCAATTTATATTATAAAACCTGTAGTGACATTTGCTCTGTTTTGTTTTTATTTAGTATTCACATTTTATTAAGTTACTGTATTTCTGTCTTTACTCATGTGTTCATGTCAGGAAACCTGTTGTTTAAACCATTTTCTTTCTTCTTTTTAGTTTAGAAGTCACCGTATATTACGTTACTTTATTTTCTTTTTACCCATCCGTTTATGTAATAAAACCTGTTGTCACATAATTTCTTTCTTGTTTTCTTTAGTATTCACATTTTATAAAGTTACTGTATTTATTTCTATACTCATCTGTTCATATGATGAAACCTGTAGTTACACCATTTCCTTCTTGTATTATTGTTATTATTCACATTTTATGAAGTTACTTTATTTCTTTCGTTACTTCTCAGTTCATGTAATTAAACCTTGGTTACAACTTTTTATTTATTGTTTTTAGTTTAGTATTCACATTTTAATAACTTACTGTATTTCTTTCTTTACTCATTTGTTCATGAAATAAAACCTGTAGTTACACCATTTCCGTTTTTTGTTTAGTAAAGTATTCACATTTTATTAAGTTACTGTATTTCTTTCGTTACTGATCAATTTATCTTATCAAACTTGTAGTAATGTTATTTCTCATTGTTTTTAGTTTAGTATTTACATTGTATTAAGTTATTTTATTGTTTTCTTTACTCATTGGTTCATTTTATGAAACCTGTATTTATACAATTTCTTTATTGTTTTTAGTTTAGTAATAACATTTTATTAAGTTACTGTATTTCTTTCTTCACTCATCCTTTTATGTAATCAAACCTGTACACACATTCTTTCTTTTTTGTTTTGTTTATGATTCACATTTTATTAAGTTACTGCATTTCATCCTTTATGCATCTGCCTATATTATCAAGCTGCAGTAACACCGTTTCATTCTTGATTTTAGTTTAGTATTAACATTTGATTAATTTACTGTATTTCTTTCTTTACTAATCGGTTTATTTTATGAAACCTGTAGTTACACCAGTTTCGTTCTTGTGTTTAGTTTAGTATTCACATTTGATTAAGTTACGGTACGGTATTATTTTCGGTATTAATCCTTTTATGTTATCAAACCTGTAGTAACGTTATTTGCTTTTTGTTTACCGTTTAGTATTCACATTTCATTAAGTTACTGTATTTATTTATTTATTTACTAATCGGTTTATGTGATGAAACCTGTAGTTACAACATTTCCCTCTCGTTTATAGTTGAGTATTAACATTTTGTTAAGTTACTGTATTTCTTTCTTTACTAATCCGTTCATGTTATGAAACCTGTCGTGAAAACAATTTCCTTCTTATTTTTAGTTTAGTATTCACATCTTATTAAGTTACTGTATTTCCTTCTTTATTCATCCGTTAATGTTAGTTAACCTGTAGTTACAACATTTCTTACTTGTTTTTTGTTTAGTAAGGACATTTTGATAAGTTACTGTATTTCTTTCTTTACTCATCAATTTATGTTATAAAACCTGTAGTAACATTAGTTGTTTCTTGTTTTTGTTTAGCATTCAAATTTTATTAAGTTACTGTATTTCTTTCTTTACTCATCAATTTATGTTATAAAACCTGTAGTAACATTAGTTCTTACTTGTTTTTGTTTAGCATTTAAATTTTATTAGGTTACTGTATTTCTTTTTTTACTCAATGGTTCATGTAATGAAACCTGTTGTTAAAACCATTTTCTTTCTTGTTTTTAGTTCAGTATTTACAGTATATTAAGTTACTGTATTTCTTTCTTTACTCATGCGCCTATGTTATCAAACATGTAGTAACGCCATTACCTTCTTGTTTTTAGTAAAGTGTTAACATTTTATTAAGTTACTGTATTTTTTTTTACTCATCGGTTCATGTAATCAAACCTGTCGTTACACCATTTCCTTCTGGTATTTATTTTATTATTCACATTTGATTTAGTTACTGTATTTCATTTCGTTAATCATCGGTTCATGTAATGAAACCTGTAGTTACACCATTTTTTTTTTGTTTTTACTTTATTATTCACATTTTATTAAGTTACTGTATTTCTTACTTTACTCACCCTGTAGTAACGTTATTTCCTTTTTTGATTTTAGTTTAGCATTCACATTTTATTGTATTTTTTCTTTACTCATCGGTTAATGTAATGAAACCATGTAGTTACACCATTTTCTTTCTTGTTTTTTTTCACATTTTATTGTATTTTTTTCTTTACTCATCGGTTAATGTAATGAAACCATGTAGTTACACCATTTTCTTTCTTGTTTTTTTTTTCACATTTTATTGCATTTTTTCTTTACTCATCGGTTAATGTAATGAAACCATGTAGTTACACCATTTTCTTTCTTGTTTTTTTTTCACATTTTATTGTATTTTTTTCTTTCCTCATCGGTTAATGTAATGAAACCATATAGTTACACCATTTTCTTTCTTGTTTTTTTTTCACATTTTATTGTATTTTTTTCTTTCCTCATCGGTTAATGTAATGAAACCATATAGTTACACCATTTTCTTTCTTGTTTTTTTTTCACATTTTATTAAGTTACTGTATTTTTTTCGTTACTTATCGGTTCATGAAATTTAACTTTTAGTTACTATTTTCCTTATTGTTTATAGTTTAGTATTTACATTTTCTTAAGTTACTGTATTTCTGTCATACGTTCATCAGTTCATGTAATGAAACTATGTACTTACACTAATTTATTTCCTGTTTTTACTTTATTATTAACATTTTATTAAGTGACTGTATATCTTTCGTTACTCATCGATTCATGTTATCAAACCTGTAGTTACACTATTTTCCTTTTCGTTTACTATTCACATTTCATTAAGTTGCTGTATTTCTTTTATTACTTATTATGTCAGGTTATCAAACTTGTAGTTATACCATTTCCTTAATCTTTTTAGTTTAGTATTCACATTTTATTAAGTTACTGTGTTTATAACTTTACTGATCCATTTATGTTATGAACCCTGTAGGTACACTATGTCCTTCTTGTTTTTAGTTTAGTATTAACATTTTATTAAGTTACTGTATTTCTTTCTTTACAGATTCGTATATGTTATCAAACCTGTAGTTACACAATATCTTACTTTTTTTGTTTGTTCAGTATTCACATTTTATTAAGTTACTGTATTTCTTTCTTTACTCATCAGTTCATGTTATGAAACCTGTAGATACACTATTTATTCTTGTATATGTTTATTATTAACATTTTATTTAGTTTGTGTATTTCTTTGTTTACTCACCCGTATATGTTATCAAACCTGTAGTAAAACCATTTCGTTCTTGCTTTTGTTTAGTATTCACATTTAATTCAGTTACTTAATTTCTTTCGTTACTCATTAGTTCTTGTTATCAAACCTGTAGTTACACTATTTCCTTCTTGTTTTTAGTTTAGTATTTACATTTTATTAAGTTACAGTATTCTTTCCTTACTCATCCGTTCATGTTCGCAAACCTGTAGTTACACCGTTTCCTTGTTGTTTTTGATCAAGTGTTCACATTTTATTAAGTTACTGTATTACTTTTCTTACTCATCCGTTTATTTTATGAAAGGCGTAGTTGCAATATTTCCTTGTTTTTAGTGTTGTATTCACATTTTATATAGTTACTGTGTTTATTACTTTACTCATCTATTTATGCTTTGAAACCTGTAGGTTCACCATTTCGTTTTTTTTTTTTTAGTATTCACATTTTATTAAGTGTCTATATTTTTTCTTTACTCATCCGTTCATGTTATGAAACCTGTAGCAACAACATTTCATTCTTGTTTTTAGTTTAGTATTCACATTTTTGTAAGTTACTGCATTTCTTTTTAATGATCCGTTCATGTTATGAAACCTGTAGTTACACACTTTTCTTGTTGTTCTTACTTTAGTATTCACACTTTATTAAGTAACTGTTTCTTTGATCTGTACCTATAAACTATTTTTACAGTGTTAGTTTAATTCTTCCGAGAAATAAAAAAGAATTATGAAGTTGAAGTATTGTTCGATAATATAATAAAAATATCGTCAAAATATAACGCACGTGAACAGATCAAATGTCACAAGTTTAATCGATGATATGTAAACTTTTGTTTAAAAAGCAAAACAAATTACGTCATATAATTCAACAGTGTCTATGCTACCATTGAATCTGCTGTTGTACTTATAACAACAAAGAGACCGTCACCGAAACTAAAATAATTGTAGGGAAAAGAACGTTAGACTGAAGATATCAATTTCCGGTCATGGAATTTATTCTATTTTTTGTGAATTTATTATTAACTATTAATACAATACTCCTTAATTTCTAAATATAGTGAATATCTCTAATATTGAGAAATAAGACAAATTCATAAATGTATTTATAAGGTTTAAAAAAATTGTGACTGACAGAAAAATTGTGACTGACGGAGGCATACATATATTATCTCTATTTATGTAAGATTCAATGTTGTATTTCGTTTCCTATAATCTAAATAAAAATACGCTAAGGCAATTTAATTTTCGTACGTACGTTATCACTCTCCACCCCTAATTAATAAGAATAGATTGTTCAATCGGTGAAGGTGCAAAGAAAAACAACTATTTTTTTTAATGTCATCTGATGTTGCTGTTATTAAACATGGAACTCGACTACAATTATTTTCTTGGCTTTTAGGCTAAGATCAAATAATAGTATCTGTTTTGTACAAATATGGTTCAATAATATCGTAAGCGCGTCCGGCGCTTACGATATTATTGAACCATATTTGGAAATATGGCCTACCAAGATTTAGGGGATAAAGCCACAAAACAAATATATTCAGAACTGCATTAGCCAGATTACTTAGATAAGTATGTTCAGTTTCAGCAATAATATCGTTAGGTCTGTGTTCGCGCTCGACGCCCATAAAATAGAAATTATTTTAAGTAGTGCAGAAATATACAGCTAATGAAAGACACAACTGTTTAATTTCAACGGGTGCCGCGAGGGATACTACTTCTACTACTACTACTACTACTACTACTACTACTACTACTACTCATAATAATAATAATAATAATAATAATAATAATAATAATAATAATAATAATAATAATAATAGTAATAATAATAATAATATCAATAAGAATAGTAATAATAGTAACGGAATCAAATATAAGACTGAGACGGATAGCAATGATGAACACAGCTGAAACCTTAGAGAAAATCCTGGAATGTGGAAAGGAACCCACATGCACTTCGGACTCTGACGAATCATATGGAATTAGCAATAGAAATAAAACAAAAACATAGAAAGTACACCATCATATGAATGAAAAGAAACTTAAACTGCAAGAAATGGCATAAACTGCCCTCCCCACATCTCACCACAAAAAGTGATGGCATTAGCTTTGGCTGATACAGCACAAACTAATCGTGAATGGTCAATAATGGTCGAAAGATCGAGAAGGGCTAGCACTACCTAGACCTCCACTGGAAGAGTGCAGAGAGTACCGAGACCATGGGAAGACTTACTGCCACTCAAATCCTAGGGAAGACCAATAATTGTTGCCATAAGGAAAAGTTATTTGCAAAGATTATCAAACGAGATGGAGAGAACTGGGAATCTTGGGAGACTTGTTGTCACTCAGACTCCAGTGATTATCGCCGGTTATTATCAGTGAACCATCACTGATGATGGCCTGTGTAAAAACTCCTACTGAATAAATACTACTAATAATAACAATAACTATAACAACAGCAATAATAATAATAATAATAATAATAATAATAATAATAATAATAATAATAATAATAATAATAATAATAATAATAATAATAATAATAATAATAATAAGTGTAGTTTAAAGTAGGAAATCCTATAAAAATAAATAATTAAATTATTACAGAATTAAAAGAAGAAGTATAAATGATGGAAGATAAATAGAGCAACGCTATTTCGGCACAGCATAAGTGGTTCGTTTATGTTTATTGATTTAAGACTAATAGTAAGCAGAAAGAATTTGTACGAGTAAAGTTTTATTTAACTTCAGTTTATTTACTCGATAATAATAATAAGGATAATAATAATAATAATGATGATAATAATATTCAAGTAGATAATGATAATGATAATAATAATAGTAGTAATAATGACAATAATAACAATAAAAATGATAATAATAATGATAATAATAATAATGATAATCAAGTAGATAATGATAATGATAATAATAATAAAAGTAATAATAATAATAATAACAATAATAATAATGATAATTGTAATAATAATAATGATCATGATAATAATAATAGTAATAATAAAATTGATATTAATAATAATGATAATGATAATGATAATGATAATGATGATGATGATGATAATAATAATAATAATAATAAATGTGGTCTTAAGAAAGAAATGACATACAGAAAGAAATAATAAAAGAACATGGCGTTAAAGTTAAAAGTGAATAAGTGCAGAATATAAATGAGTTTGTTTCTCTGAAAGATTCGATTAGTATTTACTTTGAATTTAGTGATTGAAAGATAATGAAAAGAAATAGGAAAAATACATAACCCATGACACAGAGAGGTTGATAACCGCAGCAAGAGACACCGTCAACATGAAGAAGACGGAGAGCAGCGAAACTATCAAACAAGAAAGGAAAAGTGAGAAGAGAAACAGCTACGTGGATGATTCATAAGAATGACAAAAGAAGAGACTCACAAAAATACTTGGACATAGCTAAAAAAGGACACTTGAAAAGAGAAACGGAATCGCTACTGACAGCTGCACAGAACAATTCGCTAAAATAGATACACACCAGGAAAATGTAGACTCTTCTGACAAAGAGATAAGACAGTAAATCACATTATAAGTGAATGCAGTAAACAAGCCGAAAAGAATACAAAAAAAAAACACGTGGGAAAAGCAGTCCGCTGACGACTATGCTAACTACTTCATTTCACGACCTTTCACCGACTGTCACTTTTCCGACCCGCCTTCCTGATTGTGCGGACCAGCAAGCCTCACTTCCCGACCTGTTTTTGACCTCACTACCCGATGCTTGTGTGGCGAATGTCCATAGCCTGCTCGGAAACTATGATCACGTTGTGGTAGTGATACTTATCACCTTAAAATCTCGTCCAAAAGCTGAAGAGCCGTTGCGCAAAACAACGAAAAACTATGAGCAGGCTGATTTCTAATCCCTCTGGAATCACATCAGCGACGCACCATGGAGTGAAACCGTCTCACTCCCTGCTGATCAGTCTGCAAATGAGCTGAATGGGTCTAAGCAGGCATTGATGCTCATGTCCCCACGCAAAAATTGTTCAGCAAACCCCACCCTCTCAATGATTCACCTCCGAATGTGCAGCTGCTATTGCTGAGAGGCAGAACGCATTCCGAAAATTCGGCTGCCATAAGTCAACTGCGAACAGACAAACATTTGTAGAGGCAAGAAATGATTGTAAAGTAGTGATAGATGAAGTAAAGAGAAGGTATACAGAGATAACCAAAAAACGTATTCAATCACAGAAACTATGTACTCGTGATTTCTGGAAAATCTACAATAGTGTGATGAACAATTGACAATTTCCCCGCTATCAAATCACAACGATGTTGTTTGCACGGCAACTGATAAGGCTGAACTACTTGCCAAGCGTTTCGCCTTAAACTCCACTTCAGACTCGGCAAACCAGCCCCTCCCTAAATTCCCATTGCGGGCTGAACCGACACTTGAAAACCTGGTTATAACCCCATCTCAGATAAAAGTCATCATAAAAAACCTTGACATCTCCAAAGCATGTGGGGCTGATCTTATACCAGTAATAGTAATAAAGAAATGCTCTGGCCCCTGTCTTCTCCAAACTATAAAAAAATGCCTTGCTGAATCTTTTTTCCCTGACAGTTGGAAAATTTCTTCTGTGGTACCACTGTTCAAGAATTCTGGAGATAGAACTGATCCTCTAAACTACCGTCCAATCAGTCTACTCCCGATCTTTGCTAAAATATTTGAATCATTAAGCAATCTTGCTATAGTCCGGCACCTAGCTAATGCTAAACTTCTTTCTGATCATCAATACGGATTCAGACAAGCATGATCTACCGCAGATATCCTAACGGTCATCGCTGAGCGCATATATCATGCATTGGACAAGGCAGGTGAAGCTAGGGTAGTAGCGCTTGATATATCCAAGGTCTTTGTCAAGGTCTGGCATGAAGGGCTTCTCCTAAAACTGTACTCATATGGTATTACTAGACACATATTTGATACAATTAGATCCTTCCTAACAAAAGGAAAGATCCAAATTGTCCTCGATTGCCGTTTATCTAAGCAACATGACATAAATGCTGGTGTACCCCAAGGATCAATCCTTGGATCCCTACTGTTCCTGATTTTTATAAATGACCTCTCCGATATAATTGAGACTTAGATAGAAATATTTGCTGACAACACCACGCTCTACTCTCGTCATGTGGGCAAAACCGACCGGCAGATATCTGAGGCAATGGCCGAACCCTTAGAAAATGACCTACAGTCTGTAGTGGAATGGGGGTCAAAAATGGATGGTAACTTTTAATGCCGCAAAGACAAAGCCACTTTCCTTCAATAACTACAAGAAACCTCTTCAACCACCGATTGTCATGGCAAATAACACGCTACCTAAGAGTTCATCATTCAAACTCCTCGGCCCAACTTTCACAGATAATATGAACTGGGACAAATACATTGAAGACATTGCCAGGACTGCTGCAAAGAAGGTATGCATACTCTACCGTGCTAGTAAAGGTCTCTCACCTGACTATCCTATATCTCTACAAAGCCACCATCCGCCCATGCATTGTTGCCACATCTGGGCTTGGGCATCATCCACTAGTCTCTCCCTCTTAGACAAGGTCCAAAAAAGAGTCGCTAACTTAATAGTTCCCTCATTATCCACCAAGCTCCAGCTCCTATCCCTGACCAAATATTCAAAATAAAATAGTATTCGAAGCCCAAATAAGATCCCCTCGACACGACTATACACTGGCTCATGCGAGGAATGGCGTACATTCTCCTAGTGATGTTACCTCAAGTAACAACACTTAGCTGGACACTCCACCAGACTAGATGGATTCTTGTCCTAGAATCCGGTTAGATTAATAGACCACAAGAAAAGTATACTATAACATAGTTTACGCGTCAATTATGGAGAGGGAAATTTAT
This sequence comes from Sepiola atlantica, assembly GCA_963556195.1. Lineage (NCBI taxonomy): Eukaryota > Metazoa > Mollusca > Cephalopoda > Sepiida > Sepiolidae > Sepiola > Sepiola atlantica. The sequence goes on from OY744529.1 coordinate 69,493,538, forward strand.
GTTCTTCACATCTTTACTAACTCAGTGTTTGAGAGGTAAAAGAGAATTAAGTCGTTTACTTATGTATCACTTATGTATCAAATGTTAGTCCCAGGAAGAAGCCCCTTAATTTCTGAGACTTTACACTTACATAAAAAAATAATACGCACAACTTACTAATTTATGCATATAGATGTGAGCTTCTATAGTTCCTTTATATTTCGGATTTCGAATCCAAGTTTTAAAGAGAAGTATAAAGATATATAAAAAGTGGAAAAATACCTGTCCCAGGATGGGCAAAATAAATTTTCCGAGCAGAACAATTTCACACTACTTCGATGTCCCCTTAACTTATTCCTAGACTTCCTCTTCCAATTTTGATCAGAATCTATTACATGATTTTGATTCTAGAAAATGTCTAAAATGGTAGCTTAAGATTAAGGGGTCTTAAGAAAAAATGGAAATTCAAGGAATCTTTCTTAATTTGGTTGTCTTATGACTACGACTCAAATTCAATACAAATCTGTGATATTTGAATTCTCAAATACGAGGTTGTACCCATATTATGATCGCTGAAAACCCTTTTAAAATACTGTAAATAAACTGAAATATAGGGAATATTTATTAATTGATGTCTAATACATATTGTTAAAATGTTATAAACATCGGAGTTATCTGAATTTCCACGAAAGAGATTCCACTCCGATGTATCCCCTTTGCATAAAACTACATCAAACTAAGTATAGCCAACATTACTCACTCTTACACCTAACAGCTGTGTTCCAAAATTTATAATGAACTTTTAAGGAGTAAATCCTATACATAGAAATATATCAACATATTCACATACCTAATTTTATATAAATATGACTTATATGTATAACGTTGTTTTTTATATTCGTGTTTGCATGGGGAATACCATTAAATAAACGATTCATTTAGTTCACAGGGCTGGGAATAAACAAATAAAACCATCAATGAGAATTCTGCTTTTGTGGGTTGGCTTCCGCACTCGTGGAAGTTTCTTAATATTTCATCTGTTTTCTTCAAGGCGTTGTATGTTGTTCTCCCCACCATAAGTTCAAATTTATCTGTTCTGAGTGCTCTTACATTTATCATTATTATAGTCGTTCATATGTTGTATTCAGTTCGTTGGCAAGCTGCATGTATTTGCCTAGTGTTCTTGGCTTCTTAATCTTCACCAGTTGGTCTGCTGTGACGGCGTACTCGAATATTTGGTAGTTGTTTTCCTTCTTCATGCCTCTTGGCAGATCCGGTTTTATTGCTTTTTAAGTTTGTCTGCGGCGATTCTGATGTCGCAACGGGTATTTTAAGCGTGTTTTAATACTGACTCCGTTTTGTGCCTTTACTTTTTTACTACATACTCAATAGTTGTTTTCATAGTCTCGACTGAACCACTTCCTCGAATTAGCCATTTTTATTTTATATCTGCTTTAGGCTAGTTATCTGCATTCGCTTATTGTGTTACGTTCTTTGTTCACACAGTCTACATTTACTGTTTTAATGACTCTTGCTTATCTTAGCTTTCATGTAGTTTGTACTGATCGTGTGTGTTTTTTGGGCTATCACTAGCAATTCTATTTTACTATTATGTATCTTTTCCGTAGTTATGTTCATGTTTTTTGTGTGTGCCATTTCTTTGGCCAGTCTTAATCGTACGTTTAACGTTTGTTCTTCTAATTTGATTTTCTTTTCTTATTGTTTCCCGTTTCGCTGCTCTCTATGTTGCCCACCTTGGCGATGCTTTTGGCGTCAAAAATCAGCCACTCTGTATTCTATTATGTGTATTTCTCTAGTCGGTACATTGCATCGTCTATCTAATTTTTAATACCTAAGAGTCCTCTGTTCTCTTCTGTGATATATAGAATCGGTCAGTATCATCGTTCAGTTCAGTGCGTTGTACATAGTCTTAAGTTTCGTTGTTCTTTGAGATAGATGCATGAACTTGGCTTTTGTCTAGTTTGTGAAGGCTAAAGAGTATATTACCAGAGATGCTGCCCGAGTGTTGATTCTATTTATTATATTTTTTACTACGTAATTTAAATTCAAGAATATTTATTGTTTTTATCATATTGTCTTTTACTTGTCTCTTTATTTTCTGTTTACTTGAAGGCAACATCTGTTTCTAGAATTCCCAAGTAGTTATAGCTACCGCGTACACGAAATATTTTAATCACATTTCGATTGAATTGTTTTATACTTTCTGCTATTTCGAATTTTCCCTCCTTAATCTTAATTAGTTCACATTTTTTAAATTACGAATCCCATTTCTATATTCAGACTAAATATTCTCCATTTAAAAAACAAACGGACGTGCACGTTATTTAAAACCACACGCAAGAGTTACGTTGCATTTGTTTAAGAATTGGTTAACACTGAGTTTTTTTCTTTGATTGTTTTCGTCAATGTAGAGCTGAATATATATTTTTTAACGCTTGACTCCTAATACTTCTATTATAAGATGTTGTTGTTGGAAATAAATAACAATAACGACGTTAATTATAGATCGCATTAATTCCATTCCTATATCCGGACTAAATATGTTAGTAATGTTTATTAGTGTTTCTAGCTCCTTTTTTGTTTATAGCCAATCTTTTCAGATCATCCACATTGTTGTGGCAATCACATTGACATATTTCAATGAAAAGATTGGCTACACATCGTTAAGCACATGATACTTCTTGCCTTCTTCGTTTGTATTTTATTGTATAGAAACAACAAATACTAATTATAATTACTAATTATACGGTATATTTAAAAAAAAATACTTTCTAATAACAAGACACGTAAACAGGATACTGGATACATACATCAATATATTTTGTTTTTATTGTTTGTTTTTTGTAAATTCGAAACAATAGACACTAATTGTATTAGCATTTAATTATTAATAACCCATTATTTAAAGCAAGCCAATCGACACATATGCCCATGTATTCGGCATGTATAAGTCCTTCAACAAGTTTTCACTTACAACAAAATAAGCATCACTAATTTTATATATGAATACACAGATAAACACAATATGGTCACCAATAAATGAGAGTAAAAAGGGCAGATAACTTAACAATAACTAAAAAAATAACGTTGCTCATGGTAATCACCATATTTATTAAAAAACATTCAGGTCATATAATATCAGAAATTATCATTTTAATTCGACGGTTAATTAAGAAAAAATCAGTTTTCACTTTTTCATTTACTTAAATGTTTTATTATTTTATTTATTAGCATGTAAACATATTGGAAAATGTGTTTCGTTTTGATATATTATTCTAATAAACATGTAATGGACAGTTTGATTATCTCCTTCCCACAACAAGATGTGACACAAGGTCAGGAAGTGAGATTTTGAACCCGCGTCCTAGATAATAGAACTCTAGAGGGGGCATTTAAGTATTAACCTCTTCCAATTCATTTTTTTAATTACCCGTTCAGACAAAGGCATTTTTTTTTTAAATTTGCGTATTTATCCATTTTATATTTGAGTAAGTGAATTTGATTATTTTTATTACATTATCAATACTTTGGAAGTTATATGGGTTAAAATTTATCCTGTTATTATTATCCTGAGTATTCTCTGTATAAGTATTACACACACACACACAGAGATAAACACTCACACTCATATATATATATATATATATATATATATATATATATATATATATATATATATATATATATATATATATATATACATATATTTATGATTTGATGTGATATACTATAACATTATTTCAACAACTAGACACCATATCGCAGCCCAAACGTACCATGTAAGTATCGCCTTCCTTTCGGCTCATTAGTAGAAAACCTTCAAAGTCAGGATTTAAAATGCGGATTATTTAAGTAATTATAATTATCTGAACAATCAGAAACAACACAGTAACCCACAAAAACAAAACAATGGCAAACCTTACCTGGGGTGGCCAAAAAGTGTGAAAAAGGCTTGGTGTGGAGTTGAATTAGGTATAAATTAATTTGTGAATCAAACGATTTTCACGGCTCTGTGCCAGACACATTTAGGCGTCATTTTAATATTTGATTTTGAGTTCTCATGTCTGTTAATTTGTTGTAAAACATAATGTATAAAGATATAAAAGGTGGATAATGGTAGAGATAGAAAGCAATCAAATTAAAGAGTTATGATAAAAATGATTCTTGTTATTAATATCATTGAAACCGTTTGGCAGTTCAGCTGTTACATTTTCCTTACACAGACATAAGTAGACGCCTTTCAGATTGTGTGAAATACAATGAAAATTTGCCAATATTAAAAATGTAAGTCTCTCTCTCTCTCTCTTTCTCTCTCTCTCTCTCTCTCTATATATATATATATATATATTATAATATAAAATGAAGTAATAAAATAAGGTGTCAATCAAATTTTATTAGAATTCAAAGTTCAAGCAAAGTATCCTTAAGTCCTTAGCTCATGAGTTTTCAAAGATAATTATTCTCTTCAGAGGACCATTACCGCAGTTATACTACTACAGGTAATAAAATTACGCTTTGAAAATATATAAAATTATATACACAAATACATAAAAATACATAACATCAAACATATCAACCCAAAAACATACTTTTTGTTGAATCCATACAGTCCATCCAGTTCATACAAATTGAGAAGCATAATCAGGAAAGACATTCCTCCAAGTTACAAACAGCAGTCCATATACGTGAAATTGAAAGGGCTGGCAAAGTTATCCAGTCGCGAAATGTGTCCATATTCAATGTTAATGATAAATAAATCAAATAATACTAAAAGTCCAATCAAAGTTCCAAAATCCCGACATGTGCAACCTGAGTCAAATCAAAGTTCGTTGTTTAATTAGAAAACCCGTTAAATCCGAATTCATTTTATATTATAATTAATGCTCTATCCAGTATATTGAGCTTCAGTTTTTATCCGGATGTTTCACTAATTATTAGATATTAGTTGACGCTTATATTTTTTGTTGGATTGCTTCATATATATATATATATATATATATATATATATATATATATATATATATATATATATATATATATATATATATATTTCAAAATAAATTTAAACTGTATTTTAAGAATTAAAAATTAATAACTAACATGTTTTTTATTAATCTTTGTTGCATATTTAAACTTATATTTTAATGTAATGTAAAAGTTTTACTTAGTTGCTTTGTAGAATTTAAGTAAATTATTTTACTATATCGGATGTATTATTATTATTATTATATTATTATTATTATTATTATTATTATTATTATTATTATTATTATTATTATTATTATTATTATTATTATTATTATTGCTGTTGTAAATTTACACCCTCAGCTTATTTATCCCCTTCAGACAAAAATAAGATTCTACTTTTTCGGCGATTTCATGCTAACACCCTAAAAAACTTGACGGGGTAAAAACAACAAATAAATCAGTTATTTTACAATTTATAATTTGGGATCATCTTTACATGTAAATTTAACATTCAAGGAGCCCCTATTTCCGGACCATTCTAAAACAAAATTTCTGCGGCAGATAAATTCTGTGATTTTTGGGGGGGAAGGAGAGGGGCTACTTTTTCAATCGATTACCTGTGGGTTTATAACTTTACCAGTCGAACTAGTAGTAAAATAATTAAATCAATAGCTAGAGGACAGACAGATTGTTTGGCCATCGTGTTGTACCCACGCTGTGACTTAGATCCATAACACTCTTATGTTAGCATCATTTGTTCAAACGTCTTCAGTGTGCGATGTTAGAGAAGACTGTGGACTTTACTCGAGGGACGGACTATTGTTAAACTATGCAACTGGAATGGAATGCACGAATAAAGGTAATACATTTATATATAATTTATTTCTTAAGATTCCATAGTTATTTTTTCGTCTATCAGCTCACGGTAGCAGGCGGCTAGGGAACCACTTCGGTTGTCGCCTATTGCAGAACTCTTTTTCCACCATGAATAAAAAGAAAACAAAACTGCTGTCAGTCAAATTCACCCCTCATCCACCAGCAACCGGCACACACCGCAGATTTAACTTTTAACCTTGCCCGTTAGTTACTGGTTTCAACCCCTGACCTCCTGCACTCAATCATCGGTCGTCACTTCTACGTCAGAAAGGTGGGATGACTGTCTCACGCGACTTTTAATAATTTTTCAAGACCACCTTGCAATATTTTATATCTAGGAAAACTTTAAATATTCTTTTGAACAATAGTTTCCTCTTCTTTCTAATGATTTTGATTGTGCATCTGACATTCCTCTGATGATTTGTGTCTGGTTTTCCTGGAATACTTCAGGTGTTTCGTACGTTTAATAAAGTGTGAGTCTACTATAACAGCTTTAATTACCCGTAAAGGCTGTATTCTTTTTATTAAATTGTTAGGTGAAAGTACAGAATAGTTAATATAACCCCATCTACCGATGTAAGAATGGCTTTCTAAATTATAACATTATTATTTCAGCCCGGTCTTTAAACAGCATGAGTACCCTTTCTTAATTTATTTTCTTACTAATTCTCTTGATTTTTATGGGTTATGGTTACAACAACAACAGTTTGAATTATCTTCTGTTTCAACTAACTCTTCTAAAATAAAAATGAAAATTTCATCAAATTTCATCCCTAGTAATATATAAGCACCGAAAATATCATTCACTAATCGAAATGTGCGATTTTAAAAATGGGGGAATGATGAAGATATCCGTAAATTATGGCCTTCGAAAAGGTAAATGTTGTTGAAATCTATGGTACATAAATCGGTCGGTCTTCTGGGAGACACTCTCTTCCTGATATTCATAAATGATCTTCTAAATCATATTCTGACATCATTCGTTGACATCTATGAAGAAGACACGACCATTGATGGCAGCAATTTGAAGAGCATCGATGATCAAGATATTTTTTATTTCTATCAACTTACATCAAGCACGTTATGCAATGGAAGAAAAGGTGGTTTGTTACTGTTAACTTTTCTAAAATTAAGATTCTCTCTTTTCACCACCAACGCCCGAATCTATACTTATTCCAAGTCGAAATTAATGGTTCTCTCTTTCTTTGATAATTCTCTACTATTGACTTTCACCCCAAACTTTAAATAGAAGACTTTCAGCAAATTTGTTCGTAAGGTTACTGGACAAATGGTTGGATCCTTTTACTGCTTAGAAAGTACCTGACGCCTGATGCTATCCTCTATCTGTATAAGAGCCATATTCTTCCAGAGATAGAGCACCGCTGTTATATCTCGGGAAGCGTGTCTCGGAGCACTCTTTATTGTATTGGCAGAGTATAAAATCGATTTCGCAATCTGGTGGGAGATGACTTTTTCTCGCCCCTACATTCTCTTTTAGAGATGAAAAGTTGCTAGCCTCCGTTGACTGTATCGTTATGTTCATGATAGCTGCTCTAATCCCTGTATTTTCCCCCACTGTAAAACATCTACAACAAGAACATGTCTGGCTAAAACCACAGCAATATATATATTTTTTCTTTCCCCAAAACAAAAGCTTATTCCTTAGAACATCTCATCTGTAGAACAAGACACCACGAGTCTGATTCCAAAAAGATTATAGCTGGATCGTCTTCAAGTCTTATGTAAACAAATACTTGTTGAGCCGTTCTCTTAGAAAATCATGTTTTTAAGCGGTTTTTAATCCTCTCGTGTCGGCGATAATCGTCCAACAAACAATCGTTTCAACCTTTATCCTCGAGTGGCCCCCATGCCTTGATAAGGGTGGCCCATCTGTTGGAAAACAATCTGTTCGATTAACAGTATCTGTTTATAAACGTATGTAAGTACATTGGTTTATTTCTTGAACCTCTGAGATAGATGTAAATTAGTTCAATCTTCGCATGTTCGAATTGATTACTCATGTCTCGCAAATAAGTTCCCAATAACGTACTTTGTTCATCTCTGAACACAGTTACGAAGTGCCCAAATTCATCGTACTCCACGGGCTGAGTGAGGAAGAGATCCCCAACATGACGGATTTAACGGAAACGGACAGAACTGTCCAATTGACAACGAATAGATGCAGTGCAAGAAGATATGCACAAATCAGAGAGACTTGAAAATCCACTAAAGTCAAATGAAATACATTGAGGAGGGAAACCAAGAGCAACGTTCATGCGTTAGTCCTGGTGAAACAGAGGAGATGCGGAATCAGGAATCACACCACTGAGACCAGTCTCTCCAAACTACGTCGGAAAAAAAGATAAAGTGCCCCCCCCCAGTGTACAAGGAGGTCTGGCAAGACTTCGACTCGAACATTTGCGAGATATTTCAGTCGGTAACGAATAAAGACGTGGACAAGCTACTAAAGATCATGACGAAAATAATTACTAGCATGGTGTCAGCGAAATTTTGTTACGTAAACTACAACAGTTAAAACGCCCTATACTGCTAAACGTGGGATGAATACAATTCAAGAACTGTGAAAGGAAATAAGATCCCCTCAGAAGTTGTTTAAAAATGCATCTTTAAAGGAACGTCAACCACTCCTGGAGCTCCGGGTAATAATTGGAGTTGCATAGCAGGAGAAATAAAGAAAGATGGAAAAAGCGAGCCAATTTTCTTACAAACCTTTTTGGCTTCGCAAAGATGCTAGCAGATAAGACCCGTGGGAAATTGGAAGCATCGAAAAGAAAAATCTACATCGATCTCCATAGCTTCATGAGCGACCATGAAAAAGAACATGCATTGTGTACAAATAACAATTTGATCCCTCAGTAGTCACAAGCGTACCCATTTGATACAGGACTGCCAACATGGAGAGAGATTAAAGAAGTTGTGATAGCATCAAGATCGGCTTCAGCACACGGTTCCAGCGGGATACCTTACATCGTGTACGAATAGTACACATGAATTCTCCAAAAGACATTAAGAGTCATATGGAAGAGTAGCAGCATCATGGAGCAGTGGAGATTCGTAGAAAGGGGTATGTCTCCCGAAGGAAGAATCATCAAAAACGTTGTACCAATGACGTACTTTTAAATGGTCAGTCTTGGTCTGCAGGGAGTCTGGACCAAATGGGAAAACTTCGATAGAAAATGAATTACTTGGTCAGAGTGGTAGCAGTAAATTTGTAAAGAAATTCGCTTCCTTGTTCAGTTGGTGTATGATGAACTGCCAAGCTCAACCAACTTGCACAAATGGCGGGAGAGCGAGACTCCTAATTGCAAACTATGATCAAAATAAAGAAACTTTGCAGCGCATACCGAGCGAACCCGGGTGTCATCGATCTGAATAGTTTAAATTTAGATCAAATTCAGCAGGTAAACGCAAATAAATTCGTAAGAACTATTTCGTTATCGAAGGTAACCTCTTATCGAAGGTACATATATATATATATATATATATATATATATATAAGATTCGAAGTCTTTTGAATGCATTTGATATATATATATATATATATATATATATATATATATATATATATATATATATAATTCAAAGTCTTTTAAATGCATTTGATATATATATATATATATATATATATATATATATATATATATAGTCTCGGAAGTTTCTCAACCATTAAAACTATATTAAAAAAAACAAAAAAAACTTATAGTCCCAAGTCTTCCAGTGGAAAATCACTCATGTAAGTCAATATATTTTTTACAGTTATTATATTAGTTTATTTCTAACACTATTTTAAGGGATCATCAGTTGTTTACCATGAAAAACTGTTTCGGGAATTTAAATATATATATATATATATATATATATATATATATATATATATATATATATATATATATATTAAATTATAAGATTATTTTCTGTCATTAAATCCTGATTTTGTTTATCCGACCATTAGAAAGTTAAGAAAAGTATTAATTAAATTATATATTTAACATTGTTAATAACTCTGTCATATTGCAGATGTAGTCCTATTGGAACTTTATTGTCTACCTGAACTAATAGCGAACTAATGCCGATTTCTCCTTCTTTTTATATGTGCTGGCGAAGAGACTTAAATAAATGGTTTTAAAAATATGTTCACTAGATATTTTGTTGACATCGAATGTTTGGAACATATAAACTTCATAATTATTGCGTCATAAATTGTGTAACCTTCTCTCTCTCTCTCCCCCATCTCTCTCCCCTCTCTCTCCCTCTCTCTCCCCTCTCTCTCCTCTCTCTCTCTCTCTCTCTCTCTCTCTCTCTCTCTCTCTCTCTCTCTCTCTATATATATATATATATATATATATATATATATATATATAATGTGTATTATGTAAATATTCGTGTGGCTTACATACTTGAAACGGTATTTTTGTGATACTACATCTTCCAGAAAAAGTCAAAAAAATATATATTTTCGGCTCCGATCAGTTTGTATATGAACTTATTATATATATATATATATATATATATATATATATATATATATCTACTGAAGTGTGAACCAAAACGAAACAAAAGGAAAATATATCAAGTAAAGGTTAGTCGAGCCTTTGTTTGAAGAGAAGCTCAACAATTGGCTAACGCAAGCATTAACTACTGGGAGAGAAATAACAACGGATCTGATTGGTTAGTTTGCTAGACTAAACACCACGTGGATATATAAAAACAAACAGTAACAAAACAATCAGTGCACTTAGCCTGACGAATATCAGGGGAATAAAACGCGGACGCCTCTGTGTAGCTTAATTGCTATAAATATGTTTTCATACTTTACTACTAAGCTCTACGCACATATTGAACACTGCTGAAGTAAATACTGAACATCTATACACAATATAATATATTACCTCATAATATTATGCATGCATACATGAAATAATAATTATACATATATATATATATATATATATATATATATATATATATATATATATATATATATATATATATATATATTGAAACTAGAAGAATACCTGTCGCATGAAGAGTGAAATTAATTTTCCAGACAGAATAGTTTTGCACCACTTTTATGTCCGTCACGAAGATTTAAATCGAGATATAATGATACTCACCCTTATGTCTAGAATTCTTATTCAGATTTTTAACAAAGGCTATTGCATGAATTCGATGCTTGAGATGTTTAAAATGTATTGGGTCTCAAGAAACTTGAATTTACGGAATCTTTCTTAATTGGTTTGTAATCATTATAGATCAAATTTAATGCCAATCTGAAATATTTGGATTTTCAAATGAAAGATTGTAGCGATATCATACCCTCTCTGAAACTTTTTAAAAATACTCCAAAGCGACTGAAATTTTGGAAATATTTAATAATTGATATCTTATACATATTGTTAAATTTTCACTAAAATCGGACGTATCTGAATTTTCACGAAGGTTTTCTCAATCCCACTTTTAGCCATTTGCATAACCCTAAATAAAGCTAAATATAGCCTACATTATGAGCACTTACGCTTAGCAGCTGTGTCCGAACACTCACGATGATCTGTAAATTTGTTTATGAGTGAACTCTGTACATACTAATATATAAACATATAAACATACCTAACTTTATAAAGATAGAAATTAGAGATGTGTTATATATACATATAAATATACATATATACATATGAATATATATATAAATATATATATATATATATGATAAGTATTTGTTTTGTTTATTATCTATGTACGTATACGTTTCGTCCTTTATACTCGGGACTCATCAGCATAGAGATATGACTATTCACTACTGGTCATGCGATTCGAAACCCCGAATTCCGAGTATTTTGCAACTCAACTCCCGACATATATATATATATATATACATATATGTGTGTGTGTGTGTGTGTGTGTGTGTGTGTCGTGTGTATGTATTGATTTACTCCTCTCCAGGAGTTAGGCACAAGGTCAGTTTTTATCTTACTCCCACAAGTAAGATGTGACCCAAGGTCGGGTCGGGAAAGTGGGGTTTAAAAATTGCCCGGGCAGCCCCGTCGGAATTTCCCGGTAGGGGCGCCTCAGGTAGTAAGCAATAAACTTACTCCTCCCCAAAGAGGGGAGGCGAAGCCTGGGAGGGTGAACCTCCTAGAACTGCAAACGACAGACCCATAGACTGGTGTAAATCAAGCCCCGAAAGCCAAGACAATACCAGTCTATGGGGTGCAGTATCCATCGGAACAGATACTACACTTTGATCTTAACCAAAAGGCCAAAAGATGCATGCTTCTTTGTTTAGATTGTGAATAAATGGCTTATCTATCTTTGTCTTTGTGAATTCTGTCAAAATATTTGGTATGTTTAATTAATACTGCATTACTTAACGATTTGACTTTGTTTTATGTGTGCTCTTGTTCTTTCACGTGTTTCGCTTTTATGTTAAGTTTCCAGTACCTCTCGCGATGATTAACTGCAATGTTGCTCTGAAGTTAAGTAATAACTGAATTGAGTCATGCGAAGTAGTGGTTTGAGCAATACTGCAGGTGAGCTATGAATTCAATAACGATTCTGTTTTTAAATCTCCGAAACATTTACATGGTAAACAACTGATGATCCTAATTTCTATTTCACGTGTTAAAGTCATTTCGGATGTTCATGTTTCACCACTAATAAAGATCAGTGCCTTTTGGTATTTTGAGAATTTTCCAGCAGTGAAAGTCGGCTTATACAAGTTCTTAGTCTGCAATATGTAGAGTAAGTAACCCAAATACGTAAACCAATTGGAGATCTATATTAGTGTTAGGAGAGCACCACTGTCACAAAGAATACTGAAGAGTAGAATGATTCTACATCGTTTTAAGTGGGAGCTATTACTTTGAATCGACTATATACTATGTAATTTTGCTTATATTAGATTGCTAATGATGATGAATATATATATATATATATATATATATATATATATATATATATATATATATATATGTATATATATATATATATATATATATATATATATATATATAGTATGTTTAATTTTCGGGGTATAAATTATTACAGCTTTCGAAAATATATATATATATATAATAATCATATATAAAAGCTCTATTTGATATTGAACACTTTTTATACATTCGGTTTAAATTCTTTGAATTACTATCCTGTGCATGTTTTACCTGGATTATTATTATTA
>OY744529.1:69509079-69689079 GCA_963556195.1 Sepiola atlantica
GAATAAAATATTGGCCTTAGAAATATAATAAAAGTTTCTTTATAGAGGAATTAACCGATCATTATATATTTTGGAACATAGTTGCAGGACGAAAGTGTTAGTAATATGGGATATGTTTAATTAAAGGTAGTGTTATACAAGTAAGAATATGCGGCTTTAAAGCGATTCGTGAATATTTAGATAACCTAAGTTTTGATAAACATTTAATAAGAGGTGTTAGGCATCAATTAATACACATTCGCGCAAGATTTTAGAGAATTTTACAGGTGTTTTAGGCACGAAATCAGCTTTTTAAAATTCTGATATTCCCGATATGCACGAAATCAGATCGGCAGTCATTAGATACTGATAAAACAAGATTCACCGAATTTCTATTTTCTCTTCAGACTCTTCTAGGTTTTGCTTACAATATATAATTTCGAAAACCAAAATCATTTAATTCACGTTGGTCAACATTTGAATAAGGATTAATCAGATAAATACCCGTCCCGTGGAGGATATGATGCCAGTTAAATATAATACGAAGTCTGAATAAACAAAAAAACAGATTTGATGAAGACAATTAAAGAAAGATAGGAAACTACAAGGAATAAAAGATAGACATAGAAGTCATAACAATAAAAAAACACGATTAAATACATACAAAAGTATGAATAAAAAAACTAGATGATAATAATTATTACGATAATAAGAGAATAAATAGCGAAGAATTGAACTAAGACGAGAATAATAATAAAAAAAAAGATGGGGTGGGAACAAAATAGCCTTAAGGGGAGATAACCCAATGAATCAAGGGCAAATGAATAAAAGAATCGGCGAGTGGATCTATTGGATAGAAGGGAGAGCTTGGGAGTGACGAAGGAATGTCGTTAAATTAGAAGGATGGAACTGAAGGAATGGAAGAAGAACAGGAAATTGGAGAAAAAATACGAAAAAAGTTGAAAATAATATGAATCGAACAGAACCGAAACATAAGTTGACGTCAAAACGAAAGGATAAATGGAAGAGAAAAGGACGACAGAAATAAAAAAAAGAATATGTGGAAAAGTGGAGAAAGATTTTGTTTGTCGAATATCTTCTGCGAGCCGCCATCTTTGTTGTCTTCGTCTTAACGACACCCCTTTCCCGCCAAAAAAAGAAAACAGGAAAAAAAGTATTTTCGCAGACGAGAATGTTTATTTTGAGTACACCATTTTCTCCATATGCACTTCTTTGTTTTTTACACTTTTTATTTTTTTAGTTAGTTAGTGGGTAGGGATGCACACATAGAGATGGTGGGCGTTTGGATATGGGACATTCTTTTAATTTTCTTACTTTTTTGTTATTACGAAAGAAAGATTCTTGTCCGGCCCAAAGAGAACTTTCTCCATGTTTAGTCAAAATCAATTTAATGACTGATTAAAAACAATTACGTGAAAAAAGAAGATGAACAAAAATAATGTCTGCTTTTGAAAGGGAAAGGAGTTCTGAAAAATATATATTAAGTCTGATTCCAACTAATTCTACTCGGCACGTCTACTTTATCGAGTTTTACTTTCTTTCATCTGTTTTCTAACCCTAACCCTAACCTTCAACTTGTTTGTCTCACTGTGGACGTTATATTCAGCTTAAATTTTTAAATACTTGCTGATAATACTAGTCGAATATACGTTCTCGACAATCAGTCCTCGACATTGTCTGGGCAATTTTTGAAATTCTTCTGTCGGGCTAAGGTATTGTTCTGTGCAGGTCTATGAGGGTCAGCCGATTCCAAGCTTTACTTTCTCGCGCTGAGAAAGGCGTTAGCTTAGTGCCAATCGCCTTAAACCTCCCTACCGGGTAATGCTGCCGATACTGCTAAGGAATCTTTGTAGGATAGGGTGGACTTCCTCTAGTGCGCTGGTTTTTCAATCCTCACCTGACCTTGTGCCTAACCTCTGAAGAAAGTAAATAACTTCAATTAAGCATATGTATGCAGTATTGTTGTCACCTCTGTGCTGTGAACCAAGCACTAGTTTTCCCTCATGGACAGGGCGCAAAAATAATTTCTAACCGAAGAGGTGCCGAACTATCTTACACGCTCCAATCCCTGTTGCATCGCCGGAGTGGTGCATCTTTCCGTTTCTCTTACAAGTACTTCCACGGAATGTGAGCCGATGAACTTACTACACTTGTACTCATCTATAAATATACCACCGACCCACCTGATTTGCAGTAAAATCCCACCCCTTCGATGTAGATTTCCCTAGATGCCGCAAAATGTTCTACTCTGATAGTCTCTTTCATTGGGCCGCTTGCCTTTGGAATTAATTTCCTACTCACTGTTTCCCCGACTGTACCAGCATGTAGAAATCTAAACAGACACCTTGCTGCACAATTCCTACCCTATAAATCCGACCACTATCACAGCAGCCCCTACGTTTCAGTAGCAATGTGACTTGTTTGGGTTGAATATAAATGAAAGTAAAGTAAATGTAATTGTTCAGGTGTAGTAAGCATCGTAGAAAATACTGTAGAATCATGATGTGCATATACTGTTTAACGATAATTCAAAGGTAGCACTGCTTGAAAGGAAGTGAGGTCGAAAGTGATAATGCGTTCAAATTTCGGCACCTATCTGTCGGGTTTCATTTTAATCCCGGGTTGTTGGATGTACTTTGGGCACTTGAGTTTCGCAAGTTGCTTGATGTAGTTTACAACTCTCTGGGCACTTGAGTTTCGCCAGTTGCTTGATGTAGTTTACAACTCTCTGGGTACTTGAGTTTCGCTAGTTGCTTGATGTAGTCCACACTTTTCTGGGCACTTAGGCTTCGCCAGTTGCTTGACGTAGTCCACCACTCTCCGGGCACTTGAGTTTCGCTAGTTGCTTGATGTAGTCCACAACTCTCCAGACACTTGAGTTAAGCCAAACTTTCCAGGCTTTATCCTGCTGTTCGCGTTGGTTTCCCGGATTATTTTTACAAGCATGTATTTACGGGAAGTATTATTACGTAAAGGTTGCCAACATCCATAAGTGAAAGTGGTGCTATGAAACTGAGTTGCTTACAACAGTCAGGTCATTAGTATGCGTCGTTATTCACTTCGCCACTTCTACCCCACAACAAGAAATCTACACGGTTGTCTTTGACAAGGCTTCTTTCGCGTTGGTGTGAATCGGGCGGTCAGTCACACTTATGCTTTTTTTGCAAAATATCTTAATATTTTAAACTACACAGTAAAGCTATATATATATATATATATATATATATATATATATATATATATATATATATATATATATATATATATATATATAGTAGTAGTAGTAAGTTCTGAACATATATTTATGGAAACTAAGCTACACAGACGCTCCCGCGTTTCATCTCCGGGGGAATCTTCAGACTAAAATGCATGAAGTTAGTTTTGCCGGGTGTTTTTATATACACGGCTGGCTAGTTAACCAATCAGATTCTTTGTTGTTCTCTTAACCAATCGTTGGGCTTCACATGAAAAAAGGTCCGGTTAGTTTTACTTCCTATTTCTTATTCTATTGTTCTGTTTTCTATAAATTGGCCTATATCCTGTTTATTTGTTGTGTCAATATAATGGGTGGCTTTATTTTAACACGTGGTTTCTTGTATATCTATTTTAGGTTTTAGTTTTTCAGTTTTTAGCTTTTAGTTTAGTTTAGTTGTTTACTTATTTGTTGGTTTATTTATTAATTTATTTATGTATTTATGTTTTTTTAGCCTACTTTATTCTGTGCAAGCCGCTGTTTGCTATCTCACTTCTACAGGTTAATAGATTGTGGGAGTATTTAAAGTTTAGGATTTAAAATTTCTCATTCAAACATAAACTACACGGGCCGTCTAAATTTCTACATGTACTGGCCTGTCGTATTATTTTCCATTCAATTATTTGTGAGCGTCCATTTTTTTAAAGCTCCCAATAGTGGTTTGCTAGTGCTGTTTTAATTCAACGTTCTCTGTTTTTAAATGTGATTTTGTGGTCACAATATCTGGTTTTAAAATCGAGGGAGGTCATACCCACGTAGTACTTGTTATTCGATGGTTCCTTGGCAAATATTGTGGCTTGGTAAACAATACTTTTTGCCTTTATTTTGTAGTGGAAAAAGTGTACGATTTATGCAGTTACATCTTTTCTCTTTATTGCTGACTTTTTCATTTCTATTCGAGTGATTACTATTAGGGTTTTGGTTATTTCTATTTGTAGTGCTGATTCTAGATAGAATTATTTTACTAATTCTTCCTATTTCTGATTTGGTCAAATTAATTAAGCGAGTTCTAGGGTTATTGTTAAAATTAGTTCTGTAGTCTTTAACTAAGATATAGGCTTTCTTAGGTTTTAATTTACTAACTTTGCCGCTAATTTTTAGTTTATCGGTGACTTCTTTACTTTCAGTATTTATTATATCTATGTAGTTATGTTCGCTTGTATCTAGTTTTTGTAGAGTTTTGTAATGTTTTCTGTGAGTAGTTTGTAATACTCTTGTTTATCTATTTTATAAAAAGTCCTAGTTTCATCATCTTTTACGAAGATTTTGTTTGTAACGATGGTGTGTAATTGTTTTTGGAACTTATTATGTTGTTTATGAAATTCTACATTCTTAATCACATTTAAAGATCATTTTCAAAGCTAATCATGAGATCTATTGGTTTTGCGAGTTTTAGTATTTTTGAATCCGTAAGATGCTTTGTATCTAGGTGTTTATCTTTATAATTAAGGACGAAGTGTGCTAGCCATCGCATTCGGCGTCCTAGTTCACACGTTTTTTTTAATAATGTATCCATGCTTGCTAGGTGTTGGATTATTCTTAAGTGATGTTTCTAAGTAAACTTTATCCATATTATTTTTCAGTGGTGAAATAAATTCTTGTGAAAGTGCTCAACTGCTTGAGGAGATAAATATTACTATTTGTATGTATCCACATGAAGTTCTATGAGGGGGATATAGTTTTTTTTATATATCAATTTCCAGTATTTACTTCAACAGTGCTCGATACGTAAGTAGAGCTAGATAGTAAGTTATGAAAATATATTTATGGCAATTAAGCTAGAGAGATGATCCCGCGTTTCATCCCCGCGTTTCAATTGAGCACGTGTTTATATATTTTGTATTTCTTTCTTATGTGTTGACGTATAGGAATACAAAGAATATTTGAAAAACAATGTCTTTCTAAAATAACATAATTTTTTGCAGGTTCCTTCGACTTTCAGTAATCTTATTAAAGGTGTATGTGTGTGTGTGTGTGTGTGTGTGTGTGTGTGTGTGTGCGGTGGCTGATGATAGCAGGAAAAACAGTGTAGCTAATGAGATCTAGAAATGCTTACATGTAACAAGTGTGTGTCCATCCACATATCACTTACCCCTTCTTGAATCTTTACACGTAAATGGATCAGAAACGTGGGTAGTGGCATTGACATTTTCCAAAACTTAAGTGAATAGAGAAACATAAATACAAAAATATTGTAATTTTAGGTGTGGGCAAGGAGAGAGTAGAATAAAGGGAATTTGATTTTTAATGTTACACATATTTAGTCAGCATTGATTTCCTTGTGGGGAGGGGCTACCTGAATCAAAGGATGTGTTTGATCTATGTAAGTGTTATTCGCGAACGTTCGGACAGAGAAACCTCTTTAACAAGTTATATGGACGAATTAACTGAAATTAGCTAAAATATAATGAAGTATAATAAACTGGATGATAAATGTCTATGATAAATCACTGTTGATGTATGTATGTATGTCTGTCTGTCTTTATCTGTCTGTATCTCTCTCTCTCTCTCTCTCTCTCTCTCTCTCTCTATATATATATATATATATATATATATATATATATATATATATAAATAAATGTTTTGAGGTACAAAATGTATAAATACATTTAAAAATGATACGCGGAAATCTCTCTAAGGCCCTTTCGACTATCATCTTGTCAGGAAAAAATCGATAGTTTTAATTAATAATATTGTCGAAAGAAAGAGCAAATGGGGAAGTTGAAAGTGCCAAAATTAACGCTAAAGCAATTAAAAGTCAATTTAATGATTTACTTAAAAAAACGATTAAAAGGCACTGCGTTAGGGAACAAAAATAAATTTTAAAAAAAATAAAAAGGGGAAGGAAGTTCAAAGTTCCCCAAAGAGATTTAGCGATCTAATAAATTCCTTCTGCCGGCACAAGGAAGGTGTTCGAATAGCAATAGAGACAGATTCCAATATGTTCAAATGGTTCTTGGAATCTGCTCTATGCGAGACCTCAAAACGGTCTATTTTATAGCTACTGGCACAGCTTGGGGTTTCAATCAAATGCTGGCTAATAGCAGAGTCCAAAGAATTAGGGGAGGGGTAACACAAGGATCCTACCCTTCCCTGACGTATTTTTGATACAATGTGCTGGTTTATGCGCGTCTGCAAATGCAAGGAAGTGCGCCCTATATAGCCAGCATCACATTGGCATTTAAATTGGTATACAATATTACTATAATTTGTATAGGGCACACTATCCTTGCGAAAGGAAGGAAAAGCAGGTCTAGTAGCATAAACTAATCATAAGGCAACAGAGTAGAAACAATTGCTAATGCTATCAACAATCTGTTTACCTAGTTTAATACTATTTCCCCCTATCCACGGTAATTTCAAATAAATGGGGCATTTTCTCCTGACGAGATGATAGTCGAAAGGGCCTTAGAGAGATTTCGGCGTATCATTCTTAAATGTATATATATATATATATATATATATATATATATATATATAAACTCTACTTTTTATTGAGCACTTTTGAAAAAATGTTGGTGTTGTGTTCAAATATATTTTAACGTGTATATATATATATATATATATATATATATATATATATATATATATATTTATATATATATATATAGTGTGGGGTGTGTAAGAGGTGTTACTCTACAATAATATCCAAACTTTCAATATTTTTCTATATAAATAAGATATTTAATTAGATCATGTTAAGGGTATTTATTTAATTTTTACTGTAAAGGTAAACACAACTAAACTCAATTGCTTAAAATAAAAAAGGGGCCTAGTAAATGAAAAGTATAAGGTTAAAAAAAGTAAATATGCATAAATTTGTAGATTAACACCCTCTATTAATACCTCACCACCCCGAAAAGTGACATTCTGCCTTTTTATGGGAGTAGGTGTTTTCACTATGGAAAACGGAAAGAAAGAGAAACAAATATTTTATAATTTAGAGTGAGTGATCAGTTGTATATATATTTAACATAAAACGTTCCCACATTTCCTGTCCATTGTATTAAAGAACTTAACAACATTTTTACCACTAACCCTAAGTCAGTGTAGCAGGTTAATAAAACCACATGTAAAGTAGCGCCCCCCCGAAAGAAAATGCAGCGGAAGTAACTCCCATAACAAACAAGAATTTAGTTAATTGTTCTAAAAATTGAATTTATATACGAAAATTTTCCCCACTTTAAATTATAAAATAATTGTTTTTTTTCTTATTTCCATCAAGTTATAAAAGGTGAACACTGTAGAAAGATGGCGAAATGAAAGAGGCAGAAGAGTGAGCGAGAAAACGACATCCCCACACACATTCACGCTTTCTCTTCTCGCTTCTGCCTCGCTTGTAGCAAGCCAAGACAACCACTCATCATTCTCTCCAACTTTCCCTTTCTTTTCTCGCTTATACGACCTTCGTCAAGGTCGTCGTGAGCGCAAGGAAGTAAAACTTAAAGTGTTTTAGTTATTCTTCCGATTTATTTATTAAATAACTTTAAGTAATTACTGTTAATATAAACGAAACTATTAAATATAGATAGCAAAAAAAAGCGAATACAATTCGAAAATAATAATACTAAACATTAATTAATTATGAATGGTTTAAAAATAGTTACGCTAATTAGGCAGTCAACAGATTATCTCTGACTCTTTTATCTTCACTATATATACAGACTATCAAGATTGTATGTTATATTCTTGATTTAAATAACAGTAACCCGTTTTGATTATAACAGAGGAGTGATGAATGAAAAAAACGTATTCATTTATATATATATATATATATATATATATATATATATATATATATATATACAGGGTGGGCCAAAATAAGGGTCCTATCTTTAAATTTGAATAACTTGAATTTGAATAACTTTCACAAAATAAAAGTTAAACTCACCAAACTTTATGTGTGTGTAGACCGACCCTTCCGAGATCTTTTGAAATAAACAAAACAAATTTTAGCCGAAAAACACTTCTTAAAACTTACAAAAACTAAAGTATTGTTTTTTACACTGTTTTGAGTTTTTTAAGCAAAAATAATGTTTTCTAAATGAGGGTACGTTCCTTAGGGCTAATACGGCTCATGCTTG
This sequence comes from Sepiola atlantica, assembly GCA_963556195.1. NCBI lineage: Eukaryota > Metazoa > Mollusca > Cephalopoda > Sepiida > Sepiolidae > Sepiola > Sepiola atlantica. Next base: position 69,517,417 of record OY744529.1, read on the forward strand.
CTTCGGAAGGGGTCCTTTACTTATTCTAAAAAAAAAAATTTTTTAAATCAATAAATAAAAAAGTTATGAATTTTTAAAAATAGGACCCTTATTTTTGCCCACCCTGTATATATATATATATATATATATATATATATATGTGTGTGTGTGTGGGGGGGTATCCGGCGTTGCTTGGTAGTGTATTTACGTGCAATTTTTAGTAAAACTATGCTGCTTGAAAAGAAAGTAATTCCCAAATCCCTTTGAAACCGGCCAGAAAAAAAGATAAAGCCAAAGAGACAATTCCGCAATTCTATTATTCGCACATTTGATAAGAGATTCAATCAAACTAATTTATTTAATAAGTAATAATGATAATAATAATAATAAAGATGTTAATAATAATAATAATAATAATAATAATAATAATAATAATAATAATAATAATAATAATAATAATAATAATAATAATAATAATAATAATGATAATAATAATAAAGATGTTAATAATAAATATACGGGTAAGGTATATTTCTAACACATATTCGATTTAATATTCTTTGAGTGTATTTTATAGAATATATTGATTGATCCATTGAATAATAGTCAAACAAAGACTCTTCAAGAATAGCTGAAACATTTAGTCATAGTTCAATAATCTTGTGAGTCAAATCTTCAAAATAAGAAAATTAATAAAATATTCAAGCAACTATACTTTACCCAAACTATACTTGACCCAAGTATAAACGACATTGTTATAATTAGTAAATCAATGTAAACAGAAAATACAATCATATTTCTAAACTAATCATTTTCACAATTTTAACTATCAGTTTACCAGCCAAGTGGTCATAACAAAATAGGTTATCTTGACTAATATATTATAATATATTACAGTAAGCGGGCGAATAGTTACTTAAATAGGCATCAACCTTTAGAGCACAATAATAACAGTTATTTAGTCGGACCTCAATTGCTTAGTACTGAAACTATAGAAATCAAACCCCAAGTGTTTAGTCGAGCAGAAGCTTATTTACACGCTTTTTTATGGTAAGCCGTTGGGATTAAGCATTGTATTATTACTTGAATTACATTACCAAATTTGCTAGAGCCATATTTAATCATATACAATTTAAAGTGTGGATGCTAAGGCAGCAGTATTCTCATTTAGCTAATTTTAAATTGATGATATTTTAATATCCGTTGGGTATAACTTTAGATGTTGTGTTAAGAGTATCACAACTATTTTTAAAATAGCGAAGCCCTCTTTCAGGCATACACATTTTAGGGTATTAAGGGTTTTCTGTTTTAAACAATCCATCATTTTACGAAGTGTGCTTCTGTTTCAGGATCCAAATATGATTAGATAAATATAAATCGCTTGCCAGATTTTTGTCCTTAAATGGATTAACACGCACAACAATTCTCTGTTAAAATATCGGTACTATTCCATTTTTATTAAATAGCTTATGCCTTCACCAAACATAAATTACGATTGTTGAGCAGATATATCAAGGGTTTGCTTTTCTAATAATCGAACATTCTATGGATTGTGCCTTCACCAAAGGTGGGGAGGCAACTATGTTTAGATTAAGACGCATTTATTTACCTCCTCTCCAGGAGGTTAGGCACAAGGCCACTTTTGTCTTACTCCCACAAGTAAGATGTGACCTAAGGTCGAGTCGGGAAAGTGGGGGTTGAAAAGCCAGCGTCCGAGAAAGTGAGCACTCTGGCCATTAAACATTGCCTGGGCAGCCCCGTTGGCATTCCCCGGTAGGGGTGCCTCAGGCAGTAAGCAATAAACTTACTCCTCCCCAAAGAGGTGAGGCAAAGCCTGGGAGGGTGGACCTCCTAGAACTGCACAGGACCGACCCATAGACCGGCGTTAATCAATCCCCGAAGGCCAAGACAATAGCAGTTTATTGGGTGTAGTATCCATCGGAACAGATACTACACTTTATTTATTTGTTTAGATAAAGAAGTAGCTATTGCTAGATTTTTCTTAAAAGAATTATCATGCGCAACAATTCCCTGCTTAATTTTTGATCAAGTCAAACCAATGTCAGTGATAGTGTTTATGTCTAGGTTAGTCCCCAGCTCAATGTATTGATCACGATCATTATACAAGATCTATTGCTATTGTAATTTATATTGTTAATATCATTATTATTATTATTATTATTATTATTATTATTATTATTATTATTATTATTATTATTATTATTATTATTATTATTATTACAACTGCTAGTGCAAATAGTAAATAGATTATAATAGCGTGTTTGCGTGCTCCTATTGCCTCCATGCTTAAGGACACGTTTCGAAATGAGGTTATTGTACACGCAGTCAATTTGGCGTTCTGACCTTTTCTTGTAAATACATCTGTAATAGTTAAGTTGCCACCAGCAAGAAACGCTTTAATTTTAATAGAGATATATGATAAAATGGTCTATTATAATCTAGTATAATTGAACTGTGACTATATATATATATATATATATATATATATATAGATGTATTTCATGTATGCACATAAATTTTATAAGGAGATATCATTTTTATGTATCAATTTTCAGTATTTACTCCAACAGTGATCGATACGTAAGTAGAGCTAGGTAGTAAACTAAGAACTCCATGAATTTTAGCCTAAAGATTCCCCCCCTGTGATGAAACGCGGGAGCCTCTGTGTAGCTTAATTGCCATAAATATATTTTCATAGCTTACTATATATATATGTATATATATATATATATATATATATATATATATATATATATATATGCGTCCCACATGTTTAAAGAGTGCTATGTATTTTATGCATTTGTATACAAATACTGATGTAAAATAGTTAAATGTATATATGCATAGACAAATACGTAGACACACAACATACACACACACACACATATATATATATATATATACATATATATATATATATATATATATATATATATATATATATATAATATGGAAATTGAAAAAGGAAAACCAAAAATGTTATTTATGTATTCATCAACGTTTTGTCTTCATTATAAGACTTCCTCAGGTTCATTGTCTTAAGAAATAATAATTGTAATTGGACGTAACATCGTTATACACGAATGTCCCCGCTAAAAAAATGGTTAAATTTCCTCCAAATCCACTTAAAAAAGATGAATATCAACTTAACGTATCCCCCAACATTTTAATAGAGATAATCATCATTGACATGACATATTTTCAATTGCACAATAATTTCTGCAATCAAAAATTCTAATTCTCATGGGCAACCTTCTGAGTGGAGTACTTGCCTGCCTTTTGTTAGAATGTCTAGAATCTGGATTTTCAAATTTAGATCATCTTCTCACACTGAATATTCTAGATATATTGCTGACATTCTAATTTTTCAACCTAAATACACGCACACTAAACATTTCAAAGGTCAATAACATACAGTTGAACCCTCCATAAAATGTACATATAAAACCGAGAAGAATAAGACACACTGATAATAAAATTCAACAACAAATTATCATTCAAAGTTCACCGCAAAACCACTAAAAACGACTATATGCAAAACAAAAACAGGCATGATAATTGGATTCTTCCCCCGTGCTTTCAGAATCTGTAGTTCACAATATATAGAGGAAGAAATCAAATACATCACAAATTCTTTGAAAACATTGCAATACCCTACACATTTCATATTAAATGCAAAGAAAAAAGCCTTACAAATATTTTCGAAATACAATTTAAAAAATCTCAGACACCGAACATATCTATCATAAATAGACATCTTCTTTTACCTACTCAATCCAATAAGACAATAATTTGCAACACGCTAAATAAACTAGGAATTCCGACAATACAACCCATATATAAAACTATGAAACAAACTTTAAATACAGCAAAACAATTTTAAAAACACATCTAATGATGGTATATACACTGTCCCATGTAATAATTGCCATGAAATATACCGTCAAGTGAACAAAAAAGAGAGATAATATAGCAACTCTCTGAATGCACTTTTCACCCACGGATTACAACATGATCATTCGTTTAATTTTGAACTATTTAATTCATTTTAAATGATATCGGCGAAGTAATGGTTTCAATCATTTATCTCCTTTAATCTGTAATCTAATTTTATCCGAACAAATATTGAATTCAGATCTAGAGTACCTACCTTTATACCACACTCTCTGCATGCATCACGCGTAATATCTACAAATAGATTGAATGATTACAACAAAATATGTTTATGTGTGTGTTTGTGTGTTTATATATAATATATATATAAATATATATATATATATATATATATATATGTGTGTGTGTGTGCGTATACGTATGCTCAGACGCATGTATGAATAAATAAATAAATAATAGATAAATACATGAACACTGAAATAATTTAATAAATATAAATTAGTACATCCGTTCTTTTTTACTCTTGTACACCTTTCATTCTTCCAACTGTGGTTTAAATAAAGTATAATATATATATATATATATATATATATATATATATATATATATATATATATATATATATATATATATATATGTGTTTGTGCGTGTGTGTGTGTGCGCGCGGGTGTATATATATATATATATATATATATATATATATATATATATTTATATATATATGTTTGTGTGTGTGTGTGTGCGCGGGTATATATATATATATATATATATATATATATATATATATATATATATATATATATATGTATATGTATGAAAGTGTGCATGTATGGTGTGCATGTTCATGTATTTATATATTCATGAATAATTAAATATATAAATGATAAATAGATGAATACAAAGTAAATAATTAAATAAATAAATGTATATTTCAACACATAAATAATTAAATAAATATATATATATATCTTTTTTCTTAAACTCTTTACTCATGTCATCAACGTACAGTTATTATATATTTTAAAATAATTGGCAACACCACACTTTTTAATATTCTTAAAACTTTTTATTTCAAGTTAATCACCCGAGCACGTCATGACATAAATAATATTTATACCATTTTTTATTTTTATTTTTCCACACATTGTGTACGATTGTACGTGCGTGTTTTGTGTATGTATGTGTGCATATATAGGTGTATGCTAAATTGTGTATATATTTGTGTGCTTATATATATATATATATATATATATATATATATATATATATATATATATATATATATATATATATGTTGCATACTACTCCTGCCTGGACCGCGGTAGTACGCATTTCGTATACTCGTCCGGTAGAGTGTTGGTCGTGTGTGGATGAATTCTTTTTTCTCTGCCGTCGTCTGTTGGTTGCAATGAAAGCCATGTCGCCCTTGAAAACAAACTCTGCTTTCAAATTTAATTCATTTTATTCAAGCTATGTTATTTCATCTGGGGGAAATTCACCACGCCGAGATAGACTAAGAGAGCAAATCCCACGTTATCGTAGTTAGTTATTAATGTTTTCTTAACTATTCATAGAGAGAGGGGGGAAAGGATTCTCGCGCTTGTCTTCCCCGAAGGGAAATATTCCGTATCTTTACATTGTGAATCGCACGTCCTCTCAGTTCGCTTTCCGAAACAGACTGACTAAAAACTCGCTTCTCACGAGAACGAGTGACGTCACAGATCCCTTTGTTTCTCATGCAAGGCCCACGAAGTCACAGAGCCTCTCGCAGGTGTAGACTGACCCCTGATCTGGGGTCTCGTCACACGGTAAGCTTGTCAGCTATCACTGTGAGAACAAGCCCTTTTCTGCAATCGACTGTCCCGCGTGAATTCGCGCAAGTCAAATCGACGATTCTCAACAGAAACACCCACTCCCATAGGGTCATTATCTATCATATATATGCATATATATATATATATATATATATATATATATATATATATATATATATATGTGTGTGTAGGTGTCAAATGTGGACACCTTCCCAACGTCTGATCTTGTGTTCGCCCTCTCCCCTTCTCTCGCCCACTTCCTCTTTACACGACCTTGATTTTTACACCCCCGCTCTCTCATCTCAAGCCTAATTTAAAAAAAGATTCAATAAACATGTCCATGTCCACTCATCCCGTTTTAGAGTTTAAATTAATCCTAATCGCTAACAATGTCTGTCCCCCACCCTCCACAATTATTGTAATGTATCTCCCTTTACCTGATGATCTTATAACTCCAACCGCCACACACTTTACTGACTACACAATGTCCTACTGCCACCATCTATTTGTATCTCATAATTTAGTTTTTTCATAGCGGCCCTAATGTTAAGCCCACACCCGTCACGACCTCTTTTTTTAACATTTGGTACTTGTGTTTGTTTTTTCTTTAGACAATCATCCTGATGAAGACTTATAATAAAGTCAAAACGTTGATGAATACATAAATACTATTTTTGGGTTTCCTATTTCCATTCTTTATAGTATGTATAAATATATATATATATATATATATATATATCTATTCTTGGAAGTTTTAAACCATTAAAATTATATATATATATATATATATATATATATATATATATATATATATATATATATATATATATATATGAGAGAGAGAATTTAAATGTCTACTAGACACTGTCTTCGAGTGTCTAAGGTGTCTCGGTACAGGGGGGGAATTTGACAACGTCGTATGAAAATACTTTCCCCTACATAGAAAACACTAACTAAAGATTCAAAATAACATAGTATTCGAAGCCTAAATAAGACCCCTTCGGTCTGGCTACACACTAGCTTATACAAGGAATGGTTCACTTTTTCCAAGTGATGTTACCTCTAGTAACAGCACTAAGGTAGATACTGCACCAGACTAGATGAATTATTTCCTGAAATACGGCAAGACCAAGAGACCAGACTACAGATATAATGCAACATAGTTTACAGGGAAATTTGGTGAAGGAAAATGAATGTCCTTAACTTTTTTTTACTAACTCAACGTGTGAGAGGTAAAGGAGAACTTTAAATGAAAACTTGGACATCTATGTATGTCATATAGAGATCAAGTGTTAGCTCCAGCAATGGGGGCCCTTGATTTCTGAGAACTTACACTGGACACAAAAATAATGTATATATAACTATATATGTAAATGTATTTTATTTATTATATGTACTCGTGTACATATTACTTAGAATAACGCCAACCTTTTTAATTAGTGACTAGACAAGACAGTGTCTAAAATAAACTAAATTCCATTCATCGAACCCTCGGTTTACTTCGAGTGTGTACATTCCGAAGAATTTTATATAAAATAATAAAATAAAAAATCTTATTAAGAAAGATTTTAACAAATGGAATAATTGTAATGTTCGAAGTACGAAGAGACATGAAGTAATAATTCTTATCCAAATCACCGGCGTCTGCGAATAATATTTACTTTTTATTTTATAATGAAAATGTCGAAACCACAAAACAGAATAGCAAAAGTAAACGAATAACTGAAAAAGGATTACAAAAGTTTAGTTGAAATTTAGTGTAAATTAATTAAAACAACATCAGAAAATAGTGATTGCGATATTTTAAAAATATATATATATAAAATGGCGATTGCTATATTTTGAATAAGGAAAATGGCGATTACTGTATTAAAAAAAACGATTGTTATATTCAAAAGAAAAAAGGAAAATGGAAACCAATGAAATAAGCAGAAGTCAGACTAAATTATTAAACAAAAAAAAAATAGAAAAAGAAAGTAATACATCAAGGAAAAATAAAATCGTTGTGATAATTATTCTCAACAAAAACGATTGACCTCCTGCACTTAAAGAAACTGGAGAACGGACGAGTAAATATTTTTAACGTCCTGAAAATAAAAAATAAAACATAAAAAGACAAATGAAGGAATATCTAGAAAAATCTTCATTTAGACATTTTCGATTTTCAATCAATACAAGCTGAAAGTATTAAAAACGAAAAGAAAGTGTCACTATTGAAAACATTAAATCTATTCGTCAGAGTCAAATGGTTGAGGGAGTGTAGAATGCAGTTGTGATGTTGGATTTTATAAACGTCTGACTGAGCTAATGGGATCGGCAATATTGGAAAGATATGTTTTGTGTTTGTATGTTTGTCTGTGCATATGCATTAATGTCTGTTAGGAATTTCCAATAATAAGTTTTCAATTCATTTAGAGAGGAAAGAGAAAAGAGAATACAGAAATTCATGATAAAGCTAGAAGAATTCCCGACCCGCTAAAATTAATCCTCCAAAAAGAACAGGGTGGCACCAATTTTATGTCCCCCTTTTCCTGTTTTTTAAGCATGTCGTCATATAAATGTTTCCCACTTTTTTACGTTTTCATTTGATACTGTTCTCTCTACACATTTCTTTGGTCTGACACGATTAAGTTTAGAACAACATGTTTAGATTCGTTCATCTCTACAAGAGACCCTGTCCGCCGGTCTGTCATGCTTAAGTTTAGAATCCCATTTTCATTGCAAAATGCACAGATTGAAATATCACATCTTTAAAATGCCGTAAAAGGAGGGACCACATGAAGGTTGCCAACATCCATACCTGAAAGTAATGTTATGGAACCGACTTGATTCGAACTTGACACGCCCAGGTCGTCAAATCACGACGTTAACAATTTCACCACGGCTATCTCTGTACCGTTGTGATAATATGTTTATTTGTGTATGTTTTTTTTGTTTTAATACGCCCGCTATTTCAGAGACTCCAGCCGAGAGATCTTTGTAGGATTCTAACCGTCTCTCTTGCACTTGGTTCACCGAGTACATTTGCCAGGTAGTTTTTGAAATTCGTTTTCATGAGCCCAATGGCTCCTTCTTCTTTGCATGTCTTTGAAGTGTCATGTGATCATACAACAGTTTCCCACTTTTTTACGCAGTCCTTTGCATTATTGTTGTACTCTGCAAGATCTGTCAAGATGCATTGGTTGGGCAGTAGACGGCAGACAATACAGTGTTGCATCCTATGCTCCCCCTTTCAAAATTCGCAGATAGTTGGGTCGGTCCCCTTAGGAAGCAAGATACAATGCTAATATACATTATGTCTGGAATCCTTAATCCAATCTTGATCAAAATCCATTACATTATTTTGATACTAGAAAATGTCGAAAATTTAAGGCTTAAGCTTAAGGGGTCTTAAGAAGAAATTGAAATTTAGGGATTATTGCTGAATTGCTGTCTAATGACAACGGGTAGAATTTACATGCAAATCTTAAATATGAATAGTGAATGGGAGATTGTTCCCACATTCTGTCCTCTGAAACGGCTTAAAATACCCCAAAAATTAAATTTAGGGTATATTTATTAATTGATGTTTGACACCTATTATTACGATTTCGCAAAAATCAGAGATATCGGAATTTTCACGAAGGGCTTCAGTCCCTTATTTGTCCTTTTCTATAACACTAAGTTAAACTGAATATAGCCCACATTGCCTATCCTAACACCCAGTATCTATGTTCCAAAATTCGTAATAATCAGTGGATTAGTATAAGAATGAAACCTATCAATAGCAATAGATTAACATATTCATTTTATATACATGTTAATATATAATGTGATGTGGTTTATTTTAATCATACACCTCGGAGTAAAACAGTTCATGAAATGCATAATTTGGTGGTAACTTTGGATGGATTTTCGAATCCCTTGACTAAGAGCATTAACTATCATATGAAGTTATCATTTATGCGGTGTTTAATGGTGTGTCTGCTTTCCTCTTCAAAACTATGTAATGTTTCTTTGTATGGTTATGTGTCACGAACTTATTATCTTAGTCGAAGTCACTTCTACTTAAACATATGTGGCAATTTTTAACGTAACCCTTTTTTATACACCCGCATCTATATATTATTTCAGCTTTAATCCTGCATCTCAAATAACTCATAGTTGTTCTCAACCTCTTCTGAAAATGAGCCCAGTCTAATGACACTCTTTATACAGGGTGGGCAAAAATAAGGGTTCTATTTTTAAAAATTCATAACTTTTTTATTTATTGATTTTTTTTTTTTTTTAGAATAAGTAAAGGACCCCTTCCGAAGCAAGCATGAGCCGTATTAGCCCTAAGGAACGTACCCTCATTTAGAAAACATTATTTTTGCTTAAAAAACTCAAAACAGTGTAAAAAACAATACTTTAGTTTTTGTAAGTTTTAAGAAGTGTTTTTCGGCTAAAATTTGTTTTGTTTATTTCAAAAAATCTCGGAAGGGTCAGTCTACACACACATAAAGTTTGGTGAGTTTAACTTTTATTTTGTGGAAGTTATTCAAATTCAAGTTATTCAAATTTAAAGATAGGACCCTTATTTTGGCCCACCCTGTATATATTTATTGATCAAAAGACGACTTTTATAGATATGTTAAATATTGGGCAAGTTCAATTTTTGTTAGTTGAGAATAACAAGAAATAGGATCCAGTCATGGTCAACTAGCGTACTCGAATGTCAGCTCGACCTTCTGTGTACCAGAAGCGGTCGTGCCGTCACATAACTAAAAGATAGGGGGTAAAACAAGAAGTGGTTAGTCGGTTTAACTGGACAAGTATAGATCACTTAAGATCGACGAATAAACTAAGGGCCATAATACCCGTAGCCCGGAATACCCCCCATCAGCAGCTTGCAAAAGAGAAGACAACGCGAACATCTCAATAAAATGATGACTTCTTCGTATCGTCGTTCTGTTGGGAAACATCAATTGCAGGAGCAACGTGTAGTATCTGTTTTGATACTTTCTATCCTCGGTCAGTTACTTTTAAAATGCACAAAATTAATCATATGCCATAATTTTGGCTCGAAGCAAAATGCTCTCCCACTCTCCACTGACAATGATTATTTATATAAACATATTCATAGAATAATACAATTTACAAATATATGTAGATATATTTTAAGTTGGATAACCCCTAGAGTAAATGTGGCATTGTGGTGACTGAGATAATTCTAGCGAAAGATAGACTAGTCATTTTTAACATTTTTGATCACTTTAGACCAAGGATAAACAACGAATTTATTTGCCTCACACTTTTTAATGGCCTTGTGCCATATTCTCTCCAAATGTATTTTTAATATGTTTTTGCAAATAAATAATGCAAAGTGCAGTATCTGTTCTGCTGCTACATTTCATATTTCCTGTCATCTGTCAGTGAAGGAGGAATATTTCTAGACTAAGTCAAGTTTTATGTGTGTTCCAATCCAGTGCCCCTTTTTGGGGGAGTTAGATTATCCCCCACATTAAAAGCCGACCGTGTGGGAGGCAAGTAAATAGGAACCATATGCCAATTATAAATCGCCACACACTCGAAATAGTGTTTATGACGACAAAAACTCTAACTAACATATTATTGCCTCTCATATCATTCGTCGATTCTGTATGTAAACACTGGACCCTGACTACTGGAATAACCAAGAGCAACGGTTATAATTCGCACTTTTAAGCTGTATACAAAAATTAAAATATACTTTAGTTTTCTTTTTCATTAATAAACATGACTTTTCAAATTTAAAATAGTGAATTAAATTTACTGTTCCATTTGAGCGTGAAACAATTTTCATTAAAAAAAGAAAAATTAATGCACACCACTTCTGTTTGCAATATACACAATGTAAATTATGTCAACCAGTCGGTTTTTTAATCATAATATTGTAATTGTAACCAGAAGATAATTATAATTGTGACACCCACAGATTTTAAGAACCCCCACCCGAAGGAATTTTATGACTTGTCTTTTAATGATATATATATATATATATTAATATATATATATATATATATATATATATATATATATATATATATATATATATATATATATATATATATATATATATATATATATATATATATGTGATTTTATGAAGGCTTACCAAAGCATTTCTTTCAGGACACCAAGGATCACCATTAAAGATATTTTTTCTTACAAATATTATTTATTCAAATTAAATGTTTTTTCCTACACGTGTTTCACTACCAAGCAGTTACTTGCTTGGCAGATCATCAAGGAAATTAAATGTCTGGAATACTGGTTTCAACTGCCGACAATACACAATGTGGCGTTGCAATAGTTGAGGTCGCTTAAGAAGAGAAGAGGAAAAAAAATAAAAATAAAAGTCTTTAATGGTGATCATTGGTGTCCTGAAAGGAATGCTTTGGTAAGCCTTCATAAAATCACATATAAATGCTCTGTACTCTGTAATCGAGTATCATCGAGCTTGTTTTTATTGGAACAACCCAGGTCTTCACTGAATGATCTATTTTATAAGTGAAAAATCTAAATATATATATATATATATATATATATATATATATATATATATATATATATGAGAGATAGCGAGTGAGAGATGGGAGAGAGAGAGAGTGAGAGGAAGAGAGGGACATTATGGTTATGACATTTATAATAATTATATTATAACGAAACCGGGCCATGCGGTTTACAATTGTTTCAGAAGATCTGACTAGTAAACCAAAGTTTGTTAGTATATTAAAAGAATACATTTTTGTCTTCAGGGCCGAAATGTAAGCAAGAAATGTTCGCCATATGGAGAGACACGTAGAGTTAAAAGTCCATTCGTCTACCACTACAAAAGAGAAGATTTAACAATGGTTATCCAAAAATTAAGAAGGCACATCAATAACCAGAATGCAATTAAATACTAATTGCATGAGTCAAATCAGAGATGCAGAAACTCGGTTACTAAATGCTTCTATAAGCGATGTAGAGAAAAAGAATTTGTTCTTCATAGTAAATTCCACGGATTGCTTGTTTACTATGCAGGTTTTTTAAAAACATTTATAAACCGCATGACTTGGTTTCGATAACAATTATTATAAAATAATATGATAATGATAATGTGTGATATATATATATATATATATATATATATATATATACTGAGGTTGTCACTTCCTACACTCATGATAGCAAAAGCTTGAAACGCCGTATGTAATATTTATTTAATAAAATATTGGTGTTAGGCCGTTTGAAAAATTAACGTTGAGCCTTGTCTGGCCAGTTAAAAATAGACTGTTACCTAGCTATATGCAAAGTTCCGAATACATTCGTTGAACACTCTCGACTGTCTACTCTCTGTGACCGGCTTTCTTAACGCACATATAGAAAGTAATGCCCTTTCTTTACGTGAAAAATCTCCCGTAGCTGTGGGGTTATAGCGCTAGTTTGCAAAGTCGGGGCTGATTCTGAACTAGGTTCGTCTGAGATTGTCACTTCCTACACCGATGATAGCAAAAGCTTGAAACGCCAGCGTATGTAGGTTAAACTAATTTAATATATAATAATGATAATAATTATATATATATATATATATATATATATATATAATTATTATTAAATATTTAAAAAAACGAAACAAACTTGTCTATAGATCAAAATAATATTTTATTATATATATATATATATATATATATATATATATATATATATATATATATATAGCAATAGATAAAGTGAAAGAATAGAATAAGATGCGAATCAAATTTTATTACAGTTCAATGTTCAGGCAAAGTACTTTTAAGTCCTTAACTCGTGAGTTTTCAAAGAAAATCTTCTCATCAGAGGACCATTACCGCAATGACATTACTGCAGGTACTAAAAATTAAACTTTGAAAATATATACAAAATATATATATATAAATGCATAAAAGTATATATTCAGCATTAAATACATACATATATACATACTCTCTCTTTCTCTCTCTTATATATATATATATATATATATATATATATATATATATATATAATAAAATATGTGTTATCTATAGACAAGCTTGCTTCGTTTTTTAAATATTCATCAGTATAGATTCAAACAACTGGCCTACCGACCGACGTGTTCTAACTACAACCATGGGTTTTGCAATTGCCCCTCCCGTGAGCAGTTGTTATAGAAATCGATATGTTAACCGTTCAAATAAGTTTCAATAAGGGTTAAATTTTTCACAGAATCTAAAGACACCATTGAAATGTACCTTCGATTTCATCTGGGATCGCTAGAGACATTTATCGGTTAAGTCCTTAAAATAATTGAAATATATTAGAACGTAAAGGCGCGAAATTCATTTTTTCTCAAGATAGACTTTCTTTGTTTCATGAAACAAATTTTTTTTTTAAAAATATATCAGTGATAAATTTATTAAAAAAGTTTAAACATATACATATTTTTTATTAGTATTAAAAAAAGAAAGTTAATTCAATTCGTTTAAGTCATTCGCGGTTTTACATATGTGGGAATTTTTTTTTTCAGATAAATACTTCGAATGCGTTCATTTCTTTCTTGAATCGTGCAAGATATTTTTCTTTTATAAATAAGATTTCGAACAAGCTCATTGGTTGATTTCATTTTTACATTATACTCAACGCGTGCTGATGACAACAACAAATCGACTGTTATGCTGAAATGATATTCAAACAACAAGCAAGAATCTTTCTCCAAGATTAAGCCTTCGCACACGTTCATGTCTTTATTTGAACAAGTTTAGCAATTATCATCCTGGCTGATCATAATGGAGCGATTAGCTTTTGAGCATAGTTTACACAGCCTTCCTTATCTATATATTCCTGGGATAATTATTTCAGAAAATATTTGGCACGTTGTTAGTTGGCCAATTCTTCCACTTTTCTACTATTAAGGTATTAGTGTATTTCTAACGGTTCTTTTGGGCAATTTCGTGGTACGCTTGTTTTGTGTTTCTCTCTCAATTGTGAGACAGTGTTGTCAAAAATGTTTTGTTTTGTGATATAGTTTTTTACTCGCTCTTGTTACTTGATGTTAATATACCATCATACGGGTTGGGCTCTGGGAGCTTATCAGATATTGGCCAGTTCTAACAGTAGTAGCTCGATGTTGATGTTAATTTTCTTAGAGTCCCATACCTCATATCCTCTGGGTAGATACAGCCTTTGTAAACCAGGGGTTCTGTACATTATTCTGTACAGTGTTAACATTTTTTTTACTTCACGTGTCTAGTCTGTGAATGCTTTTTTTGTGGCCAGTTTATAATGCCAAAGCTGTATGTTATCACTGGTATTGCATGTTGGTTAATGGCAGCTATTTTGTTTTGCTGGCAAGCTGTGTTTTGCAGATTTTCTTTAGACGGCGTACATATTCTTTGCAAATTTATCTCTTATGTTGGCGTGTTGATTTGAACAATTTTCCTAAATATTTGTATTGTTCCTGATCTACAAGATTTTTATGTCAACTTCTTTATCAAGTTGTTTGTTCCTATTTACATGCCTCCCCAAGAAGGAAAAGTTAGACACAAGGTCAGTTTTTAATATGAGGACTCTAGATTGGCACTCTAGATTGGAACACAAATTTAAAAATTGCCTTAGTTTAGAAAGACTTCTCCTTAACTGACCGAGAACAGAATAGACTAAGTGTAGCATCAGGACAGATACTACACTTTGTTCCTAGCCAAAAGAGCAAGGACTATCAAGCTGTTTGCTTTCCATCTTCTGAGCTCCGAGGGAGCATGGCGAATTTGTTCAGGCGAAACTTTATTCAAATATAGTTGGAAAAAATAGGTACAGCCTGTGAATGTTGACTCAAGTCAGTGTCTGAACCGACATACAGATTGAGATAATCCACGAAGAGAAGTTGCTTGACATATTTGCTTGGGTCTTGTGTGAGTCTTTGTGTGACTGTGTGTGTGTTTTGTCAAACATCGACTGTTTATATTATCGTGCTTTAGACAGTTTTTCTACCCCAACCCTCGGGCAACACCGGGCAACACCGGGCAACACCGGGCATCGTGCTAACATAGAGAAAACCGGCGTAATCAGGTACTATAGCTAGTCCTTCTGTTTGAAATCAACACAAACACATATTTAAAGAGTTGTGTGCCGGGGGTGTTGGATTTTATTTACATGGTTACAATGAAGGTCGAAGTGCGAGCGCTAATTGAGAGTGACAACAAACAGCGATAATCGACTCCTTTACGCGTCTACTGACAAAACCCGAAAGGATTAGACACGACGTAAACACATTAGAAAGCGACGAAAATGTTTAAAAAGAGAAACTGACAAGATTTGTGTTTGGACGTCGAGATGGGGACATTAAATTGGACCTTTTTATTTACAATAGGGTCACTGCCAAAAGCCATTCGAGGATAAATGTGAATGAGACGCGAATGATTACCAGCCGAAAGATTAGGAAAACTATCGGTATACTAAATTTGAGCAATGGTATGCTCTGCGTTTGAGTACTTCTAGGATGTCTATGACTAGAATGCCTTGCAATTAGATTTAAAGATCAAGTTCTAATTAGCAGGGGAGCAGTTCTGCGGCAATGTGTTACACCTGACGCTAGGTAAATAAGACGAATTCTTGCTGTGAATGTCTTCTAAGAATCCTCCATGAAAAGAACGGTACAGTAGTGAAGCTTAGCAACAACTCTTCCGTGCGAAAGGGGATTTGAAGAAAAGAAGGATCACCCGACACACAAACACACATTAGATTTCGAAGTCGATTCTGTACTCTTCTGACTAATGATTCTGAAATTCTACACACTTATAGAACCTATCAAATAAACATTTTGTGCAAAGTTTTAACTAATTTTGTTTGTCGGTTTTTAGTTATGATTAATCAAAGAAATGAGATTTCCAGCATAGGCCATTCGTAGAGTCTATTAAGGGATAGAGCGCACTCGCGCCTCCCTTGATTTTTCCCAATGTCGGCTAACCAAATGCAAGGGCAATAACTCTACTCAAAAGCTCTTTGAACTAAGGGAGATAAATATTTGGTACAAAGTTATTTCCGTATGAAAATATTGAATTCTTCTTTTAAATATTTAATTAATTTTTTCTAGGTGGAAATCTATTCTATCTAACAGTTATCGACAGCATACGGTCTACAAACTAAATATATCATTCTAATTCTTCAATTTCTTTGATAGAAATTTGGTCTGTGTTGTTAACAACAAAAATATATTTCTATTCAATTTCTGTCTAAGAAATTGTATTGTACTTCGAATTATTTTACGCTGGTGACATATTTCAATAATGATTGACGAAACAATAGAAGAGGCATGTTATATTTATTAAAGCTTAGATTTATCACATAATCAATCTGCTGAAGATGGCTCATATGTTTTTGGATCAATCGAAACATCTCAAATTCTAATTTCGATCTCGGCTCTCGGCTCTCGCCATCTGCTTTTTCTTTTTCTGTTTCTTTTAATCCATAACTAAATATTAATAAATAAATTAGTCAATCAATTTTATTGGCAAAAATATAAGCGAAGTG
Source organism: Sepiola atlantica (assembly GCA_963556195.1). Lineage (NCBI taxonomy): Eukaryota > Metazoa > Mollusca > Cephalopoda > Sepiida > Sepiolidae > Sepiola > Sepiola atlantica. Next base: position 69,534,636 of record OY744529.1, read on the forward strand.
CAGCAAGCCATGACAATATACTGTTAGAGAATATTGCATTTATATACAATCTGAATATTTGTCCAGGGCGACTTTAAACCTAATTATGGTTGGCTTCATTACAACCTCTTCTGGCAAGCTGTTCCAGGAAGAAGAAAATAACCCGGGAATTCTGCTTTTATTCTGTTGAGATGAAAACTACAATTAATATATTGTTTTATACCGGGTAACGCTGGAAAAGGGAAAGCTAGTATAATATGAATTAATATTTCCTGAAAAAGTGAGTTTGTATATGTATTATACACAAGTTTATACATCTCTAATTTAAATATCTGTTTCGTAATTAACACTGACTACTATTGAGAGTGTTCTAAACAATAATCTATTTGTCACATGATATAATAGCAAAGAAATATGTGAGTAGATGATTTCTTGCGAATTGCTCCATATTTTCTTACTGATACAAAGATGAGGTAGTAGGAAATAACGACCAGCTTTTACCATTCGATGCCATATTGGAGTGTATCAGGAAATGAGAGAAAGAGAATTATTTTTACATTTTGTTTACTAATGAGTCACCACTTATCTAAGCTACTCGAGGAAAAAAGTCAAAGAGATCGTCGATTGGACGAAGATCGCCTCCACGGTGGGCAATCACTGACGATGATCTGTGTGAGAACTCCTAGTGAGTACAAATTATGATGATCATGATGATCATGATGATGATGATCATCATCATCATCATCATGATCATGATGATCATGATGATTGTAAAGCAAGCCGCTTTCAAAAGATTTAAGTAAAATCTAATTAGTAATTATTCGTGTTCGTTTTTTTTTACTGATGATTCACCACTTATCAAGACCCGCGGGTTACTCGAGGATAAGAGTTAAAGAGATCGTCAGTTGAAAGATGATCGCCACCACGAGAAGATCGGAAACAATGGGTGGGATATGGGAAGAAGATTACTTAAGAGGAATAGATTTTCCAAGAGGACAACTCAAGTGTTTGTTTACATTAGACTTCAAGACGACCATGCTGTAGTCGACTGGGAAGCAGACCTGTAGTATCTTGTTCTTGAGATGGGATGTTATAAGAAAACACCTTGTTCATTGGAGTTTCGTTTAGTTTTTGGTAAAGAGAGAGCGAAGCGAAAAGCTCTTTGCTTCGATTGTAGCTAGACGAGTTCTTTCTGTGAATATTTTACAGAGGGAATGCCATGGATCAGAACTCATCTGAGCACCTACCGTGAACATAAATATACAGTAGCGAGGGGCTAGCAACATCTTTTCTGTGTAAAATGGACTGTAGGGACGAGAAGCGAACATCCCACTAGATTGCAGAGTCGATTTTTGTATTCTATCAAGACAGGAAATATTCCCTAGAATATAAAGTGACACAACTCATGCTTTACTAATTCAAATATTATAGAAGCACTCCACCTTATAACGTAATTGGCTCTTATACAGATAGAGGATTACGTCAGCTAAAATGATCTAACCATTTTTCCAGCAACCTTATTAATAGATTTCATATAAGTCTTCCATTACCCGCATGTCTCTTCCAAAAGAACTAATTTCATACTATAATTTAATTTCTAGTTTTAAATTATATTGCAATTAATTAAATGTATACTACCGAAGTAAAACTATTCGGTAAAGAGTCAATCTCAGGTAGATTAATTTTTAAGAGGCCGTGTTTATAAGAAATTGTAAGTTTTAGAAGCTATTAACAACCAATAATTAAAAAAATTAAAACAACATTACTTTAATAAGATTAGTAACGTATGAGTTTCCTCACTTTTCGATCACTACAACTTGAATAAGTAAAGCATAAGTTTCCTCAATTGTGATCACTACTACTTGAATTAGTAAAGCATGAGTTGTGTCACTTTGTATAAGTACTACTTGAATAAGTAAATCAAAAGTTATCTCACCTTGTGATCACTACTACTTGAATTAGTAAAGCATGAGTTGTGTCACTTTGTATAAGTACTACTTGAATAAGTAAAGCATAAGTTATCTCACCTTGTGATCACTACTACTTGAATTAGTAAAGCATGAGTTGTGTCACTTTGTATAAGTACTACTTGAATAAGTAAAGCATAAGTTATCTCACCTTGTTATCACAACTACTTGAATTAGTAAAGCATGAGTTGTGTCACTTTGTATAAGTACTACTTGAATAAGTAAAGCATAAGTTATCTCACCTTGTTATCACAACTACTTGAATTAGTAAAGCATGAGTTGTGTCACTTTGTATAAGTACTACTTGAATAAGTAAAGCATAAGTTATCTCACCTTGTTATCACTACTACTTGAATAAATAAAGCATGAGTTGTGTCACTTTGTATAAGTGCTACTTGAATAAGTAAAGCATAAGTTATCTCACCTTGTGATCACTACTACTTGAATAAATAAAGCATGAGTTGTGTCACTTTGTATAAGTACTACTTGAATAAGTAAAGCATAAGTTATCTCACCTTGTGATCACTACTACTTGAATAAATAAAGCATGAGTTGTGTCACTTTGTATAAGTGCTACTTGAATAAGTAAAGCATAAGTTATCTCGTCTTGTGATAACTACTACTTGAATAAATAAAGCATGAGTTGTGTCACTTTGTATAAGTACTACTTGAATAAATAAAGCATAAGTTATCTCACCTTGTGATCACTATTACTTGAATAAATAAAGCATGAGTTGTGTCACTTTGTATAAGTACTACTTGAATAAGTAAAGCATAAGTTATCTCGTCTTGTGATAACTACTACTTGAATAAATAAAGCATGAGTTGTCTCACTTTGCAATCACTACTACTTGAATAATCTAAATCAGGATAACCAAATGGTGATTTTGTGTACGTTTTATTGGAATAACTTTTTATATTTGAAAAAAGATTCATCAATTTAACGACTTGAGGTGTCATTTCGATCAATTGGGTAGACGAACAAAACTGTTTATCGTTATCATACCTCCGTTCAGTCTTATGAGGCAATGGATATCCTATGTAAAGATGCATACGCCGGAAGTGTAATTAAGCGATGGTTGCGCAATCTCTAATCATACCTCTCATGCAGCGTCGTTGCGTTATTATAGTGGCGAGGAGAAGTTCAGAACAACTGGAGACAATGCCGGGATAGGCAGAGAGCCCCTCCACATAAAGCACCTGATATTCCAAAATAGTTACCCATGTAGTATTAACGGGGCTTAACGGAAATCGGTGTGTTTACGTGATTATGCCGTCTATAATAGGTGTATCAGTACACAATTCGTTGAAAAAATGTTTATCCACATTTTTAATGGAATTTTGATAAAAATAATAATGAAGAATTAAACATATTAGTTAAGATGAACAATGTTTGACGATTTGGAGGGGGATTTTATGCTCCAATGAGAGATAGCATATTTTTTACGGTTATAACTTGTACACAGATAATATGAGGGTTTATTGATTTCAACTTCTGTTGGATTAGGAAAAAAATAATGAATGCCTTTTGGGATATGTGACAGAATACGATTTCGCTTATTTGCCACAATTTCCAGCCCGCCGATATCCACAGGAGATCAATTAATACAAATATTATATTCTAACAAATTAGATTTTATGAATCGCCAAGGACATATTTAAACACTAAAAAATTAACTCACAGAGCTTTTTTTATTATAATTTGATAGTTATATAACTTATCACATAATTAGCTAAGATTTTCAGTATTATAATCAATCTCAGAAAATACATACTGAACTATACATATGTACGTGCGGTTCAAAAAACATGTTATTATCATTACTACAAAAATCTATCTTCTTCTTTTTTCGTGTGAATCAGATGATTCTAGTGTTGGCATTAGTTTCCCCGATGTTTTTCTAATTAGAAATATTTCTGGAATTAATCGGGTACTTACGGGAAGGACCACGAGACGGTTGCCAACATCATAACTGAAAGTGGTACTGTAGAACCGACTGGATTCGAACTTGGAACACCAAGGTCTTCAGTCCGTGCTTTTATCCACTTAACCATCGTCACCTTCCACTACATTAGATAAAAGCTTGAAACACTCATACGATTTTCCTCGTCAGCATATATAGACTTTATCAGTTACAATTTAGATACAATCCATTCGATATATCCAAAACTAGTTCGAGAACAAAACAATGCCCAGATAGTGGGAGCAAATAAAATATATTTTCAATTATTAAAATAAGTAAAACATGCAGAAATCACAAATATATTCAACGGTTGGACCACAATAGTAGAGTATCGAATATATTCAAATTAGTTTGCAATCGAATTTTCGTCATAATTAAAAGTTAATTACAAAGTACCTTTTTTTTTAAATATAGATTATTACTAAACGTTACAACCGTCAGCTGCAGTATACGCACTAACATAGTCGAACGTCCTCCCAGACTTACGTCCTTACGTCCATTCACAAACGTTGTATATCCATCTTTTCTTTTGTCTACCTTTCGACCGGCTTTTTGTACTGTGCGTTCAGCGCATATTTTGCATAGTCTTACAGGGTAACGCTTAACGTGACGAAACAATCTCAAAACTTTACATTTGATGACAGAGGATATTGATGGAATGCCAGTGAGTTTTCTCAACTTTGCAATAGTGATGTGATCAGATTGTTTATGATCAGTCATGAAGCACACCCTGTCAACAGAAATTAATAAATATATACTAATACTTTTTATAGATAAATATATAATGACACTGTTATAGGTACTAGTAAGAAGACCCGACGTTGCCCGGCATTGAATGAGGGTCACTACCATGTATTCTTTCAACTATGATCATAAAACCAAATAACTTTCTTCGTTTTTACTGCACCCCAGCTCCTGTTTCGCCCCTCCCTAATATAGTCGGAAATGTTGGAAAACTCTCTCAATTAGTGCCTTTTACATATGCTTTACATTTCATTGAAATCAGATATAGTTATTTGAAGTTTTAGGGATTTTTTACAAACGAATCACAGCTTATCACGGCCTGCAGGACACTCGAGGATAAAGTTTTTTTTAATGTGACAGGTAGACAGTGAAACACCGAAGGGATTGGTAACGATGGTTGTAACTCGTCAGTAATTGATTATTTAAGAAGACAACAAAAATTTGTTTACATTGGACTTAAAAACAGCAATGTTATAGCAAGCCGGGAAGCAGCCCCGTGCTGCTGTATTCCACAGACGGGCAGTTATAGGAAATACACTTTTCTTATGGCCGTTCCGCTTTGTTCTAGGTACATAGACGAAGAAGGTGAATTTATTGATAGCGGTTGTAGCTAGACGAGTTTTGTTGTCAATGTTTTACAGGATGACATACATGAAGCTCAGTCGAGGACATGCCATGAAAATAAAAATAGAGTAGAGAAAGAATAGCAACGTCTTTTCTGTAAGGAAGAGGCTGTAGGATGGAGAACAACACATCGCCTACTAGATTTCGAAGAAAGTGTTGTACTCTGTCATGGCAGGAAATGAGCTCTGAGCGGCACCACCCCAGATGTGGCAAAAGTACTCCATCTTAGTATGTATTTGACTCTTATACAGGTAGAGAATTGCCTCAGATGAAAAATTAATTAGCCAGTGTTTACAGATGGTGAGTGGTTTTATCCTTTAAAACTACCCGACTCCCAAACAAAATTGATATTACGAAATATATATCTCAGGTATCTTACCTCATCAAATAATGAATAAATAGTGAAACTATATTAGCATGTGTTCTATTCCCCCCCCCCCCGAATATTACACCTTCAAATTATATGTGTATGTGTATGTTATGATGATCTAGCCTCTTGCGTCACTACATGGACGCTTCCCGACACTATGAATAGTGGTGGTAACACACACACACACACACACAAAGAGAGAGATAGAGAGATAAAGAGAGAAAGAGAGAGAGAGAGATAGAGAGAGAGAGAGAGGAAAAGAGAGAGTCGCGATTATCAATCTAGATGCCGTCTCCGGCAACACATTACTTCTGTACCTTCTGTAAATACATAGTCTTGTAAACTACCTTCTTGTTGTCTTATTTATTCTTCGGCACTTTAACGCCACATTAGTGTCCTATCAAAAGAAATAATTCACTTTAAGACAACATGTACAGGTGTTCTACGAAAAGAAAGAATGTATGAACTCTAATGTCCAAACATTTCTATTTAACAAAAAATGAATACAACTTGAAACTATATGTATTGGTATCAAATCAACAAGCGAAAATATACCTTAAAGCTACATATCCACATATATTATTAAAACAACGAACAAACCTGACATCGAAATATGGGACAAAAATAAGAAAGTAGCAACCCTAGTTAAAGTCAGTGTCCCTAATGATGCAGGATTAAACAGAGCTGAAAGGGAAAAGATTACGAAATACCAACGTCTTATATACGACATGAAAATAAACTGGAATCTTAGGAAAATCTCTATCATACTAGTAATTATAGGAGTAACAGGACTAATGAAAAAGGATTTCAAAAGCTATCTGGCGAGAATATCCGGTGAACCGAGTGCAAGAGAAATACAAACCATTGCACTTAAAGGGACGGTTAGAATTTTAAAATGATCTCTAGGCTGGAGTTTCTGAAATAGCCGGGTAATGTATGGTATCAGGTAGGATGCCTATCTCCAGCAAAAACGGAAAGATAAGAAAAATAATTTAAAAAACCAATGAATACATACGCATGAAAATATATGTCAAGATGATATATTATGACGTAGTCACTTCGTCATATAATGTTTATAAGATCATACACACTTGTTCTTGTACCTATGACTGCTCTTAAACCCCGTGACATTACTAATGTGTCCGCTTTTTAATTCGGCTGGTGACCTGGTACTGCTCAAGCGAAGGTGTTACACTGACGAGGGCCGAAGATGTTGAATGGCCTGTCAAGCGATCACCGCTCTCCAAGGTTGTGATTTAAACATCAGAGGGCAATTGTCCGGCGCTGGTCAGCAACTTGCTACTACTGCGAAGCGAAGGGTGATTCTAAGCAGAACAATGAAAAATAAACTGATTTAACAGCTACTTTTGTAAGATTTTTCTTTAAAAAAATATTTATTTGGTAAATAAATAAAATGTGTTCCGTTACAAGGCGGGTTCATTTCACACTTCTAACTGTTCGGACTGGCAAAATCTTAACACGTGCTGAGCCATCTTGATGTGTGCGATATCAACCCTATGACTGAGGGATCCGGCGTTTGGCAACGTGGTGAGCACAATTGAATCTTCGAATCTCAATTTGTGCTCGTTTATATCGAGATCCAGATCGTTTGAGACTGGGCATGACTCCACCCATTCTCCAAATAGAATTGATTCCATAATAATACAAAAATATTCTCATTATTAATTTCTCGCCATATTAGCTATGTTTAATCCGCAATGGGAACCAAAATAGCACCAACATATGCCACCCTAACTCTAGTCAACTTAGAGAAAATTTTGTATGAAAAGATAGAAAAAATATATGGACAGAATATTCACACTCTTTTCATAAAATCTTGGAAATGTTACATGGAGTTTTGTTTTATCTTCTGGGAAACCACAAGGGGGTATAAATGATTTACACATCATACTAAAAAATCTACACTCCAAAATTAAATTCACCATTGTACATGTAAAACAGAACTACCCTTCCTAGATGTACTAATTAGAATAAAAACAATCACATAATCACAGACATCTACCACAAACCCACAGACACCCAAAAATATCTCAATTTTAGAAGCCATCACCCCAAAAGCTGCCTAAAAACTATACCCTACTCCCTAGCACGCAGGATCTGTACTATAGTCAGTGACAAAGACCTCCGGATTGTCCGACCGGAGAAACTACGGAAAACTTTAACAAGAAGAGGATACCCCCTACAAATAATACACAAAGGTATAGAACTAGCAGAAAACATACCATTAGAACAATTACGAATCCTCAAAAAACAAAACGAAGAACACATATTACCATACATCCCTACACACAACAAAGATAATCCAGAATTATTCACAGAAATAACAAGAAACCTAACCCTACTCAACCAAAACAAAAAACTAAACAACATATTAAAAACAACGAAAATAATAAAAAGCAAACACCAACCTAAAATTCTCAAACAAATTTTAACCTCATCCAAATTCAACCAACACACCCCACAAGGGGTCACAAAATGCAAAGAAAAAAGATGTGGGGGTCGGTGACATAATAATAGAGGGGAACTCATACACATTTAAAAACTCAGCACAAACATTTACAATAAAAAAGACCTTAACTGCACCTCTAAGAACGTTCTCTATGTACTACAATGTACAGCATGCAACGAATCTTACATAGGCGCAACCAAAACATTCAATAAGAGTATCTTTACATAAAAGCAACATTAAAATCAAAGAAAACCGTAAATTATTCGTCTCCCAACATGTGCACTCATGCAGCGGAGGAAAATTTTAAATAATGCCAATTTTCCAAAGATACTTACTAACACAAGATACAAATTATATTTAAATTCAACTCAGCATTGAACAGATCAAAACTCAAACTACACACCATACAGACATTACACATCTACATGCATATGGGGGCGGGGATACCCGCATATATGGACGGAGCCCACGTACATGCGCTGGCATGTACATAAGCACATGTGCATGTGGGCGCACTAATGCATAGAATGTATGGGCGACACGCAGGTGTATATGTATATGTGTGCGCATGCATGCATACAAAAAGAGATTTGAATACACATGTGCTTCTATATATTCGCCTATCTTTCTATAAACCTTTTTTACACCTTTTTCTATCTATCTATCTATCTATCTATCTATCTATCTATCTAACTAACAAACCATGCGCCTATGTATGTGTGTATACACATATATGGATGTGTGTGTGCGTGTGTGTTTATGTCGCTCACCTATGTACAAGATTCAGAATTAACCACACCCATACATACACACGAGCTCAACACCCAATGCGTCGTCAAGGCCATAAAAATAATAAATTTCAAAAGAAAACCCAAGACATTTCGAGAAACGGAGATGATCGATAAAATTAAGGTCGAAATCACACGTTCTTTATAAACACACACGACGTTTACCATATAAAGCAACAAATAATAAAAAATAAAAATAAAAATTATAAAAATTTAAAAACACATACACACACCCGCAAACCCATACATGTGCAGAAACGCCAAACAATAACACATTTTCCCAAATAAAACTACACTTTCTCAAATCGAAAGACATTTCTTCGAAAGGATTTACATATCTGATGAAAGCGGACTACCGCTTGAAACGCGTTATATAAACTTATAAAATAATAAAATAACTAAATAATAAATAAATGTTGAAAAACACTTTTTACCAATGTTGGTAACCTTACTCCTTTACATAATGATGTGTATATATACATATTTTCCTAAGATTTAAATCTGAGACCGTCTAGTTGATAGTCGGCGACTTTAACCACTTGGCTACGGGGCGGGCACTGTAGGCAAGTTACACTTGAATGCTTTATGTAAACATTGTCAACTACTAGAGAGTGCTTTATTTGTTTATTTACAAAGAGATTTGCATTGTCGCAAATAGCACTTGGGGAAGATAACTTAGCACACTGCTTAACACAAGAAGGGGGACTTAGTACAGGCTTAGAAACAGAAAGACATTGCCCCGCCGCTATTATGATAGACAATTGCATCACTCCCTGTGCCACTAACCTATTCACGTTTTAGGCGAGCACATACCTTTTTATCTACTCGCTTTCATGTATGACTGGTAAAACAGATCACAATGGTTTTAGCGAAACTGACGTCAGATCACATCTTCCGTTTATCCACTGAGGCCATACTTTTGACCTTACAACTGTCAATTATTCAGCTAGTTTGTCGCGTTAGGCCGTCATTAAAAGTGAATACACCTTGAAACGTCTGTCCAGGTATCATATCTCAGAAAAGAATAAATAAACCTTGAAACTATATGTCCACGTGTCATATCTCACCTACGAAGTAATACACCTTGAAACTCTATGTCCAGGTGTCATATCTCAACAAAAACTGACTACACTCACAGGAACAATCGATCCCATTCTATACAGAATACAGAAATAAATTGGCCTCTGACCATTGAATGTCGTCTTTGTGGTAAATATAAGCCAAGTACCATTAGTAATTTGATCCCAAGTTGTTATCATCTCGAAGAATAAAGTGTGGCAGGCAAACATCAATAATAAGAGCCAAGAATTTTCCGGAAACATCTTCGGTGTGAAAGCTCTAATCTCCCATTCAAACTTTAAACAATATATACATTTTTATATTATCTCATATGTTTTTTTTTATTATTCCCGTTTTAACCAATTTTATACTTTCCTCAAATTCGTATCTCCCGCCAAAGTTTCTGCGACCCGCAACTCACTATTACATGAAACAAAGGCCGAATTGAAACAATGAGACGAAAACAACATTTGAAATAATAATCTATTGATAATGGAGATTATGTATCTGTCTGTCTGGAACCGAAACTCTTCGCCTACTTCTATTACGAATCATCTTATCTATCAATAATGGGGAGTATGTATCCCTGATGCCGAAACTATACTCCAAGGCATCACATCCTCCTTTTTAGAGGTGTGGAGGTAGTGTAGTATCTGGTTTGTTGTCATGATACCATCCTTCTGGGCATTACCTCCTCTTCTTTGTAGAGGGTTGAAAGTAGTGTAGAATCTTTTATGTTTTCATGATACAACTCTCCTAGGCATTACCTCCTCCTTTTTTCAGAGGTGTGGAGGTAGTGTAGTATCTGCCAGGAATTACCTTCTCCTCTACGTTTTTGAGGGGATAAGTAGTGTACTATCTGTTCTGTTGTTATGATACCATCTTCCCAGGCAATACCTCCTTTTTTGAGAGAAAAGGGTGTCAATGTAGTATATGTCTTACCTACCCTCTTATTATTAAGTATAACGTTCTATTTCGAACGCACCGAAATTTTTATTTCAAGAAAGATGGAGAGAGAGAGGGAGAAAGAGAGAGAGAAAGAGAGACAGAAAAAGAGAGAAAGAAAGAGGGAGAGAGATGGAAGGCGATAAAGAAAGAAAGAGAAAGGAGAGAGAGGGGGCACAAGACAGGGGCGCGTTATTTTATTAATAAAATGTAAACAACACATCCTCTGAGAATATCGTACGAGTCGATCAAAAATGATATATTTACTTTGATTTTCTTATTAAAACGTTTTGGGTTTGTTTGTTTTTAAAAATCTTATTAGAAATTTTGTTTTAAAGCACAAATTTATTGAATTAAATTGTTTAATTACAAAAATAATTGATTGAAAATTTACTATTTTTTTTGTAAAAACATTTTACTGAGCAATTAAATAACTGAATTTAGAATTGTGTTCACTGTATTTTATTTTTTAAATTGTTGATTTTATTTTAGGTACACCTTTGTTTTCGATTTGAAAAATGTCCAATATTATTATCTTTTTACGACCTTAAGTGAGTTTAGGATTTTTTGTTTTACATTTTACGCCGCGAAGGGTAAATTTTGTTTAAAAACTATGTTTTTATTATTCCTGTGTTTTATTTATTAAAATAAAGGATGGGGTGATTTTACTGAGCAATTAAATAAAACAACTAGCAAAGATATATATATATATATATATATATATATATATATATATATATATATATATATATATATATATATATTAATTATATATGTACATAAAAGTAATCCATGGACATGTGTTTTTGGCTCACAGCTGTCATCAGCATGGCTAACTTAGACAAGGATCGAAGCTAGAAATATGTACGGTTTGCATCACCGAAATATTTAATGTATTTTTTGTAATTATTTTTATCGGTGATTGCAGCGTTCGCTTTTTTTTTTGCTCGAAACACTACATTAAATATTTTGGTAATAAAAATCGTTAATATTTATAGACACGGCGTCTTGTAAAACGATGGTAAAACGCTGGACTATAGACATAAATATCGAAGGTTCGATCCCTGTTTAAGTTAGCGATCCTGATGATGGCTGCGAGCCAGAAACACGTGTGCATAGATTACCTTTATGTACGTATAAAATTAATAAAAAATATATATTAACGAAAAATACGTCCTATAAGGTTAAGGGCTATTTATAATGCAATTTTCTGCATCTTCATCACTTAAGTAGTGAGACAATCGAAGTAGTTGTGAGTAAAAAAACACAAACGCTTCGATCAACAATAAAAATAATTACATAAAAATACCTTATATATATATATATATATATATATATATATATATATATATATATATATATATATTTATAGTCGGGTCTTGAATATGGAAATATATATGTGTGTGAATGGCATTGTGTAATGGTTACATATACGGATTGTCGACTCAGCGTGTTAGGTTCAAGTCTTCACTGAGACTACTGCATCATTTTACTTCTTGAAACGTATGAATCTATATATCTTCCCTTTATGTCTTGATAAAATAGTACGGTAGACTAGACTCCAACTTTTCGTTGTGCAAGTAATGTATATACATATATATATAGTGTAACGTTTGCCTTATGTATATGTATATATATATATATATATATATACATATATATAGTGTAACGTTTGCTTTATATATATATATATATATATATATATATATTAGACACACGTTATTGAACAACACGGAATATTTCTGCTTAATAAGTCTTTTATTTTACTTTTTTGAATCTTCGGGTGGTCAATCAGGTATTTCTGTCAACTTATTGCATGTAGGATTCGTAGTTTATGTTTCATTTTTCGCGAGTACTTTCAATTGATTTATCTAATCGTCTTCAGACATGGTATTTGTCTGGCCTGTTCATATCTGCTGTGTTCGTCGAACTGTGCGTCAATTCATGACTTTTTAAAATATAGGCCTGTGTGATGAGAACCCGTGATCACGTGCAAAGCAAGTGACTAAAAACTTACAACATTAAAAAAGTTTAAAAGTATTGTCTTATCAACTAAAAATATTATTAATTCAATTACTAAGTCAGCCACTTTAAAATATTGTGGCTTGATTCGTAATTGATATTTTTAATAGTATGGTGTTTAGTCTTTATATAAAGTGTTTCAAGATATTTTTGTTTTGTTTTTTAACATTGAGGAGCGTGATGTACAATGTGTGTGCTGTTGACTAAGCGGTGTCTAAATTGTGAATGGGGGGCAGTTATGTTCTTTCAAGTGTTGTCAAATTGAACTGGAGTAAGAGAGATGTAATGTTAACCTTTGTGAAAGTGTAGTAATTGCGTAGCCAATGTAAAATTTTGTTTTAGTATTGTTGGCGATACATTCTCCCAAGGGGCATTGGCACTTATGTATTACGTTGGTTCGTTCTGCTAATCTTTTGGATTAGAGATCTTACTGTTAATTATGTGGTTAGTGGTTTTGAATTTATTATAATAAACAATAAATCTGATGTTGTTATTACTATTAATAGGATATATATATATCTGTGTATTATGTTTTACTTACGTTTTCTTCTAATTTAAAGTTATGATGCATTTGGTTACGGTATAATATATTGATATTGTCAGAATTGTTTAGCAGGTTGTTATTAGTGTTAACTACGTTTCTAATGGTTAATTCCATTTGTTCTTCTACAAAATAATTGGGGAATTAGTTGTTAATTAATACTTGTTTAATGTTTTTTTTAATTCATTTCGAAATTTTTTTCTGGTCGTGAAGATCAATTTTGCCCGGTTTATTATATTTTTGTAATTGCAATTTTATAGCGGTATGAACATCACTTCTCTAGTTCAATATACAAGAGTTAATGGATGTAGTTTTTTATGTAGAGAGATGATGTATTCGTCATTGTTTGAGTAAATAAGTACGTCTAGAAACGAAATTTTGTTATCAATGTTTTGTTCGTAGGTGAATGTGAGTACAGAGTGGGTTTGAGAAGATATTTTGTAGTTTTTTAGTTCTATTATTGCTTTCTAATAGAATAAGGATATTGTCCACGTACCTGGCATACATGGAGGGTTTAGTAATTGTATTAAATATTTTGGTTTCCTCATTAGACATGTAAAAATTGCTGAAGGTTTGATAAAATACGGAATCTATTGAGACGCTATCTATTAGGGTGTAAATGTATCTCTTATGGTCATAGAAGGAAACTTCGGTTGTTCAAATTAATCACTTTTGAGTATTCTAGAATTGATTTTGCATAGATGTACGGATGGGTTATTGTATATTCTATCAATAATGATGTCGATTATTTCATGTACTGGGGCATTATTGAATAAACGTTTGACATCTAGTGAATCAGTGATTTAATTATTTACTTTGTAATTGTGTGATTCTGTATGAATTATTGGGTGGACTTGATGCTACATGTTTTTGGTAAATACGGAGTTAAAAGATCCTTGATTGTTTTAGTTAATTGTAAGATTTGGGCTGAAATAATAGGACGAAGGGGGAGTTGGATTTATGCGCTTTTACATTACCATATATGTAACCGGGCTTTTAACCACCTTTTATTTGGGGGAGTTTATAGCATTATTGGCTGTAATGAGTTTGTTAACCTGAGTCTTCAGTTGATTGATGTTTTTTTTTACTTTGTAAAATTTCGTATGAGCATCTAATATTGTTTGTAATTTTTTTTAAATACTCCGATTTATTGAGTACAACGTATATGTTGATGTATATGTTGGTTTATCAACTTTTTTAATAATGATATTTATGTGGTTTCGAAGTTCGTTAGTTGCTTTTTTAGATCAAGAGTTAAAATTGAAGTGGGTGGTTGTTTTTTATCGAACCTGTTTTTTATGGCTTCAGCTTTGAGTAGAACTTTAATTATAGAATATGTGGTGATTTTCTGTTCGTTTTCTAATTTGACAATGTTTTCAAATACTTGTTCAGTTTCAGCTATTGTATGTTGGTAGTTGTATGAACCAAATAAGTGATAATTAGGAATTTATTTTTGTGTTCAGTCAGTTCATCTTCGGATAGGTTGATGTAGTTATGTGTGTTGTTAGGAAGTAAGATGGTATCTTTGTATAGAAAGTTAACTTTTTTTGTGATAGTCTTTCCATGTACAAGATCAACAAGACGTTGCTAGATCAGTAGTGATAGTATTCCTAAGTTTTTTTCTTGGGAAATGTGTAGCTTAATTAAGTTAACTTTGAAGTTCTAAGCATCCGTTTTATTTTGTGCAGCTCAATTGTGTAATTTCCATTATGTGTATTTAGGCAGGCTTTTCATTTAGACACACGTTATTGAACAACACGAAATCGGTCTGCTTAATAAGTCTGTTCTTTTTCGATTTTCCGGATAGTTAATCGAGTATTTCTGTCAAATTGTCGTGTGTAAGATCCGTAATAAACAATGCAAAATTGATCTCCTCAACCAGAAAAATATTCCTCAATGAATTAGCAAACATTAAACAAGTCTTAATTAACAACTAATTCTCCAATTACCTTGTAGATTAACAAATGAAAATAAACCATTACAAACCTAGTTAACACTAATATCAACTAGCTAAACAATTCCTACTCCCTAACATATTATACCGTAACGAAATTCATATAAACTTTAAATTAGACGAAGAAGTTCTTAAAATCATAATACACAGATATATATATCTCCCGTTAATAGTAATAACAAAATCAGATGTATTATTTATAACAATTTAAAACCTCTAACAACATAATTAAAAATAACACCTCTCAAGCAAAAAACTTTATAGAACGAACACGTAACATATCATTTGGAATGTCACTTAGGCGAATGTATCTCAACAATGCTAAAACTAACTGCTACATTAGCTACACAACGACTACACTTTACCGAATGCTCACATTACATCTTTCTGACTCTAGTTTAATCTGCGAACACTTGAAAGAACATCACTTCACCTATTCACAATTCAGACACCCTCTAGTTAAAAGCACAAAATTGTACATCACAGCCCTAATGTAAACAAAATTGAAGCACCGTATACAAAGACTTTGCACCCTACAATCACCAATAGCAATAACGAATCGAGCAACATTATTTGAAAGTGCCTGGTTTAGTAATTGACTTTAACATATATTTAGCTGACTAAAAAACCCTTCATTTTTTATAATATTGTAATTTTTTTTTATAGTCACTTGCTTTGCACGTGATCACGGCATCTCATCACCCATGCGTACATTTAAAAAAGCCATAAATTGCCGCAACCTTCAGCGAACTCAGCAGATATTAACAGGTCAGCTTAATACCTCGCCTGAAGACGATTGAATGAATAAATCGAAAGTACTCGCAAATAATTGAACATAAAACCTACTTACGACATTTTGATAGAAATACTCGATGGACCATCCGAAAAATCGAAAAACATAAAAAAATGATTTAATTGAGCAGAAGCATTTCGTGTCGTTCAATAACATTTGTTTTAATGAAAATATGCTGCATAAATACACAACATATATATATATATATATATATATATATATATATATATATATATATATTTCAAATTTGAACAGGCCAAAATTACCAAATACATTCACAACAAAGCTCGGCGAAGACTACTGGAAACCGCACTAATCACAGCCTCCAACGCCATCAGACAACGAAATGGCTTCTATAATCTATCCCCCTTAATAAGCAAAATTATCCTGACCGAACAAAAACTGAACCTAGATCATGGCTAACCTCTCTTTCTCTTCGCTCTCAATTGTACTTACATACAAGTTCTCGCATACACACCCACGCACCCAACACATTTTCGTTCACCACGAATCCAAACCACTTAACCACAAATAACAGCCTCAATAGTGAACACAATCAAGATACCCTCACAAATATTTAGATATTCAAACCCCTTTTGCCCTCAATTTAATTTCAAACCATCAACACTGCCTGCACAAAACTACATTTCACCTATTTCTCACAAAAATGAATATCACTTTTTTCCTTCTGTTTCTTTTTCTTTTTTCCTTCCTCTCATTGTCATATTCTCAGCACATTTCAACACTTTCCTTCTAACTTACTTATATCCACACATTTCTGACATAGCCAGCTAGTCAAATATTCCTACTCTCAAAAAATTTCACACCTAACCACACCAAAATCTCTCCTCTCCCCCACCCATTTCACCATTTCGACTACTTCTTTCACACTCTTACCCACCCACCCCTTCCACTTTCAAATCACCTTTATTTCTTCAAATCTTTTCTAAAACTGTGACACTACCTACACACCAAAAACACAGAGCCCCCCTCCTCTTTCCCCCACCCCTCCACTTTTTCACTCACAGCCATCCACATTAATTTAATTCCCTGCCACCGACTTCTCTCAGCCCGGACCTCGGTCCTGCGCTCTCAGTAGTTGCTACTACTTCTTCTCATTAACCCATCATGTCAACCCAAAGTTTTCATGTACTTGCATGACATTTTTCTTTAAATTATCATTCTGAGAAAGTCTTACAAATAAAGACGAAACGTTGATGAATACATAAAAAAAACATATTTTGGTGTTTCCGTTTTCATTTCCCATATATATATATATATATATATATATATATATATATATATATATATATATATATATAAAGTAAGACGAAATCACATAACCACCGGTGCGATCATTTATTTCGATCCTCCGGCATTATTCAAGCATCTAAGCGAGGCAATTACATTTTTGAAAATGAAAAAAGAGAAACTCACACTCACTATTCAATACACATATAGGGAGAGCGACAACATATTTAATACATGTATGGAGAGGAGGAATTAACTATTAAAGACGTATATTGAGGGGAAAAGAGAGTGACAACATATTTAATATAGAGATATAGATAGAGGAAGATTGCAGGATGTATAACGGAGGGCAATATAGAGAGGGGAAATAGAGTAATATGTATATATAGAGAGAGGGGAAATTGTATTATTTATATAGGGAGAGGGAAGGAAGGTGACGTATCATAACAAAGTCAGTTTGTGTATGCCCCCCCCCCCAACCGCTTAACCCTAAGTTCTATTAAATCGTCTATGAAAGCCGGAAATTCTCCGTCTGGCGATCGAGAAATTAGTTAGGAGGGAAAGGGGAGGGGAAAAGGTGAGGGAAAGAGAAGAAGAAATAAAAACGAAAATAGATCGCCAGACAACCAAGGCTTAGCGACCATGTCAGAATGACAGACAATTTTTTTAATTAGTCATGTTTAAACAATTATCAGAAATTGACGCAATAATAATAATGTCAGCCGTAACGTTAAGATCAAACACTAGTTTCTAAGTCAATAACTATATTTACCCCTACACCGACCCACACCTCTACACATCTCTACGTCAAATATTAATTAGTTTTGCGTTAATAAGGAGTAATGAATATCAGCCAATGAAAATAATTACAATTGTAGATAATTTCAATTGAATCATGATAATATCACTTGGAAAACCAGCAAACTATTCTAGGATTTACTACGCCAAATTAATCTTATGGCGGAGCAATCATATCATATCATATCATATCATATCATATCATATAATCAAGATACCTCCAATCTGTTAACACCCAATGATAGCAGTCACAATATCACCAATACTATGATGTTATTATCATTTTATTATCGATCACAATAATGAAGACACCAACAGCCCCCGTCAATACTGACAACGGTAACCATGCTACCAATGGCCACAGCAATTACAATAATAATAGCAATAATAATTGTCACAGCCGCAATTGTAATCGCAATATATATATATATATATATATATATATATATATATATATATATATATATATATATATATATATATATATATATATATATATATACAGGGTGGGCAAAAATAAGGGTCCTATTTTTAAAAATTCATAACTTTTTTATTTATTGATTTTTTTTTTTTTTTAGAATAAGTAAAGGACCCCTTCCGAAGCAAGCATGAGCCGTATTAGCCCTAAGGAACGTACCCTCATTTAGAAAACATTATTTTTGCTTAAAAGACTCAAAACAGTGTAAAAAACAATACTTTAGTTAGGGTAAGTTTTAAGAAGTGTTTTTCGGCTAAAATTTGTTTTGTTTATTTCAAAAAATCTCGGAAGGGTAAGTCTACACACACATAACGTTTGGTGAGTTTAACTTTTATTTTGTGGAAGTTATTCAAATTCAAGTTATTCAAATTTAAAGATAGGACCCTTATTTTGGCCCACCCTGTATATATATATATATAACGTGTGTGATTCACTGTTATAGCAAGAATAACATGAGTGTTCAATTACTTGTTAAAGAGCATGATATATTTTTAATGGGCAGTATACATTATTATAATCATCCATCCATACCTTTGGTTTCATGGAAACACTGGAAACTCAATCCGCAACATAGATTCCCTTGTCTAGACCATTTTAAATCTTATACAATGTATACTTGTAATGCTCCACCTTCCATTAAGCACTTTTCAAAAATATAGTTGATTTAAGCTAATTTTATTTCAACTTGTTTATTTTTTAAATATATATATATATATATATATACTTATTTATTTAGGGATATTACCTTATGTTATATATAGAGAGATATAGAAGCTTGTGCTTATATTTATGTAGTTATGATTGCTACATTTTGATTACATAAATATGTATACAAATTGCACTATAGTTATGTATATATATATATATATATATATATTTATAAATATCACAGTGTATATATATATATATATATATATATATATATATATATATATATATATATATATATATGTGTGTGTGTGTGTGTGAGTGTGTGTGTGTGTGTGTGTGAGTGTGTATGTGTGATTATAGTTATATACTGGATGTGCTTTATTAGCTGTTGGCAATGTGTACTGCTTTAGGCATAACCTCTACCTTCAAAATCTCTATTTTTCTCTTCAATTTTACGTAAGACTTTTTCCTTATATCATTTTATCAAATTTCACTTATTACTTACAAAATTGTTCTTCCGGCAAATTCCAACTCCGTAAACATTCCTTGACGGGTTCTCCTTTCTCCAGACCAATTAGATTTTTCGGCATCGGAATCTATTAATTAATTAACTACTTAATTGAATAATTAAAGAATTAATCAATCAGAGAGTTAATTGGAATTATAGACCTCCCGGCGGCAACATTATCGAGAAGTAAAAAAAACTGAGCAAAATGGAAAGTTGCCTGTGTCGATAGTTTAAGATCCTGTGTTTTAAATTTATTTTCAAAGTAAAAATTAATATTTTACTTTCCTCTTTATAGACATAGTTGAAAGGCTTACATCCAGTCAGAGCCACAATTGACCGTTATTTTTAAATTCATAGCACGTGTAATCGATCTAATAAACTCCGAATTACGGAATCGGCAATACCGATCGCGATTCCTAGCTTATTTATAGTGATGATTTACGAAATAGTACTCTTTTTTATTGTTTGTTTGTTAAGCGAATCGGACTTCTGCCTATTGCTCTCAGGATTGTCTGGTCTACATGAAGCCCTCCTTGTTCATCGCAGCTATTCGATAACCTGCATGGTGGCAGGCGTTTTCTACCGAAAACAAGCAGAGCTACGCTTAGCAGTTCCATGCGATATCGGGTAAAGTTTGTCCTACAATATGTAAAGGAACAGTGCGGAAGCAACGTTGCCACTTGCCCTCCATTGATTTGCGGTTCTGCACTTGCTACGTTTTTGATTGCCATATGCAACTTCGGAAACGATCAGACGACAACAGATTCTGATTGCGATACCTCTTGGATTTTCACTACAAACTTGTTAGCCGTTTTTGATTTGTAAACTGCCACATTGCTACCATCCCTACCACGGTAAGTGCAGGTTTGACTTGAAGTGGGCACTAGTACGCTTGAGAATACATTAACCCACAATCCGACATCACCAACTTTTCTTCCGGAAGTATTTGATTGGCCTACTGTATATCATCGTGGATTATAAAATTAGTTATTACGATTTTTTGTTGATTTACGGCATATCAACCTAGTTTAGGTTATTTAATCCTGAAGAATATGCCTATTGCTAACGATTGTACTATATACAACTATTATTTTAACCACACTTTAATCTTATTAATATACTATATGACTGTGATTGCTTGCTATCGCTTCGCAACGTTCTCTACTTTAAATATTTTAAGCACTCAATAAAGTTAATAAACATTTCCTTCATAATGTTATTGTAATCTTTCTCATTTATTCATGTAGACATGCATTAACATTTTGGTAATTTCGAAACAAATTTATTTACCTTTTAAATGTGACCACATAGACGGAAAAAATAGAAGGAATCACTTTGCCTTTTCTCTTGTAATTTCGAAATTGATCACACTTTATTAAAATCAAGTTTCTCTAATGGAAGAAACATTTCGACAAAAATGAAAAATATTTGTCAAAGAAAATAAAAAAATATTGCGAAACAAAACTATTCGTTAGTCTTAAATGACAACAATCATTGAATTAAAAACAATAGCAAATAATAGTTAATTAATAAAATATATTTGTTCGAAACCAATATGCAGATTAGTTAAACTTAGGAGTGCGAGAAATGGGCTCAACTTTCGCATTGATTCAGTTGGATGAAATATATTAGAACGTCCGATGTGTCTTAATTTAGAAAATGTATTAGATATATCATTAGAGATATATCTTAAAAGCTATCATTAAAATGAATAAGAGTGTATTTCAATAAGTCTGTATTAAATTTCCTCCCCACAAGGTTAAAGCGTGTTTGGTTTCTTCATCTTGCAGGATGACGTCATAATAGACATGTCGTCTCCTCGGATCATATCTAGGAAAATGCGCTGGAACATTAAAGCGGTCTCTCGGGGTTCGTTCCTACTACCTGCTATTATCTGTCCAATTTAACAGAATTTGTCAAATTATTTATAGCTGGATAAAAAGTAGGGGTTAATAAGGTTTCCAGCAGTATTACTGTGAACAGCCCCACAATTTTTAAAATTTTAATATTTTGTCGTATCATCTTTTCCATTTTTATATTTTTCGTATCATCTTTTGTATTTTAATATTTTATCG
Organism: Sepiola atlantica; assembly: GCA_963556195.1. Taxonomy (NCBI): domain Eukaryota; kingdom Metazoa; phylum Mollusca; class Cephalopoda; order Sepiida; family Sepiolidae; genus Sepiola; species Sepiola atlantica. The sequence continues at coordinate 69,556,617 of OY744529.1, forward strand.
TTTGATATTTTTCATTTCAATATTTTTTTGTCATTTATTTTGGATTTTATTATTTTTGTTACATTTTTTTAAATTTTAATATTTTGTCGTATCATCTTTTCGATTTTTATATTTTTTGTATCATCTTTTGTATTTTAATATTTTATCGTTTGATAGTTTTTATTTCAATATTTTGTTGTCATTTATTTTGGATTTTAATATTTTGTTTTTTCATTTTTTAAATGCTTATATTTAGTTGTATCATTTTTTTGCATTTTAATGCTTTGTTGTTTCACCTTTGGCATTTTAATATTTGGTGTTATCATCTTTTAAATTTTGATATCTTTTCGTATCATCTTTAGTGTTTTAATATTTTGTTGTATAAAATGTTGCATTTAATAATTGTAGTATAATTTTTTGCATTTTAATATTTTTTGTATCATGTTTTGCTGTTTAATATTTTGTTGTATCCTAATTTTCAATTTTAATATTTTGTTGTATCATATGTTGCGTTTCAATGTTTTGTTGTATCATATTTTGCATTGTTATATTTTATTTTATCAGCTTTTAAATTTTAATATTTTGTTGGATCATATTTTGCATGTAAATATTTTGTTATATCATATTCGGAATGTTAATATATTGTTGTATCATATTTTCTTGTATAATTTTCTTTTAATTTAATATTTTGTTGTATTATATTTTACATTGTTATATTTTGTTGCATCAGCTTTTAAATTTTAATAATTTTTCGTATAATATTTTGCATGTTAACATTTTGTAGTATAAACTTTTGCATGTTACTATTTTGTTGTATAATATTTTACATGTAAATATTTTGTTATATCATATTCTGAATGTTAATATTTTGTTGTATCATATTTTGTTGTATAATTTTTTTAAATTTAATATTTGTTGCATCATATTTTGCATTTAAATATTGTGTCGTATCACATTTTGCATTGTTATATTTTGTTGTATCAGCTTTAAAATTTTAATAATTTTTCGTATCATATTTTGCATGTTAATATTTTGTAGTATCATCTTTTGCATTTTAATATTTTGTTGAATCATATTTGCATTTTAATATCGTGTTGTTTCATCTTTTGCATGTTAATATGTTTTTGTTGTAATTATTTTTGCATTTTAATATTGTGTTGTATCAGCTTTTAAATTGTAATATTTTGTTATATAAGCCTTTGGCATTTATAATTACTCATATTCGTTTTTTGTAACAAACTGATTTAATAATGACATGTCTCCTGTATTACAAATGCTAATAATTCAGTAACGGTTTTCTACATATTTTGTTGGATAATCTGTTTTTGTTTTGATATTTTGTTGGTATAATTTTTTGCATTTTCAATATTTTGTCGTAGTATTTTCTGCATTTTTATATTTTTGTATGATATTTTACATTTTAATATTTTTCGTATCATGTCTTGCATTTTTATATATTTTTGTCCCATCTTTTGAATTTTAATATTTTGGTCGAATTATCTTTTGCATTTCAATATTTTTTGAAAGATCTTATGCATTTTAAAATTTTGTTGTTCTATCTTTCGCATTTTAATATTCTGTTGTATCATATTTTGCATTTTTATATTTTGTTGTGTCATTTATTTATTTTTATATTTTGTCGTATTTTTATATGGAATTTACATTTACTCTCATCTGTTGTTTGATAACAAACCGATTAAATCATGGCAAGTCTCATGCGTTACAAATGCTAATACTTCAGTAATAGTTTGTTACATATTTTGTTGTTTCATATTTTGCATTTCATCATTTTATTGTATCATCCTTTAAAATTAAATAGTTTGTCGTATCATATTTTGCATTTTAATATTTTGATGTATCAGCTATTCAATTGTAATATTTTGATGTATCAGCTATTCAATTGTAATATGTTGATGTATCAGCTATTCAATTGTAATATTTTGATGTATCAGCTATTCAATTGTAATATGTTGATGTATCAGCGTTTCAATTGTAATATTTTGATGTATCAGCTATTCAATTGTAATATTTTGATGTATCAGCTATTCAATTGTAATATTTTGATGTATCAGCTATTCAATTGTAATATGTTGATGTATCAGCTATTCAATTGTAATATTTTGATGTATCAGCGTTTCAATTGTAATATTTTGATGTATCAGCTATTCAATTGTAATATTTTGATGTATCAGCTATTCAATTGTAATATTTTGATGTATCAGCTATTCAATTGTAATATTTTGATGCATCAGCTATTCAATTGTAATATTTTGATGCATCAGCTATTCAATTGTTATATGTTGATGTATCAGCTATTCAATTGTAATATTTTGATGTATCAGCTATTCAATTGTAATATGTTGATGTATCAGCGTTTCAATTGTAATATTTTGATGTATCAGCTATTCAATTGTAATATGTTGATGTATCAGCTATTCAATTGTAATATGTTGATGTATCAGCGTTTCAATTGTAATATTTTGATGTATCAGCGTTTCAATTGTAATATTTTGTTGCATCATATTTGCATTTTAATATTTTTGTTTCATCTTTTACATTTTCATATTTTGTCGTATAATCAAACTTCTTCAAGATTTAATGAATAGTTATGTTGATCTCCTCTTGAGAATAGTCATCAATTATCTGCTCAATTTTCGCTATTTATAAGCTAATCAAAATTACGTATCATCTTCACTTTAGGGGTATTATAATAGATTTACACTCGTGTGAGTTAGAAAAGGTTCATGTTTAAAATGAAATAACCTTTCAAATGATGTACGATTCCCGATAAACCGCAGTATCAATACTTTTAAGAAGCAGACCGAAAGCAGATATTCACCTTTGAGGTTTAGGGAATATCATGATTTTGTTAGACATTTAGCATCATAGCACTTGTATCATTTCCTACAAATGTGGGATTTATTCTTACCGAAGGAAATTAAATACCTTGATTATTCATCATTTAATATGACCTGATTCAATAAGTCAACATACCAATTTTAATGACATCAAGACCATGTTTAATCTGAGTAGTGACTTGAAAATTGGTATCCTTGTATTATATCTGAGTTGATGGAATCATGGACCAAAGTAACGCGAAAAATTGAATCTATTTCTCCCAAACTTCTTTCGGTGTATAAGATAAGGAAATATCGTAGGCATCGTTAGAGAAAGCGGCATTACACAATGTTAAAAACAAAACAGATTTTTGCGACAATGGTGGCAAACATGCAAGCTCAAACCATTACAAACTGAAGAAATGTTACGTATGACTTTCGCGATCACCGGAAGAAATACGCAATTTTAATTCATAACTGAAGATGGCCTGGCTCAAGTGATCAACAGAAAAAAAATTGATGAGAATATTTACAACTTTCGTTTCTGTTGTTCTGATTATTCGGACTACTATTTTCATCTTGGTTTCTATTTTTATAAATGTTTCGGTCGATGTAACCGCCAAACGTTTTCAGGTGCATCCTTTTATACTCGAAATATTTACAACTTTCGTTTCTGTTGTTCTGATTATTCGGACTACTATTTTCATCTTGGTTTCTATTTTTATAAATGTTTCGGTCGATGAAACCGCCAAACGTTTTCAGGTGCATCCTTTTATACTCGAAAATATTCATGTTGAACTCTGGAATCTCTACAGAATTTCTACCTGAAACTTTTATTTAATCAACGATGATAGATAGTTCTCGTTTTGACCGTGTATAAGTGTTAAGTACTTTTTAACGGTTTTAGTTGTTGTTGTGGAAATAACAACCAAGATTAGAACAGTAGTCCGAATAATATAAATAATACAAAGTATAAATCGTCATCTCAAAACTTCCGAAACAAAACTTTATTGTTCTTTCTCTGAAAAAGGAAACACACTGTTACTATTTACTATCTTTCAGAATTTCTTTATATCTTTATTCCTACTTCAGCATCTGACTTCACATACTCCTCATAATCAATAACTTAACAACAAATCTATGTTCAAACTAAATACACACAATCTTTAAATGTACAGCTTGGCCTTTTGGTCGAGATCAAAGTGTAGTATCTGTTCCGATGGATGCTGCACTCCATAGACTGGTATTGTCTTGGCCTTCGGGGCTTGATTTACGCCGGTCTATGGGTCTGTCCTGTGCAGTTCTAGGAGGTCCACCCTCCCAGGCTTCCCCTCCCCTCTTTGGGGAGGAGTAAGTTTATTGCTTACTGTCTGAAGCGCCTCTACCGGGGAATGCCGACGGGGCTGCCCAGGCAATTTTTAAATGGCCAGAGTGCTCACCTCTCGAGCGCTGACTTATCTAATCCCACTTTCCCGACCTTGTGTCACATCTTACCTTGTGGGAGGTAGATAAATAACTATCTCACACAATCTTTAGATGTACAGCTTGGCCTTTTGGCTAAGATCAAAGTGTAGTATCTGTTCCGATGGATACTGCACCCCATACTGGTGTTGTCTTGGCCTTCGGGTCTTGATTTACGCCGGTCAATTGGTTTGTCCTGTGCAGTTCTGGGAGGTCCACCTTCCCAGGCTTTGCCTCCCCTCTTTGGGGAGGAGTAAGTTTATTGCTTACTGTCTGAGGCGCCTCTACCGGGGAATGCCGACGGGGCTGCCCAGGTAAATTTTAAACCCCACTTTCCCGACCCGACCTTGGGTCACATCTTACTTGTGGGAGTAAGATAAAAACTGGGCTTGTGCCTAACTCCTGGAGAGGAGTAAGTCAAAACTCTTAACAGACTATATACTACTGATTAACACTAAAATAACAAGATAAAATGATACAAATGGAAAAAAGTAAGGGTAAGCGTATTTAATTTAGTATCATTACTCCATGATCGTGTCCTTAACTTGTTTACAGAATAAGTTGCGCCGGCATAAATTTTATAGCATATAAATAACAGATCTTATTTTACATATTTCTTTTACCTCGGATAGTTTAATTTTGTGTGTGTATAAACATACATGCATATACACTTGTTAATATTAATAATTAAATTAGTAAAATAACATTTAACCTAAATAAAGTTAGTTTCATACACAATGTGTAGTAAGACAATACATGACCCCAGAATCATGGACATTAAAAAAAATGATGATTTCGAACAAAAACAAGCTCGTAGAATTTGATAAATTGAAACTACTGTTCTCATTTTGGGTGTTTTAAATGTAACGTTTCGGCCGATGTAACTTCCGACCTTCTTCAGTTGTACTTCGGAATTTTTAAGATGTGGGTTGATAACTCGTAGAATTTGGTATATTCGGACTACTGTTCTCATCTTGGGTGTTTTTATCACAACGTTTCGGTCGATTTAACCTCCGACCTTCTTCAGGTGTACTTTGTCGAACTCGGGAATGTTTTTGTCGAACTCGGGAATCTAAACGGAATTTTGAACGGAACCCTTTATTTAATCCACGGGGTAGCATGCTCTGTTCCATCTGCCATGACTGGGAAGAAGTCTTCAGTAATTCGCAATTCTTCGTATCGCCGCACTAAGGAATGGACCTTCAATCTTCAGATGACTGTCACTTAGAACTGAATTTTACTTAGTACTATATCCACTGTGCCACGGGTCCTGGCGAATATACCAAATTCTACGAATTATCAATCCTCATCTAAAAAAATTCCGAAGCATAAAAACGAACTGTTCAAATCGAAATGAACTGAAGAAAAATTCGCACAGCATTCCCTATAAAACAGCATCACAGACTCTATAAGGTGCCGTCGAAGAATACTGGTCCCGGAAAAGATAACATGAATTCCCTGAGCATTTTGATGTCCCCTTATGAATATTAAAATCAAGATATAATGCTACACAACTTTATGTTTAGAATCCTTATCTCATTTTTTCTCAAAATCATGATTTCGATTCTAGAAAATGTCTAAAATTAAAGGGGTCTCAAAAAGAAATTGAAATTCAGGGATCCTGCTTAATTGATATCTAATGGCAATGGATCAAATTTAATACAAATCTGAAATATTTCAATTTTTAAAAGGGGGAGTACCCATATTATTCTCAATAAAATCCCTTTAAAATATCATATAGAAACTGGGAATTTGTGGAATAATTAGTAATTGATGCCTGATACCAATGTCTCATATTTCACAAAAATTGGAGGTATCTGAATTTTGCCAGATGGTATCTACTTCCTCTTCAGAATCTTTGAATTAAATTTAAATTAAACTAAATATAACCCAGATTACCCATCTTTATGCGTAGCAGATGTGTTCAAAAATTAATAATGATCGGTTTACTGGTTTAGGAGTGAAGCCTGTACATACAAATATATAAGAATATACATATACTTAACTTTATATGAATTGATCTGATATAACATTTTCTTATATATATTTGAATACAAAACATTCACTATGAACATTTAATTCAAATGCATCAAACCTGGTTCTTGACTGCATCTGAGTTCAATAATACCACCCACATTTTATCATATCACCTATGTGTTGCTAATGAACCTATGTGTTGCTAATGAACGTATACTAATATCAATTATGTTTTCATTTTGATAATCGCATATCATTTCGTATGAGATCAGCTCACAAGCAATATGTTTTGAACTGCTGCACATCTTTCTTTCGTAGGAACGTTTTTGAAAAATGGGGAATTTGTGATTGAAACACAGAGCTTTTCGAGCAAATTTAATGTTAGGTCGGAACTATGATGTACTGAATAAAAAATCAATACTGTTATGGGTTGCATGTTTCAGAGCTACAGGATTAACCATTAAAAGAACGCCACCCGGAAGACCTTGAAGCGCACGAACTCCAGACAGTGTTAGACCTTCTGTTACTCAGTTTCGTACACATTCATCTCGCAAACATGCTTCAGCATTGGGATTGTCTTATCGAACATTCAAAAGAATTCTACATGCTGATCTGAATTTTCATCCATATAAAATATTGATTGCTCAGAAACTGAACAAACGCGACTGGTTAGATGAAAGAAATGTTTCTAGAATGACCCTTTGAGTGATAGAAAACTTCAGAAACCGTTTCGAAATGCGTATGGGGGGCCACCATTTAGATAATGTCATTTTAAAACCAAATGAAAACATGCGTAACCCTGTTTTAAAACAATAGTGACATTAATTTTTCATAAATCTTGTTTTCTATTTCTTTGTGTCAACCTTTTAAATGAGGAGATATTTCTGCCGCATTCTGTATTTAGAATCTGATAGATAGTAGAGATAAGCAGAGAGAGAGAGGGAAACAAAGGAGACCAGCCATTGACAATCAGCGAAATAGATAGATGTGGCTTTTATACATTTCTGTCTCTCTATCTCTCTCTCCCTCGCTATCTTTCATCTCTCTAAGTGTTTTATTAGCGCTTATCTAGATCAAAATTAAGATGACATCACCTGTCGAGAATTACGCCATGAACAATTATCGCGGGAAATCATAATTCATTTCCACTTTTCAAAAGATTTTTTCTGTAATTGTATGTTCCATCAATATTAATTTAATAGACAGAGCCAAGCTGATAAAGCAATGTAATCCTGTGTCCGTTGCTCTAGATACCCCCAGCTTCGTATGGAAAAAGATACAATACCTTCCCTACGCCCTATCGGAAATTGTGAATTTACATAGTGATATGCTGAAACAACACTAGTTGCTTCTACATGAGTGCGAAGTATGAGGCAAGATCGGGTTTTAATGTATGGGGACTCCAACTCCCCTAAAGAAGCACATTGCTTGGGAATACACATATTCAGTATTGCACCTGCTGTACTCCCTCACAAATGAGTGCACATCTGGCATCAGACAATACACCTATCATCTTCCGAAAGGAGGTGGTAATTCTTCAGATGAAACCTTCTGTCACTAAACAGATACTACACTTTCAATTATTATATATTATATATATAAATTATATATATAAATAAATAAAGATTTCTTAGTGCTATTGATATTAATTTTTCTATACCTGTGTTTTGACAGCCTTTTACCCCTGTTGTTTCCATTTTATATGTTTGAATTTACTGCTTTGTAAAGGAAGTGGATTTTACCATATCCTGACCGGATCCCATCATCTTGAATTGCTGTATAACAGAGTGTGAAGTATACTCGAGGTCTGATGCTATGTTTTTATTTCGAAATGTGTGTGTATAACCTGTGCTGATGAAGACTCTTGATATAAATAAAAATCCATATCGTCCTAGAAAAGATCGTACATGAAACAGTCGTTTATGTTGAATTCTTTGGACTTATTCAAATAAATATATTGTTAATTTGTTCATCTACGATCTAATATATATATATATATATATATATATATATATATATATATATATATATATATATGTATATATATATATATAAGTTTTAAGTTCATTTTATAAATGCATCTTAACTTGATTATATATATATATATATATATATATATATATATATATATATATGTATATATTTATACATATATATATAAAATACAGTTTAGATGTATTTATGAAATGAACTTAATACCAATATTTTTCAGAAGTGCTCAATATTAGGTAGAGATTAATAAATATTTAATATGTAAACATTTGTATTGTTTACACAATTGCAGTAATGCTTCAGTGAGACCACCATTTTGGAGCGAAGCATAATTATAAAAATATTTGCTACAGGAGTGTAAGCCACAAAAAGTAAGCATAGTTGCATAGTAAACAAATAAATACGAGTGCGGTTATATAACTTCTCCACCGACAAGACTCTGACCAAACCTCCCCGCTGTACACCATGGATACTTGGCTACTTGAGGCTCCAGGATAATATGCTACAGACCCTCTAATAGGTGTAGTGTGCAGGGCCCACTGATATGTGGGCACGTCGCGACACTGACCAATCCAATCACCGGCCACATGGTTTGTGAAAAATGCTATATTTGGATGATCTGTCACGACCTAGGTGACAGTATTGTATGCGGCAACTCACAGGAAATACGTGAGATTGGTGTATGCATGGAAACCAACCACATCAGCATTAGTTAGATGGAAACCGTGGAGGTCTTGGACTGCCAAAAGTGATCAACTTTGCGAAGGATAGGCATCCAGCCGTAAAACTGTCTTAAAAAACTATGTCTAGTCGAAATCAAGCACCACCTTTATCATTGGTATAATTGTGCCGTATTCAACAAATAAATCGGTTAATGATGGTGATCATGATGATGATTAATGAAAAAGGCACACTTATCTCCCTTAATTCATTGTTTATGTAGTTGATTTGTAAGTTACCATGCCTGATAAAATGCCAGAATTATGATTAAATTAATAACAAATCAACCAATTTCATTTCGGCGTCTTTTCACGAACCTGGAAAAGGCCCGTCCTCTTCAGAATGTTTTCTATAAAATGTATGTAATAACTTGTTTCTCGACATATTTTCTTTTATTCTTTTTGTTTTTCGTTGTACACTTTTCTTTTAGTTTTCGAATCCCCTATGAAGGGTTGTATCAGTCCAGGAGTTCTCCCTGACTAAGAGTAAAACAGCATCTACATTGCCAAACGCGCAGTTTAAAGATTGACGCATCTTACTTAGATGCGTCCAAACATCGTTCCAAAAGGTTCTGTGCGTCAATCTCTCTCTTTCACGCCGAATCTCTGTTCATATAAAATTAGACATGTTTCTATAATTTTATGTACAAAGTTCATTCCTAAACTAATTACTGATCATTATGAATGCGAGAGCATAGGTGAAAGAGTGGGGAATGTGAGCTATATTATATATGTTTAGTTTAATTTAGTTGTATGCAAAATAGGCAAAGAGAGGCTGGAAGCCATACGTGAGAATTCAGATACCTAAGATGTTTTAACAATAGGTATTAGATATCAATCACTAAATATTTCCCAAATTTCATTTTCTTTAGAGTAATTTAAAGGGATTTCAGGGGCCATAATATGGGCACATCCTCCTATTCGAAAATTAAAATAGTTTAGATCAAACGTAAATTTGATCTATAGTCATTAGATATTAATTAAGCAAGATTCCCGAGATTTAAGTTTTTATTAATACCCTCAAGCATTCGCCTTGAATGTTAGATATGTTCTGAAATCAAAATCATGTTATAGATTTGGATCAAAATTAGAATAAGGATTATAGACATCAGGTTTAGCATCTTGATATCCTTTTTTAATCTTCGTAAGTGGTGTGGGTCTGTAAAGGGGCCAGAAGGAAAACACGAACTTGGAATTTAGAGAAAAAGAAGTATATTGAAAAAAGTATAATACAACAGAGAACAAGTGGTTGTACGTCAGTATTGACTGCCAGTAAAGACTGATGTGGTTTCACACACTGAGAAGGTGTATTTATAGCGAGTGATAGAGTTCAAGTACTCCGTATAGGTAAGGTTCCATAACACCGATCTCTTAAGCGTAACATCCTCAGGAGTCACAGTATCGTTTCCTTTTTTGATTTACGCTATTCTTAGGCTACTTGAGGTAGCTGCATGTGAAAAGTGTCGTATCTGGTAACCATAATTTATTACTGGGGAGTGCTTCCGATAGTCGTTCTCAAATTTGATTTGGGTGTCTCTTTTGTGAGAAAAATGAGGGCCTCTATCAAATTCAGATATGATATCCTCCAGCTTTTTAATTCTAGACTTTTGATTCTGGAGCACATCTTTAAACTTTGAAAAATGTCTTGTTTACTTTCGACATTCAACTTCAAGACAAGTCACCTTATCTTACATAGTCTTTAGATCTTCCAAAATATCTTTGAGTTTCAACTTTAGCGATTCCAGCTCTGGAACTATGAGTCTACTCTCTGTAACATTCAATTGGTTATCAAAAGAATTTGACTTTTTTTCAGTGTAATGTTAGCTATTTGTAGTGTGCATTTTGTGTCCTTATGTGCTTTAATTTCTGCCTAAACTTTATTTTGAGGAAATTTCATACTATTTTTAATGATTTAAACAAGTTCTCTTCTTTCGGTTTTCTGACTCGGTCGTCAGGTTTTTTTTATTTTCTGAACAGAAATGTTGGTTTAACCATTACATAATGGATATGCCAAATAAAGTGTTGCTACTTTTTAATACGAGTATTTTTACCGTATTGGTAGTTCTGTTTAAAGTAATGTCAGTTATAATTTCACCCTCAAATTTAATATTTTTTCACTAGTCACCGTGTTTGAATGTCATTTCTGACGCACCTTTTCTATGTGAGCAATGCCCGACTCTTCAATGTCTTTACAATCTTATTTAACACATACAAATCTCTGTCAGTCCTCGGCTAATTTCTTTGATGTTAAATTTGGTTCACTTTCCAACTTGTTTAGAACACCACGTCTAATTTCTGCGTCTTTTCCTGATACAAGTTTTTGGACTAAATCAAACATCTAAGGCTATCCGCACTAAGTTAAGCTAATTTTTAATTGTCACACTGTTTAGTAACGATTGATGCGAAAGTTGCATAGTTTCACAATCTTTTTTGACTAAATTTATGCACTTCAAACGTTTGTGGAACGGAGAGGTTTTTCGGCTGAATCATTCTGTTAAACAATTAACAGCTTCAGAAAATGTCAAGTCGCTCGTTTTTCGAGATAAAATGAAGTCCACAAATTTGGTATGTTCGGTGGTGCCTTATTTTCGGAGCAGTGTGCGAACTTTTTTTAGAGTCTGCGCAATTTTCACAATCTATTTTATATAGATCATCATACCTTCTGAAATATGAAGCAAAAGTGTTATCCTCGTCTGGAGAATGAGTGCAATTGTCAGTTGCATTCCAAACGGAATTCTGTGAAAAAGCATTTTTGTTTTCGTTACTTTGATTTCTATGTGATATTGTTTGCATTAAGACTTCAATCTTTTGATCGGTTTCAATTTTTTGTTTGAGTAGTTTTTCGTCGGATTTTATTGTTGTTTCAGTAGGAGCTTTTGAAATATTTCTTCATTTTTTTAGTAGTCTTTCTTTAGTTTTTGCAAATCTTTCGTAGGCTTTTTTGTTCTACTTGTTGCTGGATTAGATATTTCACGAGTTATGTTAGAGTTGCTTTAAAATCTTCCATGATAAAATATGTTTTTATAGAATACGGATTTTACAAGTTCTATCTTTTATATTACACTGCTAGCGTAATCTTGGTTGTAAATAGTGAAAGAGAGTATAAAAACTTTTTTTCTTTGACCAATTATTTTTTTCAGTACGCTTTTCACGTAACCGTAGAAATTACTGTCACTACTTTAGTCAACAATTTTATTTTTTCGGCAGCAGGATTTTTCACTTTTGGAGAGAAAAGAAAATATCATGTATTCTTTACTTGTTAAAAATAAAATAACGCAGTGCTGAAATAGCAATAAAAAATCACTGACTTTTCTTCTTTGAGGAAAAAATAAGTTGGTATTTTACGAATGTTTTCTTTTCTTTTTGGTCCGCCCGTAAAGCTAGTTTTTAAAACTAGGAAGTTATCCGTTCAATTTTCCGTTGATTTCTCCACGTTCGTCCGTTTCTAAGGTTCTCAAAAATCATTAATATACTTCATTATTAGTTTTGTCCTCCATTTTCAGGTTCTCAAAAATCCCTTAATCTACCTCGTCGCCAGTTGTTGTGGGCTTGTAAGGGGTATGGAAGGAAAAACGAGTATATTCAAAAAAGTATAATACAACGGAGAAAAAGAGTTGTTATACATCAGTCTTGACTGCAAGTATAGACTGGTGTGGTTTCCAAAACTGAGAAGCAGGTTCTACAAGTATTTATGATGAGTTTAAGTAGTCCATATAAGTAAAGTACCATAACAGTAAGGAGACATAAAAGTGGTGCAAACTGTTCTGTTTGGTGAATTCATTTTACACGTCCTGGGACGGATATTCTTGTAGTTATTATATACAGACTGATTGAAAGGTAATTCCTTATTTTAGATTTTTATAATATATTTTGTCATTATAATTTTTACAAAAAATGAGTACAAGAACACACAAACACACACATATATATATATATATATATATATATATATATATATATATATATATATATATGTGTGTGTGTGTGTGTGTGTGTGTGTGTGTGTGGTTTTATTTACAATGTCTATTAGTTATCAGCAGTTGCCAAAAGTTACTCAAATCGCTTCGGAATCGTATCTACTGATTTTACCGGGAACGTTTGTGCAATGAAAGTAAGGACTTCTCGTATTTTTATTCCAAAGTTGTTTGTTTCAGAAGAGTTCAGTTGCCCCTTCAATCAACCTCCCCTTAAAAAGTCGCAAATATAAAGTTTAAATAAATAAATTTATAAGTAACAGTATATGAATAAATAATAAGTAGTCTAAAATAAGGAGTTACTTTTATATCTCGCTATAGATCACAGATACTCTATAAGTTTGCCAAACTATTATTGCAAAAATTGTTTCCAAACTTAAAAATATTACGAATGCTGCACTGAAACATGTTCTGGATAAACTATGCACTTCATCATAATATTCGATTTTACACGCTGACATGTGGTGTGTTTTTTTTTTAGAAAAGGAAACATCAAACAAACCTAGTAATGTTGATCCACCCGAAGTAAACGACAAAGAATCGACTTCAGCGAATCCCACAAAAAAGTATCAAAAAATAAAGTTTACAAAAATAAAAAAAAATAAGAGCATAATAAATAGTTTAAAACAGAGAATTATTTTTAAATCCCGCTTATAGATCACAGATACTGCGTAGATTTGCCAAGTAATTACTGCCAACATTCTTACCTGTCTTGGGACGGGTGTTTTTCTCATTTTATTTTTTTTAAGTTGGGGGAGGGGGGGTCTGTGACGATTCAGTTTAAAAGAAGCTTGTTTATGCGTCAACGCATCTCTGTATGGTCCACAGTTATACCGTCATGGTTACATCTTAAATATCAGATGAATCGCAAAACACGCAGATTGGACGGACGCATCTTCAAAATATAAATGTTCTTCCATTTTCGTATTTGTTTCCTTGGTAAACGTAAAGATTAGAGGCGGATACAGATTGTTCAAAAAGGTGATTAAAAATTATTTTATATCAAGATTATGACATGCTGAACGTTTTGGAGTTAAAATCTATTCAGTATTACGTATTAATAGGTTAACAAAAATGTATATCTAATCCGCTTTTTAACTAATAACCTCGTTCCGATCAACCATGCCGACATTTTGGAAAAAAGCCGATAATACTAGCATATTATATTTCTGAATTTTTTTAGATGATGATTGATAATTTGCATAATTTTGGTTATTCGGACTACATTTCTCATTTTTCATCTTGATTGTTATCATCACAATGTTTCGGCCTCCGGAGGTTACAGCGGCCGAAACGTTGCGATGATAACACTCAAGATGAGAGATGTAGTCCGAATAACCAGAATTATGCAAATACTAGCATAGTTACCCATTTAAAAAGTGTTTTTTCTTCAGATTTCATGCGTAATAATACTAAATAGATTTTAACTCCAAAACTTTCAGCATGTCATAATCCTAGAATCATTCGTTATCGCCGAAACATAATTTTCAATTGCCTTTTTTAACAATCTGTCCCCGCCTCTAACTGTCAAGTTCACACTTTTCGTTTCGTCTTTTTTGTGTCAATCGTTCGTTTCGTTTTAATGTCAATTTTCAGGCTTTTGTATTTATTATCTGTAATGTATTATTTTTTGTTTTGTATTTATTATCTGTGATGTATTTCCTCGTATTTTTGTTTTGTTGTTACTTCCTTGCCAGTATTATTTCATCGTTATTTTCCACTTGTTCTTTTTTCTAAATCTTTCCAGTCGTACACCTGGAGCAGTTCGCAAGCGCATTCAGAATGTGGGAGATGATACAGATATTTCGAACTCTTCGCTGAACAATTGAGATGCCTTCGGCTTAAACTCCCAAGGGTATAAAACAGAAAAGAAAGACATTTAACCTTTCAGGAAATTAATTTATTTTTTCGTTACACAAAGACACACAAGAAAACACACGCACACAACTCACATGTACATACATATCTATATCTAATATATAAGCATCCACAGACGGCTGTATTGTCGTCTACAACTCATCAACGTGTTTAGACGTAATAAATGTATCCACGCCTATATATTATAAAACCTATATCATTCGAAATATATCATTAAAAAAGGAAAACCAAAAATATTATTTATGTATTCATAAACGTTACGTCTTTATTTAAAGATTCCTTCAGAATGATTGGTCTGAAGAAATAACACACGAGTACAAATAGTTGAAACTACACATATTTGTACTCGTATATCATTTCTTCAGACCGTTCATCCTGAGGAAGTCGTGAAATAAAGACGAAACGTTGATGAATATTTATATACTATTTTTTGTTTTCCTTTTTTAATTTTTC
This sequence comes from Sepiola atlantica, assembly GCA_963556195.1. Classification (NCBI taxonomy): domain Eukaryota; kingdom Metazoa; phylum Mollusca; class Cephalopoda; order Sepiida; family Sepiolidae; genus Sepiola; species Sepiola atlantica. The sequence continues at coordinate 69,571,887 of OY744529.1, forward strand.
ATATATATATATTAGTATATTTATATACATATATATATACACATATATATATATATATATATATATGTATACACATGTATGTATATACATATATGTATATATAGGTATATATATATGTATTTTTGTATATATATATATATATATATATATATATATATATATAGGATCAAAATAAACCAAAGTGAAAACTTTTAGTAGATGGAACCTATTGTGAAAAGGATTAGCTCAATATACGAGATAGAGCAATAGTAGCCTCTTTTAAGTGCATCTGGACTTATCTACTTTTGAGCACCTTCTCCAATCTGCTCCCATGCAAAGAGTTTTTCTTCATTTTCTACAATTTCACCGAACTTTTTCAACGGAAATTTACCACCCGGACAATTTGCATATTTTTTTCACGGAATTTTTCTTTTCATTCAATACGTTTTTTTGACAAAAATTATTTTAATAATTTTTAATAATAATTCTCATATTTTTCAAATATTTGAACTTTGGTTTTTTCGAAAGCCAACTTATCCATCTGTATTTCTCCTCTGATGATAAGATTTCGATCTTTGAAAAGCCTTGGCTTAAGGAAAGAAAAATAAACACTAGTTTATTACTGACAACATTGCATTGAACAATTGAAATTTGAAATAAATTTGGACAATCGTCGCATATTTATCACTCTTTTTTCTTCTATCTCTCTCTCTCTCTATATATATATATACAATTTACACAATTATGATTAGGTATCCAGAGCAGCGGTTTTTGAAACAACAGGTGTTTGGAGACTACTCCTTCATCCGCGACAAGGGATAACATTCCACAGATAAACTGATTGTCCCTAAGCACGTTCTGCCCAAGAAACACGGCGTACGGACGGCTAATCAGCACATGATTTCATAATATTATAAGTATACTAGCAGGACCCTGAAGAAATACCACGGTTGCAATCTTTATCTATTCGCATATTTTTTTAATAATGATATTTTTCTTGAAATAATAAATGTATGTAAGTTTTAATAATATAAAGAAAAAGTGTCTCTTCTTCCGTAAAATTAATTGACAATTCAACATTTCTAAATATATGGACCGAACGTTCTAACATTTGAATTTACTTATTCTATGAAAATATTTTCAAATAAATAGTCATTTTCTTCTTACCTAAATAGTAGTTTTCAGATAACTAAATAAAACGAGTATTACTTTCTTGATTAATTCATTTAAAATTGTAAAAAATTACACGTTTATTAAAATAACATTAAGATAAATAAAGAATGCAAAATGTAGCTCTTTAAAACGCATTTTGTCGACGAAACGACAAGATGTCGATTTTGTAACTGTTGTGAAGTAGTCCAACAGTAAAGAGAGGAAGTCAACGCGAGGTTGGGTTAAGATAACAAGTGTATTAACATAAAAGGTACAAGGTAAGGAAACTGACTGGTACTTGGCTAGACAGTTACAAATCTGTCCTTTTTCTCTCTCCCGTGACTCTGGTGACTCGCACTATTTATAGTGAGAACCGGTGTAGTTTCTCTTCTGTTAGAACGGCCGGAATAACACTCCCCTTTGAAAATATCCCATCTGGGGATCAATAACGTTTTTGTTTGGGAATCACCATTCGATTTCCGTTTTCTTTTTGATCTCCCAATCTCAGGAGCAGTCTCTGGTATGGGCATCTGAAAAGAATCAAACGCTGTGTCCATGATGTCCTCTTCGGGCGATCTGGTCACCTCACTGTTCGAGTATCTTTTCCGAATTTTGTTAGTGTGACGTTTGTGCACGAAATCTGGTCCCTTAATCATATAAACCGTGTTGCCTATTTGTTTATCCACAGTGCCGGACTCCCAGAAAATCCTATTGTTACTGTAAATGTTATAATAAACTTTTTCGACAACTTTATACCGTTTTTTCGTTATCGTTTCTTTTAGGTTTGCCCTATCCTGGTTTGGTAACAACTTGTGGAAAATCGATCTAACCTTGCGTCCGAACATGACCTCAGCAGGTGTCTTCGACGTTTCGATGTTTGCGTTCGGAGTGACTCTGTAAACTTGCAGAAACTGTTGGATTGACTTATCCGTCGGTGATCCACTAGCTTTTTTCAGAGCTCTCTTGAATGTGTCAACGAATCTATCTGCCTGTCCATAGCATCTTGGATGGTATAGAGGGATTGTTACATGCTCGATGAGATGATCCTCGCAAAGGTGTTTAAATTCAGTAGACGTGAATTGAGTACCATTGCCGGTGACAATGCAGTCTACTACTCCAAACCTAGCGAATAGTTCGTATAGGAAGTTGATAGCTGCCTCGGATGTGGGGTTCTTGCATTTTAGTACTTCCGGCCACTTAGCTATGGTGTTTACAACAATAAGATAGTAGAACCGATCCAGTAGTCCCGACAAGTCTAAGTGAATTATAGACCAAGGTCGGTCCGGTTTAGTCCACGATCCGAATTGAGTCGGAGGAGCTTTCATAGCTAAGGCGCATCCTCTAAACTCCCTGACTTTTTCTTCGATATGCTTATCCATGTTTGTCCAGTAAACGAAAAAGCGCATAAGGCTTTTCATTCTCGATATGCCTGGATGTCCTACATGGAATTCCTTGAGCATTCTTTTCTGTAATGTCATAGGAATTACAACCCTGTCGCTATATAACAGGACGTTGTCACAAATTGAATAAATTCCCTCATCTAGTTGGTTATTGTTGATTTTTTCTTTCGTGCTTATGACAAATTCGTCCACCTCTGCCTTACTCTTAATGTCATCAATCGTTACTGGAAGTTCTCTTATTGTGTCACAAATCGTATTTTTTTTACTTTAGCTTCCGCTTGAATAGCTGCTATCACCATATCCTCCAATGATTCTGACTGCTTAGGTATCAACCTTGATAACCCGTCTGCATGACCAAATTTTAAGATGGTACATACTCCATTTGAAAATTGTAGTTAAGAAAAATGGTACCCCATCTTTGGAGTCTATTCGCAGTGTGTTGTGGTAGTCTCTTTATCGATCCGAAAATCGTTAATAAGGGTTTGTAGTCTGTTTGTAACAGAAATTGTCTACCGTGCAGGAAACGATGAAATTTCTTTACCGCGAATATAATGCTTAGAGCCTCTTTCTCAATTTGAGAGTATTTTTTCGGCTGGTAGAAGTGTCCGGAATGCATGGGCTATGGGTTTTAATTTTCCATCATCCATTTTGTGCAATATGCATGCTCCTATGCCATAGTTGCTGGCATTGCTTGCAACTACAATATCACGCTTAGGATTATAATGTGCCAGAAACAAGTCAGACGTTAAGATATCTTTAATTTTCTGAAACGCTTCTTCGAACTCTTGCGTCCAGACCCATTTTTGGTCCTTCTTTAACAGTTTATCTTAACAGAGTGATCTTAGTTTATGCATGTTTGGTACGAACACATTGTAGTAATTCGTCAACCATAAAAAGCTTTGTAGAGACGCAATATTTTCTGGAGCAGGCATGTTCCTTATCGCCATTGCCCTATCTGGGTCTGGCCTTCTTCCTTGTTCATCGATGATTTGCCCTAAGTATTTTATTTTTTCCATGAAAAAAGTACATTTCTCATCTTTGAGTTTAAACCCATAATCCTGGATTTTTTTGAATACTTGGTTTACATGAGTATTGTGTTGTTATTTGCTAACGCTGTCCCTTAACACATCGTCCAGGTACCCTACTGCGAAATCCACCCCATTTAACATCATGTCCATAATTTGTTGAAAAATCGCAGGGGCGACCTTGACCCCAAAAGGAAGTCGGTTAAATTTGTATAATCCCTTATTGGTATTGATGCATAGCAGATTTGAACACTCGTCATCGACAGGGATTTGAAGATAAGCGTCGCTGAGTTCGATTTTAGAAAAATATTTTCCTCCACTCAGTTTCGCAAATATTTCTTCAGGGCTCAGAAGATGGTAATGGTGATCTTGTAATGCCTTGTTCAAGCTTGTGGAGAAGTCGGCACAAACCCGAATCTCCTTGTTCTTTTTCTTAATATAAACTGTAGGTGAAGCCCACTCACTGTGATCAATTTTTCAAATGACACCTATGTTCTCGAGTCTTTCTAATTCACTGTCTATTTGCTCTATAGCGGCGTATTGAACATTTCTTTTTTTTTTCTGAACACAGGCAGTTCATTTGTTTTGACTTCAAACTTTGCTACTTTGTTCGTCAGGTTCAATTTTTGTCAGTTTAATGGCTGTGTTTCTACCAGATATTTTCCTACAACGTGATGCCTTATGTCCTTTCTGGTGTCAGTTGTCACATTGTTTGAATATGTAGGGACACTCATTGTACCAATGGTTATCTCCACACCTCCAACACGGTCCAAGTGGATCTCTTTCCCATGTTTTTTTCTCTAGTTATTCATTGAAGACAATTTTTTCTTCTAATGGATCTTTTTAATGTGCGACACTCCGTTTTTCTCTATGTCATGACTGTTCTGTTTCAACGAAACAAAACGTTCAGTCTTCCGCTAAGTTTTTTATTTTTAGAAATGGCTCACTTTCGAGTTTATTTAAAACACGACGTCTGATTTCGGAGTCTTTATTTAAGACCAGACCTTGCATGAATATTAAACATTTAAAATTATCCGATAGTAATTCCTCAAATTTAAAATCGTCGCAAAGTTTATTTACTAAACTTGCATACGTAATGTAGTTGTCTTCCTCTCTTCTAGTAACATTCATACACTTATATCTCCCGTAGAAAAGATAAGTTTTTGTAGAAAACAGTGCTGTTAGTAAAGTAACTGCTTCCTGGAAGTTCAACTTACTGGTCTTTTTTTGGAAGGATAAAATTCACGAACTTTGTATGCTCGGCAGCTCCTAATTTTCTTAGCAAAAATCTAACTTTTTTAGAGTTTGTCCATGTACAAAATGTCCGATACAAAAATATCCTCATATCTTCTATAGAAGTGAGCAAAAGTGACATCGTTTCTGGATTATAATTGAAAATTTCGATAGCGCTCCACACAGCCGTCTCGTTTGGTTTCGTTAACTATGTTGCCTCCAGGAATTTTCTCTGTTCCTCCTGTGTTTTTATCAAGAGTTCTTAGAAGTGTTTCTGCTGTTGTAGCAGTCTATTTTGCAATCTTTCTTCTCGTGTGGTCGCCAGCTCTTTTTGTCCAGCATGCATTTTTCTTTAGCCTTTTTGCTGTTCCAACAACTCTCTTTTAAATTTCTCCTCAATTTCAACTTGTTTTCTTTGAAGTTCCATTTGTTGTTCCATTTGCTGTCTTTGTAACGTAACATTTTGTTCCATTTAGAATGTAACTAATTGAAAAAGACAATCTTTGAATTCAGCGTCCATCATTCACGAATTCAAATTATGCACCACACAATTTACACTTGTAAAAAAATCAGTTTTCCCCACAACGTGATTAATATAATTAGTTTGCTCAACCAACACACAAAGCAAGAAATATATTATTTCTTAGCAAAAACAAAATTCAATCTCAGTTCTTTTGTTTGAAAAACAAAACTGAGGAAAAAAATCTTTTTTTTAATATGTGTACGTAGTTTTACAAAACCAAGTCCGTCGCTATAAGCCTAATAAGACTAGTTTTATGGGAATTTTTTTTAACCCCTTTGAGTGTTGCAAAAATGCGACTTGCTTATTTAACAGTTCTTTGTAAGAAGCACCAATGACTTACGCGAATATATATTTTTCACTGCGCGTCCTTCTTTGCCCTCGACAATTCTGTGGTAGACCGTTTTAATAAAAAGTCAATCCGGATCTTGCTCAAATATCAGATGTTGTCCTAATAATAACGACAAACTTACACAATATATGTAATAGTTGACGCGGATAACATTTATCTTAACGAGTCAGTGAACATGAAGAGAAAAATAAAGGTCAGTGTATTCAATTATTTTAATAATTGAAAATGTCTTTCGCGTTTTCTAGTTTTCGATTTTTGGTAGCAAGTTTGGAGTTTGTGTTTTTTGGGTGTTTTTTCGTCGCTTAACTACTCTTGTAGTGGTTCATTTGCTGTTAATCCTTGCGAATTCAAATACCTGTTTGAAAAGACGAAGCTATTTTTCCGTGAAGATCTTGCGAATCCTTGTATATCAATCACTTTGGGTGATTTTCTGCAGTGATATCGTTTACATTTCTCGTCGCCAATCTGTTGTGAAGTAGTCCAACAGTAAAAAGAAGTCAAGTCGAAGTTGGGTTAAGATAACAAGTGTATTAACATAAAGGGTACAAGGTAAGGAAACTGACTCGTCCCTGGCTAGACAGTTACAAGTCTGTCCTTTTTCTCTCAACATTTATTCGCGTAAACGAATGCACAAAATGTGACACAAGGCCAAAAAGGAAAAAGGGGAAAGGATCGGTCATCTCTAACTTAAAAAAACTCAACTTAGCTAGTTTCAATCATGACCATCATTCACCAAAATACCACATTAGTACTCTACATCCATCGCTACTCATCATAAGAATTCATACCATGAAATCCTACTTAAAACCCATATAAGAAATATGCAACGGGGTGGGGGTGGGACTAAAATTTATATATACAAAAATGATATATACAATTAAGAAGTGAAAAGAAAATAAAGGTTAGTAAAAAGCCTCCCCCCCCGTTATTTAAATGTGGCAGAGATGCCGATTTGCCGGTCGAAATCGAACACTCGAAAAAAAGGGTTTGATGTAGGCCCCAACGTTTTATTCTTGAACACCTCCTTCGAAAATATCGAAGGGTGACCTGCATCTTTGACAAATCTGGCGCTCAATCACCTTATTTGGGGATGGGAGGGGAGTTTAACATGGGGCAGAAAATAAAAAGGGGAGTGGGATGAGGACAAAAATAATAGGGGGCAGGTAATGGAATCAATCATACACTAGCTAAATTGTTGAACTTAAAATCAACAAAAATTAAACAGAAAATAACTAAAAATAAGTCTTAATCTAACTTAAAATTAAAGCAGTGTTCGTTTCCTGAACCTAATATACTCTGCCTAAGGCACGTCCAGATACCACTCTAATCTAGCGCCAGCCACTCTGCACAGTTGCGCTCCAGTCACCCACCTTTCACCAAAATCTGCCAAAGAGAGTTTCACCCTCTCGGCCCTAATGCGAGCCTTCAGGTAATATTTAAAATCGCAATAAGGTCGAGACGAGTGAAGGTCTCAGCTCCGTAGACTGTCTTGCACCTAGTCTTCCAAATCGTAACTCTCATAATTGCTAGTAAGCTTAAAAACGTATACCGTTTTTGCCTATCTGTTGTCGGAGCCCAGTTGCTGCATACATTAATGGGTTCCAGGTCAAAAGACGATACATTAAGAATACGAACCATGTAGCCTGCAACAAGCTTTATCAGCAGCACGACGATGCGGCAAAAAAACGAAGACGTGACTTATGGCCTCGTCCTCATCGCCGCATCTGACATAAGTCGGAGAATTACTCAAGCGTGCTGAATGAAGCCTCTTACCTACCCAGAGTGCATTCCTAATCGTCAGCAAGGTCAGCGATGCCTCGTCATTGTCAAAGCACCTTAACCCATACGCCCAAGGCCAGATTGAGCGGAGCTCCCCCCCTCGTCAAAGCGAGTCCCTCAGGCCTAACATCTCGGACAGTCCCCCTCACCATTACCCGATATAATGCCTTTCGGGACAACAGCAGGGTGTCAGAGAGTCTTTCTGTCACCCTTGAAAGGAACTTCAACGCATGTCTACATTCGCGATAGAAGGAGCACTCGTTTCGGGGCAACATATGTGCCTCCCCCTCACCAAGTGCACACTTCTCAAAGCCGGAAAGGCTTTCTTAGTGTCTTCCTTCCAGAAGACACCGTTTCCCTCAGATTGTGTACTCATTTGGTCTAGATAAAGCAGCCAAAGTGTGTGGCATCGAAATTCGATGCTAGGCATACCCAGACCGCCCTCAGAAGGATGAAGGTAACAAATCTAATGACGGACCATAGGGCACTTTCCAAGTCACAAAAACTTAAAAAGAGCAAGCTGCAATTCCAGCAGTGTATCCGACGGGAGTGGGAGCACTGAAAGACGATATAGGATGAACGGATAAATGTGAGAAGCACACACCTCCGCTCTCCCCTTTAACGAAAGATTTCTGCGGGACCACAGACCAGCTGCCGCCCTAATCGCTTTCAGGACTTCCGACCAATTTTTCTCTAGCTGAAGATCAGGACCAAACCAGACGCCGAGTAGCTTGTAAGGCCCATCCCTCCAGCCAAAGGGTCCCTGCAAGAAAACACCCTTCCAGGCACCAATGCGCAAGCCAACAGACTTATCGCAGTTTATTTTGGCCCCTGTCACCGTTTCATACATTCTAATTTCTCTCTCGACGACACTAATCTCGGCATTGCTCGTTACAAGCACAGTCAAGTAGTCGGCATAGGCGGAGTACTTAAACGTGGTGTAAGCACCTGCCAAAGTAATTCCACGCAGGACCGGATTCGCCCATAGCCTGTTAAAGAAAAGCTCCAAAACAAGCACATAAAGCATCGGTGAAAGAGGGCACCCCTGACGAAGAGATCTGGATAATCTGAAGGCCTCAGATCTCATACCATTCACTACAACCCTAACACCGGGGTTCGCATACAAGAGGCGAATCCAAGAGCGGAATTGCGGGCCAAAACCGGCCGCAGACAAAACAGCCTCCAAATACCGATGGTCCACCCTATCGAATGCTTTGAACTGATCTAAATTGATCAGCGCGGCTTCAGTATCGACTTTATCTATGATCAAGCGTATCGAGTGCAAGGTATCTTAAATGATCCGATCCTTTACAGAACAAGTCTGTTCGGGGCTAATTAGACCAGGCAAAACAAGTTGCAAACGACTGGCTAAGATCTTGGCCCAAATCTTTAACTCCGCATTAAGCATTGTTAGGGGCCGAGAATTATCTAACCCATCCCCACCATGTTTGCTTTTGCGTAACAATTTCACTAAACCCATGGTCAAGTACTGGGGAATAGTCCCATTCCTAAACCACGAGTTAAACAAAACTGTCAGTAAGGGAACAAAAATGTGCGACAACCTCAAATACACCTCGTAGGGCAAACCATCAATCCCCGGAGACCTGTTAAGGCCGACCCGCTTTAAGGCTTCCTGGACTTCATCCTCTGTTATGCAACCTTCGCACCTAGCCGCTTCGGTCGCCTCAAGACGAGAAAAGTCGGCTAAATAGGGGTCGAATTGTGCTAAAGACAAACCGGGTTCTCGAGTAAAAATATGCTGGAAATGAGAACGAAAAGCCTCTAGAATACCTTCGTTTGTGGTCACGAGCCCCCCATCCGGCAATGAGACACGAGCGATATGTCGATCAAATGCATGCCGATGTTCCTCTGCACGCAGTTCAGAGGCCATGTTTGCCGCCTCGTTAGGCACTATTTTTAACCTAGCCCTAATCACTAAAGCCTGGTGTTCTTGGATAGCCAAAGAAGCCAGCTTGGCCTTAATTATAGTAACTCTAGAGCTGTCCCCCACCTCCACTGCCCAATCTAATCTAGACTCTAGTGCCACTTTAGCTGCCCTAGTTGATAGGTTTAGTCGTCTGCTAAAATCGGCAGTAAAGGACCTAATAACCTTCTTAAAATGAACCCACTTCCTATTCCCAATTACAGCCCCCGTCAATTCCCGCTGTAAGGTTAGTAAAAGCTGTTCCTGGTAGCCCTTCACATCGAACAACGAAGTGTTGAGCTTCCAATACCCAGCTAATTTAGGCTTAGGTCTACTTAAGTTTACTTGGATCCGAACAAGTCTATAATCTGAGTAAACTATGTTATGAAAACTTGGACATTCAACTAATCCTACGTCGACTCTCCTAATTAAGAATCGATCGATATAACTCGAAAGTTGTACCGAATCGGAGCCGCGTCTAGCTGTCCAAGTCCATACCCTATCTCGGGGCTTTTCATTCCGGTACTTATCGATGAGATCAAACTTATCGAGGAAGTCCCGAAATAACCTTGCATTCCGATCGGTGTTAGTACCCCTAGGCCGATTACGATCTAAATCGGGATCCAGGACCGCGTTTCAGTCTCCCGCTAGAATGACCGTCCGAGTAGTAGAATACAAGAACTGCTCGATTCGCTGAAAGAAAGAACCGAGCTCAGAATGGCTATTGGGCACATAAACCCCGACGAGCCGAAATGCTTTCTCCTTTATGGTAATATCCAAAACGCAAAGTCTACCTTCTTGATCCATGTAGCAAGGGTCACACGATGCATCTAAAGATTTGCTTACCAGTCAGGAAACCCCCTAGCGGAAGTATTAAAGTACGCTGAATAAACGTGGAAACCCTTAGCCAGCGATCCCAAATAGTCCGTTAAAATCAAGTGGGGCTCCTGAACATAACATATATCCACTTCGAAATTTACGAGCGTCGGCCCTCAGGCCACGGCATTCAAACTCGCTAGAAAGAGAGCCATAAGGGTGCCTTAGGGTTGGGTTCCAGAAATGAACATAGAAGTGGTGAGGATGCCGACGGCTCTCCCAAAAGATTGTTTGGCCATCTGATCATTAATTTGACCATCGTGGGATATGCCGCCAACATCCAAAGGATAGGTAAGTTTAGCGACCTTATACAAGGCGTGGTGTAACCTTATGGGGACCCTCCCAACACAATCTTTCCTTAAGACAGATAAAACTTCATATTTAAAGATGGCCATTGGAAGGGTGAAATTAAAAGTGCTGTTCGTCTCTTCCAGCATCTGCCATAGAGCCTTCGCTTCAGATTTTTTCCTTATAACAGTTAAGATTCTAGGGGCGTTGGGGAAATTTGACGGGTCTTCTATGGTTATACCTCCAACTTCTTTGTATTTAAGCAGCTCGCAGAGATTAGAGAGATGATAATACCTCACTGTTTCTTCTTGGACATTGGTAACCTTGCAAATATCATCCCCAGAGAGGTAGGCGTTTTTTTTTTGCTTTTTCTTTCCAAGGAGGGGCTTCTCTGCCTCTTCTGTGCAATAGGTGGAGGGGGAGGCATATCATCCATTGGGGAGGGGGAAGGGGGCTAGGCCCTATAGGAGATGCTGGAGAAGGCGAAAAGGAGGGTTGCTTTGTGGGGGGTGCAGGTGGAGTATTTTTTATGGTATTTAATGGGGAGACTAAGGGAGAAGGTTTGGGAGAAATGACTCTTTCGGACGATTTGATGGGACTTAGGGGGATCAGTTTGTAAGGTTTATCTAAAATGTGGCCAGTGATTGGGGGGGGGCATTGATTTGGGAGAATTAGACTTTTTAGGGATTATTGGTTTGGTGACCGGCTGGGGACTTGGTTTGGGGGTAATGGTTTTATTTGAAGTAGATGAATTATTTTCTTCTTTTTTCTCTTTTTTCCTTCTTTTTTTTATCTAATTTAGTTTTAAGCTCTTTGGCTTTCAAAAAACTGTCTTTCCCCGGGTCGTTTTATAGCATTTCTTTTTCTCTCATTTCCTCCAGAGAGACCCGACCCAGGGTTTTCTTACCCGGAACTATAATCCATTCGTTGTATTTGTCCGAAGTAGGCAGAGCAGGAAACTCGTCGTCGGAGTCGTCAGATGCTGATGTGATTAGCTGACCAATTGTAGCTGGAGGGTCCAGGTGGGGGCCTGCCTTAGATGTTTTCGCCATCGGGGTAGTCGTCTTCTGGATGGATTTTTTTGCGGACAATCAAATGTTAAATGACCCAGTTGCTCGCAAAACTAACAAACCGGTCTTCGTCTTGTTAATATTATTGGGAGTTTTTCCTCCCGACTTGTAGATAGTAGGGGATGCTGTCGTAAGCTTTGTTATCAATAAGTATTTCGAAATTCCAGGTGCCTGGAAACTCGTCGAAATTGACGTCTTTGATTTCACCATATCTAAGTAAAAAACAGCGCCAAATGCTCACCTTTGACGTAAAATGGCACATTAAAGATGGAAATCGAAGATCTTCTTCTACCCATGTATTCCGTGCGTAAAACGTATTCTTGTGTGATTATTTTTGTTAGCGAAAGATTAGCACAAATGTCTTCATTAGGAAATAATGCGTTCCGTGTATTAAAACCCTTGCATTTGATCAACCTTTGAGGTTTAAATCCTGCTGTTGCTAGTAGTTTACAAATGTACTCAGGAGAGGCCCTGATAGATTTTTTGATTTTTTTGTCGACCACAAACATCATTACAGCTCTTTTTTTAATTTCTTCGAGTTTCGGTAAATCCACATTAATTCCATGTTATGTGACCATGTGTTCATATTACTTTACCTCCTCCACGAATTCTTTAACATTAATAGACACTTTTGGTGGTTTACGCCATTCAAAATTGTCGGTCATTTTGGTCGCCATCTAGTTAAAAACTAGAGACATAAAAAACAGGGGAAAAAAGTTTTTAAAAACTAAACGTGGGAGAAAAAAAACGACGTCAAAATAGAACACAGGTCAACAGTAAAAAGTAATGGGAAAGCAATAACAACGGTAACAATAATTAACAATAACTGGCAACAATAAGATTTTTAAAAGGGTACTAACGTGACGCAAGGCAGAAAAACGTTTCTGTCCTTTTTCTCTCTCCCGTGACTCTGGTGACTCGCACTATTTATAGTGAGAACCGGTGTAGTTTCTCTTCTGCTAGAACGGCCGGTGTAACAGTAACAATTCATTTTCAAATCTGAATATCGTATTTAATTTTCTGATTGTGTCATCTTTAACGATATCATTTTTAATAAGTGTTGAAAGTGATAATGTATATAAGAATAGGTTAAGCCTTGGCGTATCATTATATAGACTTGCGTGAACCGTGGAAATGATGGGGGTCGATCTCGATTATGATTATCGAGATCGGATCATCGACTAGTATGTATACCGACACAGGACGGCAAATGACTCTAACCATGATTGTCACGACATTTCATTGTAACTCTGTATGTAGTCTCTGGAAAAGTCCATCTATTCTCAAAATATGGTAGCTCAACATCATACTATAACATTCCTCTTTTTCGCCTAGATCCGTATGGAGTCAATACCCCTTTCTCTTCGGGTTAACTCCAATAAAGTCTCTATTTGTAAGCTCCTTTTTATGTTCGTTTTTCAGAAACTATTTGCGGGATTGATAATTAAAACGTGTAAAACACGACATACATTAACTCGCTCTCTACAGTAGTGTTCTCTACAGCATCCGAATATTTTTCTCATTTGATTCAAATGTCATTTGTGTGTAAAGTCGAGTTCCTTTACTATAGCAAACATGTTCCTAATCCTTTTATCAACTATCCTTGTTTACTCAGTAAGGTTTCTTCTTCCTGAACATTCGAAAAAATACTTTTCTCACAGTTTAAAACGTCCCTTCCTTTATTTTACGTTCCGGTTTCTTATGGGTTGGTAACAGTCTATCAAAAACTGTTCTGATATTCCCTGCAAACATTGCCTCCGCTGGCGCCATGGAAGATGAAACATTGTTATTCGGGGCCATCCTATATACTTGTAGACATTTTTGAATTACGTTTTCAATAGGTGTACCCCTTGCTTTCTTAAACAATCTTTTAAACGAATCCACAAACCGTTTTGCCTGACCATTGCTTCTTGCATGATATGGTGCAATCGTGATATGTTCCACTATAAACGAATGACAGAATATTTTGAATGCATTAGACGTTAATTGCATACCGTTGTCTGATACTATACAGTCAACGCCACCGAAACATGCGAACAAGTCATGCAAATAAAAACAATTGTTCCCTCCGTAGTTGGTTTCTTACATGTCAGTATTTCCTGCCATTTTGTGAAACTGTCCATTACTATTAGATAATACAACCCATCCAGTGTCTGAATAAAATCAATATGGATCCTAGATAACGGTCGGTCAATTTCAGTGTCTAAATTTCATAGGAGTCGTTTTTACTGCTAAAGCACAACTTTTAAATCAATTCACCGCCTTTTAAATATCCTTGTTAATGCTCGTCCAATACACCTAACTTCGCATGAGACTTGTCATTCTTAAGATGCTAAAGAAACTGTTTAGAATTATTTTCTGTAATGCAGCAAAGATCGCTCTGCATCACTACATCATCACAGACGGAATATAGTTTTGTAATAGATGTTTTTTCTTGCATTGTAACTATGTAATTTTACTGTTCGGTAACTTTATTAGTTCTCACCACAGTTGGTTTTCCAATTTTCTATCACTTTTGAAGATTTATGATCGACAAATCTAATCCTGAGCAAGTTACATTTGAATATTCATATTCTATATTCTTCCTTGTACATACTTTCGTAATATTTTCCACTTCGTCATTTTTAATAACACTTTTTGAAATTTAATTTTTTACTCTGCTATGTGAAAAAAATTTAAAAAAATAAAAATAAAAGTAAAAATAAAAATAAAAGTAAAAAAATAACAATAATAAAAAAAATAAAATTAAAATAAAAATTAAAAGTAAAAAAAACTTTAAAAATGTTCTTTTTAAATAACATAATAAGTAAAATAAAAAAGAAAGAATTAAAATATAATACGAAATAAATTCGTATTATTAAAATTACTTCTAAATTTAGAAAATAAACTTTACAATTAAAAACTAATGGAAGCAAAATTGAATTTTTTAAATTTATTTAGAAGTACATTTTAATCACACATGGAAATTGAAAATAGTAAAGAAGGGGAGGGGGAAAACTAGAACGTAAGAAGAAAAGGTTTTCTAATCATATTAAAACGACAAACCGACGAAAACCCCACACCTGAGTCACTTTCGATCGTCATATTTTTTAAAGTTTACGTCGGCGAATATTTAATAAAATAAATAATTAAATTTTTCCGGAATATTTCCTTATAGTTACGCTTACCATCTTCAAGGCAGTGAAGAAGTGTTTTGAACTTGCTTTGTGCAAGATGTGGGAGCAACAATTGGAATGTGAATCACCACGCATCTTATCGTCATATAAGTGCTAGCCAATGGAGAATTCGTGCATATATGAGCGCCAGGTGTCCTCTATTAAACACCTGGATAATATCTACAAACGCCAGGATTTGGTTGTTTATATATTTCTATGTCGACAGAAAGTAGCCTCAGGTTTTATGTTTTAGTCGGTTGGTCTTTTTACAATTACTGATAAAACGCTTTACCACACGATGTAGTGTGTCGTTTCGTTTAGTATCCTTTTTTGCGTGTGAGGTGCACTTAGAAATTATTAATATACATTGTAAAATCATACTAAAGCTGTATACTACCATAATATATATATATATATATATATATATATATATATATATATATATATATATATATATATATATATATAACAAGCAGTAATGGTTTATGTCTTTTTAAAAATCTTTTATATGTAACTGTTTTTGAAAACTAAGTTTATTTCTGATTTTACCTATTTTACGCTAGCTGAAGAAGCAATCATACGAACTAGACTTTTTAATATATATGTATATTGTTTTTTCTGTTGGGTGTAAAAACGATCAAACAGAGTCCTCAATTACTCTATAAAAGGATAATATTTATTTTACAATTTCCATAAAAACGACTCATATATATATAGATATATATATATATATATATATATATATATATATATATATATATATATATATATATATATATAAACAATAATATTTTTTATAAATATTAAATATTTAAAATATACCTAGAGACATCGATGTTTCATGCTAACGCAATCTTCAGTCTAGGAACTAGTTCCCAACGGTCAGCGGGCGCGAACCCCGAACACAAATCGCCACTGATTCGCAGTCGAAGATCTTACCCGAAGGCCACTGGAAACTAATTAGTAAATAAAGGGGAATTTTAACTGTAAATAGTAGAATTACTACTATCCACCAAGTAGCTAAGAGTGATCTACGAGTCGGATCATTGCATATAGCTATTTGTACTACTTGTTATTAAAGCTCCTCGAAAAGTGCCCAGCCTCTGTGGGAGGGGGCTGATAAACAATAATATTTTTTATAAATATTAAATATTTAAAATATACCTAGAGACATCGATGTTTCATGCTAACGCAATCTTCAGTCTAGGAACTAGTTCCCAACGGTCAGCGGGCGCGAACCCCGACCACAAATCGCCACTGATTCGCAGTCGAAGATCTTACCCGAAGGCCACTGGAAACTAATTAGTAAATAAAGGGGAATTTTAACTGTAAATAGTAGAATTACTACTATCCACCAAGTAGCTAAGAGTGATCTACGAGTCGGATCATTGCATATAGCTATTTGTACTACTTGTTATTAAAGCTCCTCGAAAAGTGCCCAGCCTCTGTGGGAGGGGGCTGATAAACAATAATATTTTTTATAAATATTAAATATTTAAAATATACCTAGAGACATCGATGTTTCATGCTAACGCAATCTTCAGTCTAGGAACTAGTTCCCAACGGTCAGCGGGCGCGAACCCCGAACACAAATCGCCACTGATTCGCAGTCGAAGATCTTACCCGAAGGCCACTGGAAACTAATTAGAAAATAAAGGGGAATTTTAACTGTAAATAGTAGAATTACTACTATCCACCAAGTAGCTAAGAGTGATCTACGAGTCGGATCATTGCATATAGCTATTTGTACTACTTGTTATTAAAGCTCCTCGAAAAGTGCCCAGCCTCTGTGGGAGGGGGCTGATAAACAATAATATTTTTTATAAATATTAAATATTTAAAATATACCTAGAGACATCGATGTTTCATGCTAACGCAATCTTCAGTCTAGGAACTAGTTCCCAACGGTCAGCGGGCGCGAACCCCGAACACAAATCGCCACTGATTCGCAGTCGAAGATCTTACCCGAAGGCCACTGGAAACTAATTAGTAAATAAAGGGGAATTTTAACTGTAAATAGTAGAATTACTACTATCCACCAAGTAGCTAAGAGTGATCTACGAGTCGGATCATTGCATATAGCTATTTGTACTACTTGTTATTAAAGCTCCTCGAAAAGTGCCCAGCCTCTGTGGGAGGGGGCTGATAAACAATAATATTTTTTATAAATATTAAATATTTAAAATATACCTAGAGACATCGATGTTTCATGCTAACGCAATCTTCAGTCTAGGAACTAGTTCCCAACGGTCAGCGGGCGCGAACCCCGAACACAAATCGCCACTGATTCGCAGTCGAAGATCTTACCCGAAGGCCACTGGAAACTAATTAGTAAATAAAGGGGAATTTTAACTGTAAATAGTAGAATTACTACTATCCACCAAGTAGCTAAGAGTGATCTACGAGTCGGATCATTGCATATAGCTATTTGTACTACTTGTTATTAAAGCTCCTCGAAAAGTGCCCAGCCTCTGTGGGAGGGGGCTGATAAACAATAATATTTTTTATAAATATTAAATATTTAAAATATACCTAGAGACATCGATGTTTCATGCTAACGCAATCTTCAGTCTAGGAACTAGTTCCCAACGGTCAGCGGGCGCGAACCCCGAACACAAATCGCCACTGATTCGCAGTCGAAGATCTTACCCGAAGGCCACTGGAAACTAATTAGTAAATAAAGGGGAATTTTAACTGTAAATAGTAGAATTACTACTATCCACCAAGTAGCTAAGAGTGATCTACGAGTCGGATCATTGCATATAGCTATTTGTACTACTTGTTATTAAAGCTCCTCGAAAAGTGCCCAGCCTCTGTGGGAGGGGGCTGATAAACAATAATATTTTTTATAAATATTAAATATTTAAAATATACCTAGAGACATCGATGTTTCATGCTAACGCAATCTTCAGTCTAGGAACTAGTTCCCAACGGTCAGCGGGCGCGAACCCCGAACACAAATCGCCACTGATTCGCAGTCGAAGATCTTACCCGAAGGCCACTGGAAACTAATTAGTAAATAAAGGGGAATTTTAACTGTAAATAGTAGAATTACTACTATCCACCAAGTAGCTAAGAGTGATCTACGAGTCGGATCATTGCATATAGCTATTTGTACTACTTGTTATTAAAGCTCCTCGAAAAGTGCCCAGCCTCTGTGGGAGGGGGCTGATAAACAATAATATTTTTTATAAATATTAAATATTTAAAATATACCTAGAGACATCGATGTTTCATGCTAACGCAATCTTCAGTCTAGGAACTAGTTCCCAACGGTCAGCGGGCGCGAACCCCGAACACAAATCGCCACTGATTCGCAGTCGAAGATCTTACCCGAAGGCCACTGGAAACTAATTAGTAAATAAAGGGGAATTTTAACTGTAAATAGTAGAATTACTACTATCCACCAAGTAGCTAAGAGTGATCTACGAGTCGGATCATTGCATATAGCTATTTGTACTACTTGTTATTAAAGCTCCTCGAAAAGTGCCCAGCCTCTGTGGGAGGGGGCTGATAAACAATAATATTTTTTATAAATATTAAATATTTAAAATATACCTAGAGACATCGATGTTTCATGCTAACGCAATCTTCAGTCTAGGAACTAGTTCCCAACGGTCAGCGGGCGCGAACCCCGAACACAAATCGCCACTGATTCGCAGTCGAAGATCTTACCCGAAGGCCACTGGAAACTAATTAGTAAATAAAGGGGAATTTTAACTGTAAATAGTAGAATTACTACTATCCACCAAGTAGCTAAGAGTGATCTACGAGTCGGATCATTGCATATAGCTATTTGTACTACTTGTTATTAAAGCTCCTCGAAAAGTGCCCAGCCTCTGTGGGAGGGGGCTGATAAACAATAATATTTTTTATAAATATTAAATATTTAAAATATACCTAGAGACATCGATGTTTCATGCTAACGCAATCTTCAGTCTAGGAACTAGTTCCCAACGGTCAGCGGGCGCGAACCCCGAACACAAATCGCCACTGATTCGCAGTCGAAGATCTTACCCGAAGGCCACTGGAAACTAATTAGTAAATAAAGGGGAATTTTAACTGTAAATAGTAGAATTACTACTATCCACCAAGTAGCTAAGAGTGATCTACGAGTCGGATCATTGCATATAGCTATTTGTACTACTTGTTATTAAAGCTCCTCGAAAAGTGCCCAGCCTCTGTGGGAGGGGGCTGATAAACAATAATATTTTTTATAAATATTAAATATTTAAAATATACCTAGAGACATCGATGTTTCATGCTAATGCAATCTTCAGTCTAGGAACAAGTTCCCAACGGTCAGCGGGCGCGAACCCCGAACACAAATCGCCACTGATTTGCAGTATATTAAGAGGTTTATTCTTTTTTCTTCTTAAATGGCCTCAATTAGGGCAACACCACATCGGGTATTGTCAGTTGTTGGGGTCCTCATTCCAGGTATATAATTCCCCTGATGAACTGCCAAGCAAGAACCTGCTTGAGTAGAGAAACACGTGTAGAGAAAAAATATTTAACTTTGAAAAATCTGAAAAATAAATAAACTATGAAAGGAAATAGTCTTTTGTTGTGATAAATGATTTCTTGAACGAAATGTTTTGGTAAACCTTAAAAAAATCACATATAAATGCTCTGTACCACTGTAATCGAGTATCATCGAGCTTATTTTTATTGGGCTAATCCCGGTCTTTACTGAATAAACTATCTTCTAAGTAATATATATATATATATATATATATATATATATATATATATATATATATATATATAGAGTATATGAAAGGATAAAAATAATCCGACGGTATGAAATCAAAAATGGAAAAGCGGAAGACCTTTTCGCTCAATATATATATATATATATATATATATATATATATATATATATATATAAAGTGGTGTACTAAAAGCGAACTTTTAGGAAAGAAACACAGGGCAAAACTCTTCCCGAATGCAAGCAAATGTCCGATTGCTAAAAAGTCCGGTGTCGAAAAGTCCAGCGGAGAGAATGAGATGTAGATAGGTAGGTCGTTACAAGGCACGAGAGGTTGTGAGAGAGGATTCAAAGTTAAATTCCAAGAAGCCACAACTTCAGGTGCGGCGAAAATAGAAAATCCAAAGGGTAAAAAGTCCAATAAGAGTACCTCGTGGATGCAGGCAGGCTCAGTAAAGAGTGAGGTGGAAAATATTCGCCATTAAAAATACTTCCTGGGCTGAGATATCAAGGAAAGTGTTTTAAAATGGGAAAAAAGGCAGCGAAAATATTTTAAAGCTAGCCCGTTGAGAAAGCCGACTTGAAATGAAGAAAGGCAGAAACTCTTATGCGACCAGTAGGTAGGGAGGGAACGAGTAAGGGGTGTGGAGGAGGAGAGAGGAACGGGTGCGAAGGGGGAGAAAGGGAACGGGTGCGATGAATGAGTGCGGTTAAAACTAAGAGTGTGATTGTGGGGGGTGAGTCGCATAAAGTTGAAATTGGATGTTAGCGCGAATTAGGGTTCAACTAGAAAAGGGAAAGAATGGAATGGGGGTAAGTCAACGAGTGCTGGGAGGGAGAGTTAAAATATCAGAATGTGTCTATGAACAGAGTTCGGGGGTTAGTTGTTTAATCAGATGACCTTACTTATAAACAATGAGGCAAAATATATTTTAAGGGTGGAGCTAGAAAAATAAATAGTAAGAATAAAAATTAAAAATTGAAAAATTAAAAAAGTAAAATTAAAAATAGAATTAAAAATTGAAATAAGAAAATAAAAAATGAAAAAGAGATAATAAAATTAGTCTTAGGCTCGCAAGGAAAATTATGGATTGACCGATAAAAAAATAATAATAAAATGAGGGAAAAGTCGATCAAATTGGAGCTCGAGAGTGAGTATTAGAATAAGGAAAAAGTAAATTAGACCTCGAAAGGATATCCGGAATGGGAATCCCCAAGGTGGTTAAAGATATGGGTTGAAATAAAATATGCTGTTACGGGACGCTAGTGCTTTATGGATGTGGGAAAATTAAACTTTGAAACAAAAAAATTTTCAAAAAAAGGTATATGGAGGTTTATTAAGAAAATTATTAAATAGGTTAATGATGACAGAAAGAAGTAAGAGACATACAAGGTTAAAGTAGTGACAACAGATTAAACCAGAGTGAGAATGGAGATCGCAGTTAAAAGTAAATATTATGGAGGTTAAAAGATGTAGAGTGAGGGCGGGTTGGGGGTTGAGCATGGTCTGAGAGAAGTGAGCGAAGGGCGAGGTAAACTAGGGGGGAATAATCGAGGCTATTAAAAGAGTGAGAAGAATTATTTAGAAGTAAAAACAGGAGAGGAAAAATAATATATATATATGAAGAAGAATGGAAAGGAATTAGAGAAGCAAAAGCCAAATCAAAATTCAATTCAATTGCCCAGAACAAGGTATATTCCGCAAAAAGGCAATTTATTCAAGTTAAATTTTCCTAAAGCCAAGCTTTTCAAAGATCAACATTTTATAATCAGAGGAAGTCGCTGGGATAGATAAGTTGGCAAAGGCCAAGATTAAAAATTTGAAGAAATAAAATAAAAGTTGTAGGGAAAGAAACACAGGGCAAAAACATATATATATATATATATATATATATATATATATATATATATATATATATATATATATATATATATATATATATATATATATATATATATATTAGATTCCCGTTTAATATTTCACGCTCAAATTAAGGCACCCTGTTTTTGTTTCGTCAATAAATACTTGAATCCCTTTTTTATATGTGGATTTTCCAGCGGTAAGTCAGCTTATTCAAGTGCTAAGTCTGCGATATCTTGGATTTACTTAGTACCCTGGGAATTTAAACTGCATTTTCTTTTTTTGTTTAAAATAACTTAAAGCTTCTTTATACTATATATATATATATATATATATACACACACATATATATATATATATATATATATATATATATATGTATATATATATATATATGCATATATATATATATATATATATATATATATATATATATATATATATATATTATATGGGCTCGTACAAAAAATATATATTAAAATTTACACTCTCTATAATATCCGAAAATGTTCCGAATTGTAAGCTCAACAAAGTGGTATTACAAGCTTCAGAGCATATTTATTTTTATATCATATATTATATGTGTATTCTAATGATCAAAGGAAAAAATCAATTCATAGCCATACCTTTCGTCTGATCTTCCAAGTTCTTCAGCTGTCGCCAAACACCACAACCAAACTTTACCTCTGCACTTTCAAGATTCGGAAATACCTTTAATGCATATTCGGCCTATCGACAGACAAATTTTGTTTTTAAATATATTTGAAACTGTATTTTTTATGTTTATTTTTTCAAAATTCAATGGTATTATCATTTCCTATGCGCGTTTCGCAGCAGAAATAAAACGGAATATGTAGCCTTTTCCCCCGACTCTGTTACTCATCAGGGAATTCTTATGACAGTTTAACGTATCCAGTCAAAGTTTTGGAAGTAAGTCATTATTTGTTGGGACTTCGTCACAAATTCTCATGTGAGTTCTTTTACCGTATTGTTTTAATGTGTTCTAAATTGCCACAACTTTTTTCGGGAGCTCATTTTTTTTAACCTTTTTTTCCTTTTTCCCTGTTTATAATGAATGAACACTTCCCCGATGAGCCACAGAGTAACGAAAACTACTACATATTCCCCATCTGGTACTTACCAGGCTTAGCGTCGCTTAACTTCGGCGATCTAATGAGAACTGGTGTGTCAATGTGATTATGTCGTATTAAACTCACTAGAAGTTTTCACACTAATCATTATCATTGATTGCTCACTGGTAATAACAAGTGGCATTATCTGGAGTCTTAATTATAAATAGTTTCTCCACATAACTAGCATCTCTGTCTCTTTGTAACCATTGTAAATCATTTTGCCTTATCGCAACAGCCGTTCACTATTAATGTATCGCTGGCAAAGACTCACCGTACCCTTCCAGTAGAAGTCTGGTTGGTGCTTTCTCTCCTCGAACTTTTTATTTTATTTTACCTTTCATGACAAATTTGTGTAGTACCATATTTTTTGTGAGCGTTTTGTTTGGTTGGAAAGAGGTCGGCATATTGAATTTCTGTCATGTCATTTTTGGTTTTCTATTTCTATTTAAACTGACCTCTGACTGGTTCGCGTTGGTTTCTGCACTCACTGATTGTCATTGATATGTCGGCTGTTTATTATTGCCGTACGTTGCAGGGGGCAATCCTTCCTATGATTCCAATTTTTTGTAGTCTTTTTTTCGGGAAATTTTATTATTATTTATTACTCAGTAAGAGTTCTCACAAAGTCTTTACTAGTCGCTCTCTTTTCTTTCGCTCACTGACAAGAACAGATTGTGTTCCCTAGAATCTGAATGACAATATATTTTCACTAATCACTTGAAAAACTCAAACGAGTTATTACCAGTAATCGCTCGCTGTAAAAAAACAGGTGCTGCTCCGGGGAGTCTAAGTTACACTAAATCTCCGCAAATTGCCAGTAGTGTCCGCTTATTTCAATCGTTGTTGTAAATTACGTTGCCTTCAAGCAAAATACGTTTGCCATTGAATGCTCGTTATTAAACTTCGTTGACTTTCTCTGGATTTTAAGTGACAATAAGCCTTCCCAGAATTCCAGTACTCTCTGAGCCTTTTATTTTTATGGTTGTATGGCGCATTCCCCCCCCCTTGACATTTCACGACCATTTCTGTAAAACAAACAGTAGTTGGTGCAACAGCGTTTGCTCTTTTGTGTGATGTGGTTCTGTTTATGAGATATCTCTATTTATATAAAGTTCGGTATGTGTATATGTTTATGTGTATGTGCAGGATGCACGCCTAAAGTAATTAACCAGTCCTTATTAATTTTAGAACCAAGCTGCTAAATGTAAGCGACCGTAATGTGCGTTATACTTGGTTTAATAAGTTTAATGCAAAGAGGAGTAAACCCGGGGGGGGGGGGATTCTTTGTAAACTCAGATACCTCTTATTTTTGTAAAATTTTAACAATAGGTTAAATGGTTGGATCCATTAATATAGCCAAAGGAAATTTACTGGCGAAGTTAAATAAATATAATTTTAGAAATTAAAGTTTTTTCATGGAAGTAGCTCCAGACAAGGCAGTGGGCCACTTGATGTAAAGAGCTAAAAAAATACTACTTCAAGGTCAGAAACTAGTTAAGGATAAGTGTTAGATCGATAAATTGCGACCCAGAAAACAGCAATTATTCCCTCTTTGTCAGACATATCGCTCATGAAATGGTAGGACTAAAGGACAAAAGAAGGGAAGCGAGAGTTAGGAGGCTGCCGAAAGTAAAACCAAAGTCCAATTTCTACTGTCCTTGCGCCAGTCACGTGAAGTATTTGGCTGTTTAAAAAATCTTCTAGTTCAATCAGTTTGGAAGTGAATCGTTGTGGATCAAAAACATGTCTCTTTCTACTGCACCCCGGAAATGATTCAATTATTAAAAAAAAAAAACAACATGCCGGTATTAAAATCGTTCCTATTATTGAACTGAAATGAACAACGGCTGTGTGCGTTCCATCAACTAAGACGACCACCAGTCGCTTAAGTAAATACGAAGTCCTCACTGATTCAATCACCCTCATATAAAGACCGACTCTTCACATGAAGTAAGAACCTCAAAGAAAAGCGCTATACAACATGTACAATGTTGTCCTCCCAAAAATGTATCCATTTTTTATCGCTATCATTTATATGAAAATTAACCCAGGACATGAATACTGTGATCAATCAGCAGGATAAAACAACGCAAAATTGATTCAATGCTTCACTTGAATATCTCCATCGCTAGTTTCCTGAAGACAGACTCATCTCTCGTCGTACGGATCATCTTTGATTTTGGCCTGCACATTCTTCAGATCTATTCCTTTTGGATTTGTTTTTTTGCGGGAAAACCCCAAATACAGTGTCTATGCTAAGAAACCGCAAAGTATTGCTGCTCTCAAGAATAACATTCGAACAGAGATTAAGAGAAAAATCCCTATAAAATGTTGAACCGTGTCATCACAAAACTTTAATGTGCGAAAAGTCAGTGATCCAGTGCTAATGTGCTTTGATCGTGCACATTATATTTAGCTGGGTTTACAAAAACTTATGGCACACAAGATTTACATGTCCCTAAAAGAGGTCTATGAAAAAATGTAAAGTTTTACTTCAATAGAAATGCTAGATGATAACAAATGTTTACATCTTTTTGGAGCATTATATATACAGATACATGTATTTCTCACAAACACAAAACGTAAAACGACCATAATAAAACATGATACACAAAAGAGACGAAAATAAAAGATGTAATTTCTAACGTTAGAGTTCAAGTTAAAAATCTCTAAACACAATCTAAATAAACATGAATTGCCAAGGCACACATTATAGAGAATTCATTATTAATGTAAAGTAAATTCGACTTACTTTGATAGTAATGGACATTAACGAAGAAGAGCGTTATACAACCTATATTTTAACGTATATGACCACATGTTTAATGAGCATATATTAATATCATTGCAAATTTAAGAAATATTCTAACTATATACCAGCACTTTAGTTTATTTTTTATATTTTCAGTACTAACTTTTGAATTACTGCTGATGAGTTAACACAACTTCTACGTGATCGTTAATATATAATTAAAAGAAAAAAACGGACAGTTAGAACATTAGTTATACATAAAAAGAATGTGATTATAATATGCGCACACATACGAAAAAAAAAGAAATAAAGAAAGAAAGAAAGAAAGAGAAAGAAAGCACAGACAGACGATATGTGTTGATGTTTGTTTTTCTTTTGACTTTTCATGACAGGCTTTGTTAGAATTGTGTGTGCTGATTTGCATTGTCCTTTCCTGCTTGTGGCGTGGAGTGTTAAAAGCTGATAGAGTGGTGTTAATATTCGGTTCGAATAAGACACTAGTGGACCTACTTGTGAAATAGGATACCTGATAATCGAGCGTGATACATTTAGGAATTTGTAACTAATATTTTTCTTAAAAAGAATCATTTCGTGTGGCTCGGGCTTGGCTTTATTACTTTTTCTTTGAGCATAAAATGGGCGAGCCGCTATGCGGATGGAACGGAGATATTGTCCTTCTGAATAGATGCAAGTCACACTTGACAATTTCAATGGCGAAACCGGGGGCGAAAGACGCTTCATGATTGATGAGGTTAGAGGAAGCTATGAATTCCGACGTTAGTAGTGAGTGAGTTTTACCTTACACTCCAAAAAGAGGTTATATGTGGGCGAAAAAATTTTTGGCCGATGTGGAGACAGAAATAATGAATTAAAAGAATAAAAATAAAAATAGCAAACTCTATTTGGTTCTTGGGGCAGGTGTGTGTGGCCATGCTTGACCAAACGAATTGGAACGAAAAAAAACAAAGGATATGTTCGGATATGGAGAAAATAGTGTTAGATATTGGACGAGTAACGTACGTTTTATAAAAATCGTTGGTTGAAAATAAAATTTGAAGCGGGTTTAACATGCTAAATTTCAAGTTAGAATTAAAAGAATGTGGGCATTAATAAAAAGGATGTGACGCCACATGGCTAAAAGACGGAATAAGAGAACAAGTTAGTTCCTTGGAAGCACTCAACACGTAAACATGAAAAATGAAGATGGGCTGACAAAATATGATTCAATAGTGAGTATAGTTAAACATCTCTTCCTGTCTCTCTCTATTCTTCAGTTCAGTTATTTTGAACGAAGATCAAACTGAATAGAACTATTATGTATTCAATCAGTCTGGGGTCGATTTAGTCTTTTTCGAAAGTGAAAACAAGAAGTTTTGATTTCAGGCAGTATGAATAGATAACAAGGTGGCGCGCACAATAACGAGCAGTTAACAAGTAATTGATAATAATTGTGAACTTTCATGTGTTTTTGTAATAATGACGGCCATTTGGTTTTCAAAGTTTAATTTACAATATATGTTTCTCTCTTATATATATATATATATATATATATATATATATATATATATATATATATATATATATATATAAAGCAAAGTTGTATGTATGTGTGTATGTTTGTATGTGGTCGTCGTGAAATCACAATTAAACGGTTGATCTTAGAGTGAAACTAACAGCAGATTTGGAATCATTAACTTTCGATCCGATGTTCTGATCAATGTCATAAGTTATTTAAACTTTTTAAAACTCATTATTCCAAATAAAAAAAGTGGACACAAACAACATTAGAAACAGAATATTTTCTATTTTTCGCCGACCAAACAATTTACTTATAATCTCAACCTTTCCAATACCAGTACGAAAAATAAAATAAAATACTCGTACGTATCTGACATCCTTTTTTGTCTTTAAATAAAATGGAATTTTGCTTTCTGTTTCTTTATTTAGTTTACATCTATACGTAGAGTCAAATCCGATTTTTAATTTTGTCATCCCTACGCCGAACTCATAAATTGATTAAGTGAGTAAAAAATACGTTGGTGGTCGTGTGGATAAAGCGTTCGCCTTCAGTTCCAATCTTACACTAGGCAATTATTTTTTCTATAGCGTTCCAGTCATTTTCTAGTCGGTATCAATCTTCATAATAAACCTGACTAAAGCACGCTTTCATTCTAATGATTGGAAACCAATTTAATTTTTTGATTGCGATTTAAGTAAGTTTTTTTCGTTTTCACTGACGTACAGAGAAAAAAATACGGCGTTAGCAGATACCTTGACTAGTCCTTTATAGTTTTGATTTTTAACAGTAAATCATCTTGTTGGACGGTATTTTAATACCGAATAAGAAAACCTATTGCTACTGTGCACACTTTTCAGCTGTGTATGACTGTTTTAGATTGCGGGAGCAAACGTGAATTATAAGAGAACTAGCAAGATGAGGGGAAGGAGGTAAATAAGTGAAAGAGAGAGGAAAAGGTAGAGACAGGGAGGGATAAAGATGAGGAAGGAAAAATAGAGAAGAGAGAGAGAAGGGGGGTGAGGGGGAACAGGGAAAGGAGATAGAAATGGAGAGGGTTGTGTCTATTGCGACATCAAGAGAGTTTCATAAATATAGGAAAATTCCAAATTATTTTCATAAATATTTGGAAATTTAAGATGGGTTTCATGAATATTTAATAATGTATATAACAAATACTAGACCAGCTAAAGCATGTTTTCCTCACTTACTTCAGCTAGTATCAACTAATTCCCGGTTCATGTGGCAACGTGTGTTACATGGCTCAAAATTCGCCTTGTGTGATGTCCAAATGCATAGATAAGAACTTGAAAAGCTTTGATGATGAAAGATAAGTAAAAGAAATATCGAAAAGAAACGAAGCCTGAATGGATTCGAATTGTATTTTACAAAAGTGCACTCGCAGATCTTTCATGTTAAAGGCATCTTTGAAGAAAATGCAGATAACAAACACAAACGATTCGCTGTCAAGGATTGGATTTGCTTTATTCTTTCATATATACTTGAAATGATGTTGGTTTTTCCTTGAATACTTACTAACACACCATTCATTAAGTCCCGGGCCTGACATATAGATGGCGCCACTAATTTTAAAAAATCTACGATTTCTATGAAGTACAAACATTCAAATGCCTGTTTCAAAATGAAGGCATAACTGAATTAATAGTTTAAGAATAACAGTCATTCAAGTAACACTACTGTTGCATATTTTTAAAACAATAGAATAATCTGAATTTCCTGTGTTAATAAAACACTGCTTTCTGCTGGGAAAAATACTGTTCACGTAAAGCAATAGCTCGATTATTGTTATTCTGACTTGACCTCGTATGAAACAACGGCTAAGACGTTGTATGCTGACTTTAACCGCTTTCGAACATATACAAATATGGCTGAACGCTCAGATCGGTCAAATTCGGCAGTTGTGCTAGAAAACTTATAAAAAGTCTACAAACTTACTTCAGCTGATCGTAAATTGAAAATGCGTCATATTGCAGAGACTTGTATATATAAGAAGGCAGTGTGTTCTCCATCTTGTATGAACATTTGTGAATGAGAAAGCTGTGTTCACAGTGCGTGCCGCGTTTGCTCACAGTCGATCAAAAACAACAATGCGATTCATAGTATTGTTTGCAACTGTTTAAACGCAACGAAATAAAGATTTTACGCAAATATGTGGAAATTGATAAACCATAAAACTTCACTCCGCAGTCAAATCAAAGCAGAAGTTAAAAGCCGTCCAAAACAACCAAACACTTAAACATCAGCAGATAAAGTTTTTAACCATTGTATTTTGATATGTGAGATTTTTTGGTGATCAGTTACCTTGCGAAATAAAGGCCAATCAATAGTATATATATTATATGGCTTTATTAGTACGTTTAAAGAAAAAAATCGCCCCAAACAGCACCAAATGAAAAGGAAATGAGTGCACTTTTACCAAGACACTACACAGTGTAATTAATTGATCGCAACAGTGGCAAATAGCATTTCGCATTGCTTTCGCAACACCCTTTTTTCTCAGGACCGGACCCACCACGACTACTGGCCGTTTACAACCTTAAAGGAATGCTCCAGAGAAAGGGAATTGTCTTTAAATAAGAAGTAATATCGGAGGCAGCTGAGGTGTATTATCTGGCCACTGAAAAATCGTTCTACAAAAAAAGGGTATCGGATGGTTAGAGAAGCGTTGGAATCAGAATATCGCCTTCGAAAGTGACTATGTTGATGAATAAAGTTGAATTATGCCTAAAAGTTATTGTTTTATTAGTTTGGCCCGGGACTAATTAAGTGATGTGTTTGGCCTAGCATGTTATTTAAGATACATTTATTCGATTAAGTAATGTTAGCGTGTATAATGTCACTAGGCCTCTAAGTACTTGTGTATGTATTTCCGCGTATCTGCGTATATATATATGTCACACACACATACATATACACATACACACACACACACATATATATATATATATGTATATATATATATATGCAAAATATATAATTCTGTTTCGTTTTAGCGACTGTTAATTTAGTTTAATTTAATTCAATTTTTCGAGTCTTTAGATAGCGATCAAGATAGCAATATGAAATAAATCCAATTAATTCTTATCAAAAATCTCTGTGATAATATCTTAATGAAAACAATAAAACTACAACAATAATATACAAGATTGCGAACAAATATTCGTTAAGATAAATGGGGCGGATGAGCAGTCTAAGGAAAGGGATGGGTGAGTTTATTAAGTGTCGTCAAATGCATTGTGTGGAAGAATCGTGATAAGACGGCACCGGGCATTAGGGTGGGGACGACATTGATGCTCATGATTTTGGGTGGAAGGTAAATTAAAGTGACGGAGAAGAAGATGAAGAAGAAGGAAAAGAACAATTAAAAGATGATAAAGATATACAAGAAGAAGGAAAAGGGTTGAATTACGACACTTTGAAGAAAAAAAGAAAATCAGTGAAATGAATGGACTATTGAATAAAAAAGAAAAATATGTGATAATGAAGAGGAAGAAAAAGAAGGAATTAATGAAAAAGTGAATGACGGAAAAAATTAGATAATGAATCAGATATAATTTTTTGAATACGAAAGACAATAGGGAGGAAGAAGAAGTAAACGAAAAAGAAGAAGAAGAAGAAGAAGAAAAAGAAGAAGAAATAGCAATCAATGAAGACAAACTGAATAAAAATAAACATGAGATAATGAAGAAAAAACAAAAGGACGAAAAAAAAGAAATTAATAAGAATGTGAATGAAGAAGATATTAAAAAATTGAAGAAAAATAAATTACGAAAAAGAAGAAGAAATTAATGAAGAACAAGTAAATGGATATATTAAAAGAAAGAATATAAAAGAGAAAAACACGTTATGTTATACGGCATATCAACCCAGTCGTTTTCCAATTATTTATTATGCTTAAAATTCTACTTAAAAATAAAAACAAACTGCATACTTTATCTCGGGAAACGTCGCCACATAATTGAGAACAAAACTGCGGCCAAGGGGGCGATTCTGTCAACACATATGTGTACTAGCAGGCTATTTTAAAGTACCTGCTAATGCTATTTTCATGGCTATTTTTTTGTGCAGAAAAGTTTCGTTACCCCCACCCCCACTTACACAGTTATTTATTTCCCAATCTTCACCCAGTTGGTTCTGGCCAGTTTCAACGCTTCTTAATTTCGGTGATTTAATGAGAACTTGAGTTTTAATGTTATTATGTCGTATATATTTTTTTTAGATATTCAGGTTTTTATTAATTATGTTTATTCAACTAGTTATGTCTGCTGCTAAATTTTGTGTGTTCAAACAAAAGGACACTGTTTTATTTCATATGAAAAAAAGATTATTAAGCATATGTAAACTATATAGTTTGAAAAAAGAGGCGTGTGTTGAAAACTAGGCAACTGAACAGGCTGTAAAGTTATTCTATTCTTAAAAGTTAATAGTTATCCCGTATCCACCAAAGACAGCCTTAATAACAAAAAACGAACACCATTTCTAACACCTACTCCCTGTAACTCCTTTTTATTTACAAAATCACATGCGCCATTCTTAATGCAATACACAAAGAAAAGATATTCAACTTGTCCACTACAACAATCTAAAATACACACTAATAATGACCACTTCTTAGAACATTTATTCAGTTTATAATCTACAATGCGCCACGTGCAATAATTTCTACATAGGAAGCACTGTAAGACCACTGTATCAGCGTGTTAAAGATATTGTAAACACTTGCATATCCATATTACATAAGCACACCACGTTATGTGCTAACACACAACAGAATATTCTAGTCAATATTCTTGCCACTGTTAGGGATATAAGGAACTTGCGCACTATTAAATTTATCCTTATTTCGAGACGTTGATCTGGTAGTATTAAAAGACTTTAACTAATAGTAAAATTAAATTTAAATAGATGATCCGAATATTTCCACTATAGCTAAAATCAAGAAAATAATTATGTTGATAAAATTAAATTTTAAAATAGACTAAGATAAAGATACATTATACTAGAATAGAAATAATAAAGACAAAAATCTATATATAGATAAATAAATTGAAATTATAATCACTATTAATTATATGAACACCCTTAGCACAATAATATAATAAAAATATTAAAATTGTTACTTATAGAGCACCTATGGCTACAATATTTTGATTACGTCTCTTTATTTAACTGGTTAACAAAACCGTTAAACCTAACCATTTAATAATTCCTAAATATATATATTGATTATAGTTATTAAAAACAAATACATTTTAATGAATAAAAAATATAATAAAAATATAAATAAATATATTAATATAAAATAAATATATCAAAATTGTAAGAAATATAAAAGAAATTATAAGAATTAATGATAAGCTTTTATACACTAATTAATAAAATAATAAAATTATAAATTTTAAATAATGCACTCGTAAGAATGTGAGAAGAATATTCCAATTCTCCAATTAAACTAAAAAATGATATAATAAATTATGACTTTACAAAAGAATTATCAGAAATAAATACATTATTTATAAGATGAAATATGACTTATATTTAATATCAGTTCTCTACTAAATAGATTTCTTGTCGCATCTTACGATAAAATCATGTTTCTTTCTTTGAATTTATTCAGGGGAGAGCACTATTTATTTCAAATTCTATAGTTACCTCCTACTTTCTGCACTGCTTAAAAATTCGCCAGTTATGCAATTTAATTTTTTCAAAAAATGTGTATATATATTTACCTATAAATATGTAT
The DNA here is from genome assembly GCA_963556195.1 of Sepiola atlantica. Lineage (NCBI taxonomy): Eukaryota > Metazoa > Mollusca > Cephalopoda > Sepiida > Sepiolidae > Sepiola > Sepiola atlantica. The sequence continues at coordinate 69,604,377 of OY744529.1, forward strand.
ATATATGTACATATATATATATATATATTTAAGTATTAAAAATTAATAACAAGTATGTAAATAAATTACTACAATAAGAAGATTAATTTCAAATTAGTATATTAAAATTATCTTTAGAAACTAATTAAAACAACACAAATATTTTAACGTTCATGAACTTATATAAATCATTTAAATAAAATAATGATACTTTATTAATATAAAATTAAAATATTAATTAAAAAACTCTAATCTTACGAGGCAATTATAAAAAGTATGAATAAATAATAAGACAAAACATTATTATGAAACAAATAACACATTGTATGATCAATATTCTGCAGCAGCTATCATTTTTCTATGAACCTGCAATTCTTATATATAACAGCCATCTTGGAAGTTTGTTATCTGTAAGCGGAAAGAACGTTTGTTTTTTGAGAAGGAGAGAGTCTCTCCCGAAATATAAAAATAGTTTTCACTATCCCGGATTCTATTTACAGTATGTGAAAAATGTACTCAAACAATACGTGAAGGATCTATTAACAAATAAGTAGATACAAAATGTAAAGAATATAATTGCATGTATATTCATTTGTTATTGTTTTCATTCATCCTCTCTTTCGCAGATCATAAAAAGGTTAATATTGAATAAAAAATATTAAAATTATAATAACAATAATAGGAAGCCTTTATAAAATAATTTTTTTAAGAGTAAACAAAAATATTTCACTATTTATGTTCCGGCTTTTCCGCAGGACATACGTATATATAGTAGAGCAAGTAGCCTTAAGATTTCTTCTGGGAATGTAACATAAATGTTTCTGTCTTGAGTATATATATATATATATATATATATATATATATATATATATATATATATTATTAAGAATGGAAAAAGCGTTCCGATGAAATGGACATTTAAATAGGAAAACCAAAAATAGTATTTATGTATTCATCAACGTTTTAACTTTATTATAAGACTTCATCAGGATGATTGTCTCAAGAATATATATATATATGTATATATATATATGTATGTATATATATATGTGTAAAGGAGTAAGGCTACCAACATTTGTAGAATGTTTTTTTGAACATTTATTTATTATTTTGTTGTTTTATCATTTTATAATTTTATATAACGCGTTTCAAGCGGTGGTCCGCTTTCATCAGATATGTAGATCTATTTGAAGAAATGTCTTTCGATTTGAGAGAATGTTGTTTCATTTGAGGAAATTTGTTATTGTTTTTGCGCATGCGTGGGTCTGCGGGTGCGTGATAGTTTTATATCTTTTATTTTTTATTTTTTTTATTTGTCACTTTTCCTGTTTCTCTTGGTCAAGTACGTGTTCCCCATCCATGACCTATCGGTCATCCTAGCTTCTTAGGGTGTAGAATTTCTTTTGAAATTTAATACTTTTTATTGCTTTTGTCGTCTCCAAGAATGATGTCGCGCCTGCGTGCGTGTGTGCGCCCGTATGCGTGTGGTCTAATCTTGAGTCTTGTAGATAGGTGAGCGACACACACACACATACACACATAAATACGCACACACACACCCATGCGCGCACACACACACAGGCGTGTGGTTATATAGTGACAGAGAGGTGGATAAAGGTTGAAATACATATATATACACACATACACACACACACACATATATATATATATATATATATATATACATATATATACATACATATACATACATACATGTACACACATACTTATAAAAGATAAGTTAATGCAAACGGTCTAACTAGATTCGAACTTGGTTTGGTTGGCCGATTTCATAGTCCGGTATTTAATGTGCAAATCTAATGTCTATTGTAAACGATTCATTTAACACAAGTTACTATTTGACTCATAGCTGTGTAGAAGTGCGTAATAAGAAGTTATGTACTAAGATTATCTTCCTTGAATAAGAATTTTGCAGTCTCGAGATCACTATAAATAGTTATTTATGTTTGTACTTTACTAGAGGTGAATAAAGTTTGATCAAAGTGTGTGTTGTTAGAGTTATGATCTGTTTAATGCTGGATTAAATTTAAATATGAAGTTTTTTTCTTGTGTTAGTAAGTAAGAGTAGTCTTGGCTTTGGAAAATTGGCATTATTTTGAATTTTCCTCCACTGTATGAGTGCACATGTTGGGAGACGAATAATTTACGGTTTTCTTTGATGTTAATGTTGCTTTTATGTAAAGATACTCTATTATTAAATGTTTTGGTCGCACCTATATAAGCTTCATTACATATGTACATTCTAGCACATAGACAACGTTCTTGGAGGTGCAGTTAAGGTCTTTTTTTATTGTGAATGTTTGTGGGTGTTGTTTAAATGTGTATAAGTTCCCCTCCATTATTATGTCACAACCCCACATCTTTCCTTTTGACATTTTGTGACCCTTTGTATTGTGTGTTGGTTGGGTTTAGATGAGGTTAAAATTTGTTTGAGGTTTTTTGGTTGGCGTTGACTTTTTATTATTTTTGTTGTTTTTAATATGTGGTTTAGTTTGTTGTTATGGTTGAGTAGCGTTAGGTTTCTTGTTATTTCTGTGAATAATTCTGCATTGTTTTTGTTGTGTGTAGAGATGTATGCTAATATTTGTTCTTTGTTTCGTTTTTTTAGGATTCGTAATTGTTCTAATGGGATGTTTTCTGCTAGTTCTATACCTTTATGTATTATTTGTAGCGGGTATCCTCTTCTTTTTAAATTTTTCCGTAGTTCCTCCAGTAGGACAATCCGAGGGTCTTTGTCACTGACTATAGTACAGATCCTGCGTGCTAGGGAGTAGGGTATAGATTTTAGGCAGCTTTTGGGGTGATGGCTTCTAAAATGGAGATATATTATATAAATAATACGCGTCCCAGGACGAGTAAATATTAATGCCTCGAACAGAACAATTTTCACCAATTTTAATTCGTTCTTACGATAATTAAAAGTAACATACGATATACTAAACCTTATATATAGAATAGGTTTTTCAATTTTGATTAAAGTGGATTGCATTATTTTGATTCTAGAAAATGTCGAAAAATTTAAGGTTGAAGCTGAAGGTGGTTTAATAAGAAATTGAAATTAGGGAAATCTCTTAATTTTTATATGAAAATTGTTCCAGGCAAAGCATGAAGCCACTTGTTATAAGGAGCTTAAAATATACTACTTCAAGGTCAAAAACTAACCATCAATAAGTGTTATATAGGTAGATTCTGACTCAGAAAAACATTAATTACCCCCCACCTCTTGCCAGGAAACATCGCTGATAGAATGTGATGACTAAAAATAAGTGAGGCAAGAGTTACGAGGCTGCCGAAAGTAAACCTAAGGTCTCCTTTTTACTCTCTCGTAGTCTCTAATGATTATTGATAAGCTTTAGTATCTCTCTTTCTCCCGTCCTATATCCTCATATCTATTACACATGCATTTTTGTATTTAGAATCAAATTCGGATCTCACTTTGTAGAATTTTTCTGAGAAATAAAGACGAAATATTACATTATTTAAAAGTAAGTTGCTTTTATGTCGGTGCAGTTATTAACTTAGCCACTTATTTCTCACTATTTTTTAGTGGATGATCCAAATTGTTTCTCTCTCTTCATCTATGTCGTTCGCTCTCTCTCTCTCTCTCTCTCTCTCTCTCTCTATATATATATATATATATATATATATATATATATATATATATATATATAAAGTATACATAGGAGAAAGAAGACACCAAAAATGAGTTAAAAACAACATGGTCCTTGAGAGAAACAATCAATATACTGGTTATGGTAGGAGCAACTAATGAAAAATAAAAACAGATTTTCTTAGACAGTTCCTGAAAAACTAAGCTCTAGTTAAGTGAAGATAGTAGTCATAAAAATACAATCGTCAATCCTTAAAACACCCCTCGGATATTAAATAAAATCATCGATAAATCAAGTGTTCGCGCCACGATGAGCCTCCCCCCACCTTATCTCTTAAAACTAACTGAACTAAAATAATTTAAAATGACATGAATTTTTAAAAAGACAAAAAAAATTCTTGTGAGGTGTGGTGTCAGTATTTTCACAAGATTGTTATTTGAAAAGACAAAAGTCCTGCGAACATATACCAGTTAGAAATAAGCCATTCACCATCTACTATTACTACGCAATCCCTACAGTTACCTGCCTAGAAAATGTTAAACCTAAAATAGTGATACGGGACAAGATGGAGAAAGTAGCAACCCTAGTTGAACTCGGTGTAACTAATGATGATGACTTAAACAGATCTGATAGGGAAAAGATAACTAAATACCAAGGTATTATGTACAGCATGTAACGAATCTGGAATCTTATGAACATCTTCATAATTCCAGTAATCATAGGAGCATCCGGGCTCATGAAAAAGAATTTCAAAACTATATGATGAATATACCCGGTGAACTCAGTGCTAGAGAGATTCAAACAATTGTGCTTAAAGAAACCGTTAGAATCATAAAAAGATCTCTCGGTTGGAGTCTCTGAAATATCGAATGAATGTTTGACATCCATTAAGATGGTCCATCCCCAGCAAAACAAAAAGATAATTAAATGTTTAAAATATAGAAATAAGTAATACCCCATTAAATGTAATACCCCATTAAATGTAATACCCCATTAAATGTTTAAAATATAGAAATAAGTAATACCTCATTCACTATGACTATGCAATATATACCGTCACATACTGGGAAAACGGAGCTATTAAACCTGATATAGTGATATGAGACACGGGAAAGATGTTAGCTATCCTACTTGAGGCAATGTCTCCAATAATGCTGGCCTGAACAGAGTTTACATGGAGGCGACATTCAAATACCAAGGTCTCATGTACGACATCAAAAGAAACTGGGATCTTAGGAAGCTTTTTCTAAGTCCAGTAATCATAGTGGCAACTTGGTTCATGCGAAATGACTTTAAAAACTTACCTGCCGAATATTCCCGGTAAATAGAGTGCAAGAGAGGTTAAAAAAATGTACTTAATGGGACGGTTAGAATTATAAAATGATCTCTCGGTTTGAGTCTCTGAAATAGCGGGTGAATGTCTGACATTCGGTAGGATGCCCTATTCCCAACATAAACAAAATAAATTGGGATTAAAAGATAAAAGAGTTTGAATGCCTACTAGTAATCATTTTCTATGTAAACATTCTTTAGAGATTTTTCAAATCACTTATGATAATCTACCATTTAGTCCACTAGCATTCTTGACTTTCGGCTCGGCTTCAATGTGTTTGGTAAAATTCGCATGTAATAATAGGTATTACTTGATTGAATCGCGACATGTACGCTCCCATCTCTACAGTCATAGGACGTAGAGATCACACGGACAACCAGTGATGAACAATATCTCCTTCACGGGCGACTACACTGAATTCAAGTCACGGTGAAGCTTCCTTAGCTATATCCAGACCCTGAACACATCCCTGAAAAATACGGTCCAGAGGACTACATAATGACCCCCCTCTATTATCATGAAGTTTCTACATTCTGAAATCTTCCTTCTAGGCTCAGTAACACTATGGTTCCAATGGAAGACGCTCAGCTGCCTGATAAGAAGAATGGGGCGATCAAAAGCTGTTTTGGACAGATGGCGACTACAAAACCGATCCAACGATCTGCGTGCTATACGATGCAAAACTGTTTTCTTTGCCTTCTATTACTCAACCAGAGCAGTCTAAAAGAGTTCTTATTGTTTAATGATAATGCGAAGGACTATATAAAGAAATAGAAAACTGTTGTGTGACTACATGCTTCGAAGGAACGAAAAGTAGAAAGCATCGTGCTATTTCCTGGCTAGCTGCTCATTTCTGAACAGAATGTCTGACTCTTTCCTGTTCATCAACATTACATTTATTATCATGTATTTTTTTTATCTCGGTTATTTCCAGCTGTACACATTGACACCAAGAGTCTCAAAAGTGTATCTGCTAAATCTTTAAAACGTATCCACTGTGTATGCCTAGAGTATTTTAGGAGTTTCAACAAAACTTCAAAAATACAGAATTAATCACAACTTCGACATCATCATGATCATCATCATGATCATCATCATCATCATCATCATCATCATCATCATCATCATCATCGCAACCACGATTCAGCAAATAAATAAATAAATAAATAAAATGCTCGCCAGTCTTTGTCTTGGTATTTAAAAAATATGTTTGTACAAAATAAATGTCAACTGTCAAAGCATGAATATAAAATAACTTGGTGTCATTTGTATGAACTTCTTTATCTGCTACTATTATTATTTACGTAGTAAAATCATCGAGGTTTTACAACAATGTACCTGGTAAGTACTTATATGGATTGTCAACTTGGAATATCAGGTCAACTTGGAATAGCAGATGATGTATGTAAAACCCGGTCAGAGTGGCTCTACAAGTTGAGGACTGTCTAGTAATTTACAACAAAGAACAGACTTATGTCTCGTTGTTGTGATCTGCGACAATCAGTTGACGTTGACAGATCGATATTACTATTTTCAGATTATCATTTAGATAATAAAATATATAATAATTTTTTTAGATGAGAATTTATAATTTGTATTTTTTGTATTATTTATATTATTTGAACTACTATTCTTACGTTGTCTGCTATTTTTTACAACGTTTCAGCCGATGTATTCTCCACACATCTTCATGTGCAACTTTTTGATCTTGTGAATCTTTATGTCGATCATGGGAGTTCATACGGAATGTCGAACTGATAAATGTATTTAATTCACGGGGTTAAATTGTTTTCATTCCATCGGGTAAAAGTGTTAAATAATTATCACCTGGAATAAGGAATGAATCGTAAAACTCCAAAAGACTGTCACTGAGAATTGCTTGTCAATCAACGGCTTCATTCGTTTCGCCATGGGTCAATTTTAGTATAAAATGTAGGAACTTTAATCTTAATCTTGATTTCTATTTTGCAGTTGCAGGGGGTCGGACATTATATAGGCCGAAACATTGTGAAAATAACAACCAAGAATAGTACTCCAAGTAATTCAAATGTACATAATTGTCAGTGTTTACAATATAAAATAATGCAAAGTTACAATCATACTTTTTTGTTGTTATACAGTATATTTCTAGCCTGCTCACGATGGAAATGATATAGAAGATATTAATTATCTTTTCTTTGCGGCCGCGAAATCTCATCAACGGTAAAACAAGTATTTAAAATGAAAACGCTAGTAAAAATAATTTGCTCGTTTTGCCTCCAAGAATGTTAACAGATAATAGGGACAGCGAAAAACAAAAGGCTCTGATTAATTGAGCTAGCTAAGCTTTTAAGAATGAGAGAGTGATTGCCTTGAAATAGTTAGTGTTAAGTACCAGTTGGTCTCCTCTTGTGACAGTGTACAGATGCCTCTACGTTTATGATAAACTCGTAAGAGAGATGTTAATAGACGTTTCTTGTGGCTCTTTTTTGCGATTAATTACCTGAACGGTATTGCGAGGAGCTGAATATGTTTACAGACCCAGTCTATGGTCCCTCCTTGTATGACATTCACAGCAAAACCCCATCCTTCTACCACAACGAAAAATGACTTTCCTTTCTCCTTCCATGTGTCTATCGTCAGATGTAATTTCCATAGATAGTACTTATTTGCAATGGCATCCCACCTGTGGAATACATTATCACGGGGCTGCATCCCTGTTGATTATAACCTGGTTATCTTAAAATTCAAGGTCAACCATTTTTTGTCATGGACTGTCCCATAAGTAATTAAACAGAGTTCATACAATTGATAAATATTAGTATTCCTATGGTGTTCCTGGCCTTTGGGCTAGCAGTCATTCTCTTATCCTCGCGTGGTTTTTGGCTTTAATACGTGTTGATCCCGACAAATAAAACTATTGATGTTAATTTTCTTAAAATCCTTCATGAATAATTAGGGATGGGGAATAACAAAGTTTTATAAAAATGAAACGCGAATATATTCGAACTTGAACACCTGTATCTTCATAGATTAAACAGATTTCTATCTGTGAAACACGTGCCTTCAGGACTTCCACACTACAGACTACAATATGGTAGTCTTCAAATCCAATATTAGCAAATACTTTGCATAAAAAGTGTAATTAAATTTTGTTCATTATATCTATCATTTTTATCCTCTCATTATATAATTCATCATTCAACTGACTATCAATTCATCGCATTAACCTTTATCGGTGTCGAGTGTTTTTTTTAAACTAAATAAATGGTGACTCGTTAGTATGCTAAATCATTGGCGTATTCGTCTTATTCTATCCAGATCAAGTCATCTACGAACGTAAACATGATTAATTCCAAGATGTCTACCTAATATGATCACATTTAAACCAGTAGATGTTTAACGTCGTACATCTCTCTTTATTAAATTACGTTTGCTTTCTTAAAGCTTTTTTCTACATACTTTAATCACACAACTACATGCTATGATATACTTTAGATTTGAGATTGAGTTGTGTTCGAAAAAGTCTTGTTTAACTATTCTAATAAGCCGTAATTTGTAATTAACTAAACAAATCATTCATCTAGCTATTTGCATATTTCTCTCATTTATCATCATGCTATGTTTATTTAACCACTCGCTAATATTCCTCAATGACTCGATGAGAATTTAGAGAATGATCGACTCTCTTATTTCAGCGTCGATATCTAATTTACATAGTGTCTGTACACATCACAATCGCGTATGAAAAAAATCGTCTTCTCTGTTACCGAATGTACTTTGTTCAAACAATATCACGGCGAAGACGGGATTCAAGATTCAGGTCCCTGGGTTAGGGAAGAGGGGAGGGGTAAACCAAAAGTGGTTGGACTTTGGCACAATGAGCAAAAACTAGATTGTTTAATGGGATAATTAATCTGATTTAACAAATGTTGGGCATCGGCGATATTAAAATCTGTTACAAAGACCGACTTAAATTGACGAGTAAGCTTGGTAGCGGCTCAGGCAAATAGAAGCGTCAGCCCTGTTTTGACAAGCATGATGATTGGCCAATACATAGGGTCAACACAGGTGAGGCACTGCACTTGAGGCATTAATAGATTTCCCCTAATGAATTGCGGCTTGCTAGAGAGGCCTTTTCAAATTTAAAAACTGGTGTATGCAGGATGGGTAGATACTTCAAGATAAGTGGGTGGAATGGATTGAAATGAGTGATGTTTTTTGATGACGGTTCTCTTTCTCTTTGCGAGTGGAATTCAGTTTGTAGCCGACAGGTAATTGCAGGGAACGGGGCGAATGTAGTTCTAGAGCGTGCAAAACCAAACTCGCTGCGTGAATAATGTAACAGCATTTTACTGATGAATTGAATGTTAAGAAAAAGTTGTATTTTCCAAAACAAAAATGTCTTGTCCATTCTTTACCCAATTATTTTCTTTTAGTCTTTTTTTCCATGGAACCAAGACAACACTTTTTTTTCTGACAGAAGCTGATAAATAATTCCGTAAGTCGCTTATCGTAAAAGTTCCCGACCAGCGGCGACAACGACTGAGAATTGCGGGTCTTTAAATTTAAATTGTGGGCGAAGAATTATTCACACAACAACTGGTCCGAGCTCATGCGATAGTTATGGCTCACGAGATAGAATCCGGGCTATGTTTAGGGCCGTGTCACACAGAAAACGACATTAAGTGACTTTATGGACTATCACATCTTGTTACAGTATAGCTTGGTCCCAGAATTCAGATGGTCAAACGTCGACCTCATGGAGTATCTCCACCCTGTATGGTGGAGGGGGAAATCGAGTGCAGACATCACTTCATCAGAGAAAAGTAGAATAAAATGATGTTTGATATTTTATATACCGCTCTGCAATTTTCTGCATTGAAAATTTTTTGTACACGTGTTAAATAGTAAGGGCCTTGCTTTAGTAGAAAAGTTTAAACGTCAGAAGTCATCCTATCGAAAGTCACAAAATCACATGATTTCCGGGAAGTATTTTCTCCGTCGTAGTTGGCAAGATTTCTAAGAGGAAAGACGAATCTGAGTGATGCCCACACTTGGTACATGTGATATACTGTAGTGAGACGGGTATCCGTCTAGGAATCTGTTTCTCCCCCCCCTCTCTCTCTCTCTCCTTCTCATATACACACACACGCAACCTTATATAAAAACACCGGCGTCCGAGTAGTTCTGCGTCCGAGGACGATTATCAACATGCGTCCGACCACGATATGGGTGTATAAAGGTGTTATACATGCTCGGTAAGTGAAAGTGCAACTCCGACTGTATTTATTTCAGACAACATTTTAGTTGTCTTTCATTATACATACTGCATACACACAAACATATTATATATATATATATATATATAATATTGTGAAAAAAGACAAACGGAAAAAACAAATTTAAATACAAAAAACAAGCATCAAGATACAAGAGATTAAAATGTTTTTTTGCAGTTTGTCTTGGTCCCACATCGTGTCTTTCACGGCATTTAATTTTATTATATATCGTGCATTTTATCCATCATATATACAATATATATTTCTAGTGTATCCACATGTATCATAATGTTATGAAATAATCAATATAATAACACGCTGAGACACTTTCATAAATATTAAAAAAATGAGATCCTCCGAAATGCAAAGATGGTGATCTGATGTCGCTAAGACAAAAAATACCGACTTTACCTACTTTAAAATGAATTGTTCAAAATCAACTTATGTTGTCCGGTCGAGTAAAAAGGCACAATTTCTAATAAATATGCTTTAAAAGGGGGCATTTGTTTTATTAACTTAAAGAATATTTATTTGATACTTATTTTTACGGTAAGAAGACAGAGTATATGTATTGTTTTAAAAACAATTAAATTTCACCGATTTTTTAAAAATAAAGAACCGACATATTTGTTTTGTTTCTTCAAAAATATTATTTTTCTGACAATGACAATAAATTTTACGGAAAAACGAGATATTTATTAATTAAATAGACATATTATAATTAACAGTAAGTTACTAATTGCCTGATGATTTCTCCACCCCTTGAAATGAAACTAGTGTTTCTGTGTAGCTAACTTACCATAAGAATATGTTCAGTCTGTGCCGCCGCTATTGCCCACAGAAAACACTACTTCGATTGCTTTCAAATAAATAGATGCCCTCAAACCAAAGCCTTCTTTGAAATTGCCTGAATAACTGCAAAAGGATTATAGAAAACGCTAAAGAGCCCTTTGCTCAATCCGTGTGATCTAGAGTGGCCGATCAAAGTTTTGTCTCTCATGGGTTTTTGAGAATAACAAACAATATCCTGATTAAATGTAAAAACATCCATCATTAATGGACCAGAGGTGATCTCTTCTCGGCATCCGATGAAGCCTAAATTTACGCAACAAACTTTGCAGCAAATTTAACCCTTTGCAATCAGCGCCAACTACCCGCAAAGTTCTCCTTTATGAGCGATAAAGTTCTAGACGACATGCGAATAACTGTACGTGTTGTTGCCAAAATTATCAATAACCTCCATGCCAACTCGACAACAAGTTCCGACAACATTCCAGTCATAGTAGACCAGAAATGTTAACCCGAAATACATTTTGTCTTTACACATTTGTTCAATCATTTTTTTAAAGAAGAAATGCTTCCAATTGGACGACTTCTTTATTTGCCCACTATTTAAAAATACTCAGTCCTCTCTATCTCAGTATATAGCGATAAGTTTCCTGTCTTTCATTAGCAAGTTGCTCGAATCTGTAATAAATAAAGCAGTTGTAAACTACTATAGGAATAACAAACAACTTAGTGATAAGCAATATTGAGTTCGTCCTGCAAGCTCAACAGCTGACGTTCTGACTGTAATATCGCAAACAATCAATAAATCTACTACCGGGGGATTATATCTAAAAGACCTATCCATCAATAAACACGAAAGCATTTTACTAAATAAAACTATGAGGGTTTGTCCACATGTATGCATAGAAGTCGTGCAAATATATCCACTTGAAGGCACGTTAGCCCATAACTCCCAGCTTATGTGGCAGATATTAAACATTTGTAAACTATTAATAGCTTGTAATCCATGGGCATTCCCTAATTTACTAAATTATTTGATTTAACTCTTTCCTCCTGTTTATCTCCTTCTGAATATCCAGCAAAACATTATGATTCTTATATAATTTCTATATCCCATAGTAACCGGGAAAATAGCATAATGTGCCGCTTACTTGAAGTAGATACTTTTTTCTTTGATGTTAGTAATTCGTAGTTTTATTTAAAACCACCCAATATTTTCATATCCACAATTGAGATTTTAACTTGGATTTACTGTATAATTAAACGCGTATAATCCAATAATTAAAAACGCAGAAGTATCTTAATAGTATCCTTTGCTTTCCCTTTTTAGAAATATCCCTTAATATTATCTAATATCTATCTAGAATTTCCCCCATTTATTGTATTATTTTAATTTCTATTAATCAATAACTGTTATTTCTTTACATTTTGGATATTGTGATGGTAAAATTATATACACGTAGTTTTAGTAATCTACGATCCTAAATACTGTAGCTCGTCTTGATATTCCCCATAACCACTTTAAATTGACAGTTGTAAGCATTATCTGACCTCCTACGTAATTAACCTAATACAGCCATATCAACTGTTTCGTTTCACTCTAATATCTTGAATAGATCGATACATTTACATTGTGAACTGTATTAGGTTCCTCTACTAAATGTTTTCAACTAGTTCTGAAGTATTGTAACTACTTTAGAATCCTAGTTTTCCATCTCCCCTACACTGATATAAATCTCCAAAATGTACCCCTAGAGAATATCAAATAGTACGGTATTAACATATGCATTTCCTTCTTGAATAAAATGTCTCACTAGCTATTTGTATATTTTAAACATTTTCCTTTTTTACCGTATTCAACTTTTGCTTAATTTGGATTTTTTTTATTGAAAGCTCCGACTATGATGAGAGGTATTTCCGTTAGACCGCTCCCAGATTTAACTTATCTCCCTTAATTAATACTTACATCACCGGGGCATGAAGTTGTATATATATATATATATATATATATATATATATATAATTTCCTTTTGAAATTTAACTATGTATTTGATGAACAAAAATATTGATATTTTATTCGATTCTAACTGATGGAAGTGACAACTTGGGAAATAATGAAGACCCTTCGTGTCAGGTATGTTGTTGATATGTGATTCTTGGAACAGATATAAATGAATATGTCATAATTTTGTTTATTTTTAAATTGCTATGTATATATGTATATATATATATATATATATATATATATATATAATATACATATATATATATATAATTTTTTATCAATTATATTTTCAAATTAACCCATATACACATGTGTTCTATGCCAAACCTTCAATCATAAATATGTGACGAGACAAGCCACACCGAACACCAATAGGAAAGTCATATTTGACTCAGCAGTTGAAGCGCGCACAAATGTGTCCACCACGCATTGCTTAGAAATGAGAGAGTAAAACAACGTCTAAATGACAAATTCAGCGGTCATATCAGTAAGTCATTAAGAGAACTGAATATGCGAAGCCTAGAGTATCGAATAACGCTATAAATAACGGCCTGTTGTTAACTTACTTAAACTTACTAACGAGAGTCATGAATAATTATTTATAAATAATATTTTCAAATATATATATATATATATATATATATATATATATATATCTCATATAATCTTGTTTTTCAGCCAGATATTCGTTCAGTTAAACTGGTGCCTATATTATTAGAGTGTTATAACTTTCTAAACCTCAAACTTATCTTTACACTACACACAATGCTTTAAGCAAACTATAAATGTATATATATGTATATATATATATATATATATATATATATATATATATATATATATATATATAGAAATAGATCGATACATACATACTCAATGTCATTTGCTTCGTATTCATTGCTATCTTTTCTTATCTATTCCACGATCGTCATTTTCATAAATTGCCAGAACAGCACTTAATTAAACGCTCGCATAATCAAATTCGACGACGGAAATGTTAATCTCGTATCTGTATTCTATAATTCAATTAACACAGCATGCTTTTCAATACTCTTTAACATTTTATAATTTTAATATCTCTCGTTACAATTAGATATGTTAACAATATATCAAACTTTGACATTTCAACTGAGATATCAACCTTATTCGTTACTTGCGTATTTATCAACCTGTTTGGTGTTGTTCATCGAGTTCACAGTCGGTTCTTTTCTTGCACTGTACCAACCTACTAGTGGCCGAGTGACGTTAGAGATCGCATCATATATAGTGTCACCTCTAAGAAAGCTTATATTGAAATAATGATGAATTTGATCATTATATGAAGTTGTATTTGTGGGCGTTCACGACGCGGGTTGGGATCGTCCACTCGTTGTATCTAGCTGAATTCAGTGTTTCATTTCAACAGTGACCGTCGTGTAAATCTCGATCACTGCTGTAACAAATGAGTTTATATATATATATATATATATATATATATGTATATATATATATATATATATATATATATATATATATATATATATATATATATATATATATATATATATATATGAAGAGTTCGATTGCAAAACGCGATAAACGCCATTTTCAAAGTTACAAAGCTATCACTACAAAACGTTTTGCATTTTAATACTCGACCACATTCCCAAATCATGTTTCACATAATATAATACCAAGATAATTTCTATTTGTTTTCATTTAAATTAAGCTTTTAGTCGAAGTCTAGATTTAATATATTAGTGTTTTAATTGTTTAATGGCTCAGTTTAAGCAAATTGGATTTATCGCGTTTTGCATTCGAACTCTTCATATATATATATATATATATATATATATATATATATATATATATATATATATATATATATACCTCTCTTTACAGAAAAGCCGCTTTCAAACTAGTGACGCGGGTAGAGCCGAGGCTTATGTAAAGACATGTTATCTGGAGAATGACGTCATGATGAATAGTTATAAACGAGAGCTGTCGAACAATCAGACTATGGGCATTTTGACCCCTCCTTTCACTTAAAAATTCAGCAAAATTCAGGAAATAAACAAATCTTAATTAAATTTTTAGTCTTTTTTACGGAATATAATTAACACATACTTTATTAGAAATCCCAGTTTAAATGTATTATTTTGTGTAAACAAAAAACACCATTACTAATGATATATCATAGGGTACTAAAAATACCCATGGATGTATTTTTTAGGGAAATAACGCATCGTAGATTGTAACAATAAAACAATCGTTTAAAATATAGTTCTCATATATTACGAAAAAAGCTCCTAATTTCCGTATTAATAAAATGGATATAACTCGAAAAAAAAAATTAAATTCTCGAATTAAATAATAATATTGCAGAAATAATACGACGCAGTTTTCTAATATTTGCACATATCTAATAATATCAATAATTCAAAATAATTAATTAGTGGAACATTTATTGAAATAAATTAAAATGTGTTTGTTGTTTTGTTTTGGAATAATTTTCTCTCATTACCGAAAAAATAATAAATTATCTTTTTTCAACTTAATAATGAATCAAACATGAACAATTACGAATTCATTAAAGTAACACTAATAAATAATTCTAAATAATTAATGAAACATTTATTGAAATAAATTAAAATGTGTGCATGATGTGTGCATGATTTTTGCAAAATATAGTAAACAATTTTAATAAATTAAAACAGTTATTTTTCTGAGGAGATTGTAGATGTAACTTATTAATTAGTCTAAAATTGTATTTTTATTTTAAAATAAAATTCTATTTTTTAAAACTTTAAATTCGAACTTAAATCACAATCGTCGTAATATACTGCAATGCTTTCCTCTTTCATGGATTAAAAGAAAAATCTCTTAGGCGCTTGACATCATTAAAAAAGGAAAAAGTTAACAATGGTGTCCAAGTTAATAAATAATCGTTAGGAACGTAGCCGTGTTCTTGGCAGGGGAATAAAGTCACAATAGCATGGCAAAGTTAAATATGATTTACAAGTGAATGAATAATCTGATGTAGTTGAGACTCTGATTACAGTTACAGGTCAATCGAGGTCTAGGTACGCCCGGCTCACTTCCGATCCTGATTGATAGTGAGACTAAGAACCACTATCAATGACATCACCAGAAAATCTCGACCCAATTTAAAGGCCTCAGTTTACGAAGGCCTCGGCAGAGCCCTGTGCATATATATATATATATATATATATATATATATATATATATATATATGGGTTAAGGTACACGATAATTCATGAAAATGAAATGCCGTGGTAGACAAAATGTGTGAAAAATGACAAACGGAAAACAGGTTGAAGTGCAGGAGAAAAACAAAAACAAGAGATTTAAACTTTTTCTGAAGACGTTCGCCAACACGAACGAAACCGGTCAAATCTCATGTTTTTGTTTTTCTCCTTCACTTTAACCTGTTTTCCGTTTGTCATTTTTTCACAGACACACACACACATATATATATATATATATATATATATATATATATATATATATATATATATATATACATATATATATATAAATGTTTTGAGGTACAAAACTTATAAATGCATTTAAAAAGGATGCGCGGAAATCTCTCAAAGAACCTTTCGACTATCATCTCGTCAGGTGAAAATCGATAGTTTTTAATCAATAATATCGTCGAAAGAAAGTGCAAACGGGGAATTGAATGTGCGAAAATTAACGATGGAGCGATTAAAAGAAATGAATTTAATGATTTCGTTAAAAAAAACGATTAAAGGGCACTATGTTAGGTTGAAAAAAGAAGGGAGGGAGGGGGTTCAAAGTTACCCAAAGAGATTTAGCGATCTGACAAATTCTTTCGGAAGGTTTGCGAATAGCGATAGAGACAGATTCCAATATTTTCAAATGGTTCTTGGAATCTGCTCTATGCAAGACCTCAAAACGGTATATTTCATAGCTACTGACACAACTTGGGTTTTCAACCAAATGCTGGCCAATAGCAGAGTCCAAAGAATTAGAGGAGGGGTAACACAAGGATCCTACCCTTCCCTGACGTATTTTTGATGGAACGTGCTGGTTTATGCGGGTCTGCAAATGCAAGGAAGTGTGCCCTATATAGCCAGCATCACATTGGCATTTAAATTGGTATACAATATTACTATAATTTGTATAGGGCACAGGAAGGAAGGAAAGGCAGGTCTAGTAGCATAAAATAATCGGAAGGCAACAGAGTAGACACAATTACTAATGCTATCAACAATCTGTTTACCTAGTTTATTACTATTTCTCCCTATCCAAGGTAATTTCAAATAAATGGGGCATTTCCCCCCTAACGTAGTGCCTTTTAATCGTTTTATTTAACGAAATCATTAAATTCACTTCTTTTAATCGCTCCATCGTTAATTTTTGCACATTCAATTCCCGTTTGCTCTTTCTTTTGACGATATTATTGATTAAAAACTATCGATTATCTACTGACGAGATGATAGTCGAAAGGTCCTTTGAGAGATTTCCGCGCATCCTTTTTAAATGCATATATATATATATATATATATATATATATATATATATATATATATATATATATATATATATATATATATATATATGCAAACATTGTTCAAAATAACAGAATTCGTCTGTTTAATTATACCTTTTTAATTTTTATTTTTTTTTGTATCAAAAATGAATAAATAAATGTTCCATAGGTTTCACAGGTTTCACGAATGTTTTCGATTCTTCATCTAATCATCCTTATGTGTCAAAAGCAAATGAACAAAAAAGCTGGCGAAAAGAAAATAATTTTTAAAAGACGGCGTAGAAACGCGTGGAGAACCTTTTCGCATTGTTCTAGGAAGTCGTTGACTATTTAAATTCAGCAACGCATCACATATGAAACCAGTGGAAATATTTAAAATGCTAAACGTAATGCGATTGTGTTCTCTGATGCCATCCAGTGTTGCTGAATTTAAATCTGGGTGGCATTCTCCATAGGGTCTCACAACTGGTGGAAGTATTTTATTTACCTCCGATGCGACACAACGTTAGGTATGGTTTAAAGAAACGAGCGCACTAGGATACGCGAACTCTGATCTACAAAAATGCCTGAGCAACCCGATTAGCAATAGATTAACCCCGTCTTAAAAAGAAGGTAAAGCTTTGGAAGGTGGACCTACTAGGACTGACGAGAACGATATCTTAAACCGACAGAAACAGAGTCACTGTCGAACTGATTGTCGATGACGTATCCCCGACGAGTACGGACATTCTCAGTGTTCTTGAAAATAAACCTGACTACTTTTCAAGATACATGTAGCCCTATGATATGCATATGATCATGTATCTTAGGTGCACTATGTAGTCTTGTCAGCACTTCCAGACAGATTAGGTCGTCTCGGGAAACATAAAATAAAGGTTCCTGCTCCGAATCTGTACGTCTGTTTTTCAATGCATCTCTCTACGTGCGCGTCCTGTTACTGAATTATATACGCACGTGTTTTTGCCTACCAGTCTAGTCATCCTTCAGTGTTTAAAATGTAACGCTGCATAGGAGTTTAGTCAACACACGGCACCTGATACACCATTCCCCCTCTTACCGTTAAATTATAAACATCAGACCTCACTACAAACTTAAACATCCACATGAATTAAGAAAGCCACACTAGCATGAATTAAGAAAGAGAAAGCCTCAAGCAACGCTGTTAAATAGAAGCTTCGCGATGTCGTCGTTAATCAAACCACTTCCACAACAACTGGTTTCTGTAATCCAAAACACAAATTATACAAATGTAAAATTGACATTTCAATAAAATAAAATTAAATTGAATTAAATAAAATGAAATAAAATATGAAAATTCGACACATAATTCCAAACTGGTTTTGTTGAGTTATGTTTAAAAATCATTTAATCCCAGTAGAAAATTATCGATCTTTTAAAAACCGGGCAAATAATCCGCGCATTAGCGAAGCGTCGAAATAAGAGTTTTAGAAATGGATACGTTAATCATTGTCACAGGATGGTGGAAAAAATTGTGTTTTAATTTTATTTCTGTTTCATATTTAATGAAAATGATTATATTACTTTTAAAGAACTACGTACAATACGTAGTTAAAGCAAAATACAGTGTTTGGCCTATTAAAATAATTCGCAGCGCTATTGATAATGTTTACCCATTCATTTTATTATTATCGCTTATGGTTGAATTCATGTTTTGAAACATGACGTACATCTTATATTTATGACTTCATATAAAAGCTATAATTATTTTGCTAAGGTAATTTTTAAAGCTCTAATTATTAGAAAGTCAAAATAAGTCAGTCGGTAGAATCTCAGACTGAATATCGCAAGGTTTCGGTTTCGATTTTCGGTCATGGCATCCGCTTTATTTGTTTCAATTTATTGTTGACTATTAAGGCAATATTCTCCATTCCTAAAAAGTATAGCATCTGATATTTGGAAAGGAGATAAAGGCCGCAAAGTATTTATTACGTTTTAAAAAATCCGCAATGTATTTATTACGTTTAAAAAAATTCGCAGTGTATTTATTACGTTAAAAAAATCCGCAATGTATTTATTACGTTAAAAAAAAACGCAATGTATTTATTACGTTTAAAATAATCCGCAGTGTATTTATTACGTTTAAAAAAATCCGCAATGTATGTATTACGTTTAAAAAAATTCGCAGTGTATTTATTACGTTTAAAAAAATCCGCAATGTATTTATTACGTTTAAAAAAATCCGCAATGTATTTATTACGTTTAAAAAAATCCGCAATGTATTTATTACGTTTAAAATAATCTGCAATGTATTTATTACGTTTTAAAAAAATCCGCAATGTATTTATTACGTTAAAAAAAATCCGCAATGTATTTATTGCGTTTCAAACAATGGGACGGACAAACGGACAAAATCTCTAATTATCTATTATATAAACGTCACCTGTCTGTATGGATGTATGTATGTATGTATGTATGTATGTATGTATGTATGTATGTATGTTGGTCTTCTCCTCCGATACTACCCAACAGACACTTACGCAGATGACATTATTAAAACCAGCCAGCCCCCAGACGTGCAATCTCTGAAAATTGGGGGGAAACGTTCATATTTTCGTATAGAAATGGCTCGAAACGTTGAGGGGGGGGAGGATGTTTTAAAAAATCAAGACATAGTACAAAAACGATTTGCGCATGCGTGAAATATATGTCACTTCCTCAATAAGACCATTTTGAACGCGCCTAATATGAAAAACGTAAGTTTACGTACTTTTTTTATTTGTTTCTGTAATCAACAATTATAAACAACTTAATTTTTATTTAAACAAAAAAATTCGCTAATATTATTTGTTTATTAAACGTATCGTAAAAAATATATATATATATGAGTTTATTATGCATTCTGTCCTCGTGGGGAGACAAGTAAATACTGATACAAAAACATGTTTGTTTAGTTTCGCAACGTGAAACGCAATATATTTTAATAAATAAACAAAATAAATACATTTTAAAACATAACCGTACATTGGCCTCACCATCCATAATCAACAATTAAGATCGATAATTTTATTTACAAATATTTCTATAACTTAATTTTTTTGTTTATTAAACGTATCGTAAAAAAAAAAACACGATATGACTTTATTATGCAATCTCCCTTCGTGGGGACGCAAGTAAATATTTACATTTCTCTTCGTAAGCGAAATAAAACGGTATTTTCACACTTAAATAAAAACATTTGACTGACAAGTGTTCATTCCCCCCCAAAAAAAAACACAACAAATTAAAATATATTTATTGCTAATATTATTTGTTTATTAAACGTATCGTAAAAAAAATATATATATATGAGTTTATTATGCATTCTGTCCTCGTGGGGAGACAAGTAAATACTGATACAAAAACATGTTTGTTTAGTTTCGCAACGTGAAACGCAATATATTTTAATAAATAAACTAAATGTATACATTTTAAAACATAACCGTACATTAGGCATAATCAACAATTAAGATCGCTAATTTTATTTACAAATATTTCTATAACTTAATTTTTTTGTTTATTAAACGTATCGTAAGAAAAAAAAACACTATATCATTTTTTTTTTTTTTTGGTAAATTTATAGAAGTGCACCTTTCGTATTTCGACCCCTAAAAAAAAAAGTTTCTACTTTTTTTGGCAAATTACATGTAAACAGCCTAAAAAAATATCTGCTAAGAAAAAAATTTATGAAAATTGTTATTATTTTATAATTTAGGAGGGGGGTATTTTCCTATATAAGTTATAAGTAAAGTGTGCACGCATTTCTGGTCCACCGAATCTCAACTCTCGTATGAATAATCCGATATTTCATATTATAATAATTTTAAAAAAAAATCACCTCTAACAATTAATATAAAAATTTTACGTTTTACTTATTTACATGAAGTTTATTAAAACAACTGTTACTTATACAGAATTTGAACTTTCTTAAAATCGTTTTAAACGATCACTATTGACAAAATAGTCAATAGAATTTGAATTCTTACAATGAAAAAAATCACTAACTACTCATTTCATTGATAAATTTTCACTTCAGACATTACTGTTGCCTACTTTCAGAAACTTTTCATTCATACAATAAGATAAATCGATGACTTTACATTCAGTCTGGCACTTCCGGTTGACTCGGTGGAATGAATGGAACTCTTCAATTATTAAGTCCAAGTGACGTTTGAAATGCAGAACTACCCTTACTTATTACAATAAAATATCAGAATTTGTTAAAGTTTTTGTATTGTTTTTTTTCTTATTTTTTAGAGTTTAAAGTTTTATTTTTATTTTATTTTTTAAAATGAAAAATCCGTGTAAACTGATTAAATGTTCCCCCACCCACCCCCACCTAAATATATAAGAGACAGCGACTACATAATAACGTGCCACCCATTATAAATAATATTACAATATTTTTATAAATAATATTACAATATTTTTAAGTATAAAAACTCATCCGACATAATCACATATGCATTCGTAAACGTCGATAATTAAATATGATACACTTCTTTTAAAGGCATTAGAACTTTACACGATAAAAAAACAATTGACAAATTCGGATATTTTCCATTATAATAAATTAAAAAAAAAAAAAATTAAACTCACAAAAAAAAAATAAAAAAACAATTGCTGAAATTTTTTAATAAACACTTACGACAATTAAGAGAAATTCAGACTAACACAGGACTCACTGCTTCAGTTATTTTTTTTGTGTGTGTGTAATCATTATGAACAATTTCTTTTTAATACATGACTTTAGTTTGATGTATGATTAGTAAAAAAAAAAAAAGATCACTGATCATCACAAACGAAGGACTCTATAATAATAACTCTATTGCAATAATAACTACGTCATAGCTCTCATGTTTTTAATTACCTATTCCTCAAAATCATAAAAGAAAGAACATTCTTTGGGGTGGATTCTTGATGATAGCAAGTCACTAATAAGAACTTAACACAAACATTTCAGTACTTTCATATTTTGAGTTTTAAAAAGTGATTATTAATGATGTACATTTTTAGCCACATCATTTTGATTACTGTACTCATTCAATTGAATAATATATTTTCTAATTTCATCTTCCATTTCAGACAATTTGGTTGTTTTTCCCAATTACATCTTTCATTTAAGTGAATTTGCCTACTTAGTTTCATTAACCACACAATCAACCTGGAGATTTCGATGATGACAATGTAGCTTGAAATTTATTTTTATATTCTTTTATATAAAATAAAATGAAGACTATAGCAAAAATCTTATTACAAATAATCAAAATGAGGACGGTTAAAAAAACGTTTTATTACTAAAACATCACGGTTGAACAATGTGTTTCTGTGATTGATATCATTAAGTGCTGCAGTTCCTTTTTTAAATTTGTGTTTTTATCTTTTGACACAATTACACATTCTCAAAAGACACATTAAAATAAAAATCACCCATTTAAATATAAAATTGTTTTTGTTTTTTTTTCATTATATTCTTGCTTGAAAGTGGTGAACAAACTTAAAATAAATGTGTTTCAATATATTGAGCAATAAACTAATAATTTTTCTTAAATATGTTAAGCACATTTTTTTACTATTGTTTTGTTGTTCATGCCTAGGTTTATAATCTGAAACAAACTCAGGAGCAATACATTATTACTGCACTAGGACACTTTCTAAATGTTGTATTTTGTAGAAAACACTGATCAGTTCCCTAGATGCAACAGATGTGTGCAATAATGCAGTAGGACACTCAAAACATAGTAAATGCTGCATTCGGATGTACTTAATACTCTAGATAGAGCAAGTATGTGTTATAATATAGTGTGACTCTTAGTATGTCTTATGGTGAATCTAACAGTGCACAATATCATAGAGATAGCATGTGTGTAATTTACTAATGGATATATACTAAATCAGTAACTGTTCAATATGTTTGATAGAACAGTGTAACACTTGGTAAGGTGTACCTGCTTAATCTGTCGGTGTTCTTTACCCTAAATACAGCAGCTTTCTGTAAATTCGGTCTATTCTACTTTTAACTAGAATGATCAGTCACCACAATACCACATTTACTCATAACCTTATATTTGCTTTTTGCTTTATTGAACAAGTTGTAAACTTTCATTCTTTTTAGTTTTTACGTACGTTAACCAAACACTTAAACTGGTACCGACTTCAGTTACCAATTAAGGGTTGTAGCATCCATCTGAACAAATACTAAACTTTGAATTATTTACTTGCAGAAAATATGAAAAAATTACATTCAAAACAAGGCTTTCAAAAGTGTTCTAAAGTAATAAAAATGTATATCCTACTATAACTAGAATGTTAGTCACCACAATACCACATTTACTCATAACACAAATTAGACACAAGACAGTCAGAAGTGTGGGAAAGAGTGTCGTCGGTCATCATTGTTCTAACATATGAAAAAAAAAATATATATATATGTTAAATAACCCAGCTAAGACATTTGTTGCTGAGCAAGGTTAGTGGAAGGTTAACATAAAATAGTAAATTCTTTACAGTAAGGTAACATTGGCATTTTCCCTTTAATGTTATCAATAATTAAACACTGCTTTTAATGTTATCCAGTAAAAGAGAATAGCAAATCAGTCAGCATTTTTTTACATTGAAATTTAACAAGATCTAGGCGCTTGATTGTGATAGTGCTCTCTTGGCCTCCTTATTTTAAAAGTGCTCATTATCCTACATAGAACGAGTGTTTAATTAAATAGAGTTCAATATCCTAGATAGAGCAGATGTGTTTATTATACACACCATAGCACAGGATTAAAAAAAAAAAAAATGATGTTCGGGGAGCAGTGAAACAGTGAAACAGTCAAAGCTGGAGGTTTGGGAAAAGATTCAGAGCTTGCAGTATATGAAAGAGTCACCCTGATGTTTAAGGAGTCGGAGCCAGCTCTTCAGGAAGTAGTCAGGTCCTAATTGTTCGGGTAGGAGTCAGAGCCTGATGTTCAGGAAAGAGTCAAGGCCTGGAGTTCAACCCGAATGGTATATTACGGAGTCTGAGTAGAATGTAATAGGAAGGGTCCCCATTGTTAGCACTATTATTTATATTCATATAAAATAATGTCTCGATCGGTGAATTTAAAAGAAAAAATTATTCTTCCCCATTGATACCATTTATTATATTCATATAAAATATTTAATCGGTGATCAACCTAGGTTATTTAATCTAACATACACAAACATGAAAGAAGTAAATAGACACCATTATTATCATTAACAAAGACTGCTGTCAGAGGGGCCTGATCGACCTAGGTTATTTTATCTAACATACACGGACATGAAGAAGTAAATAAACAAACACCCTTATTAACAATACTAATGAAGACAAATATGGTACTTTTAATAGAAATGTTACAATTTTACTCCAGGGAATGGAGAGGTAGTGCAGAGTTTTGGGGAGGCCGGAGATAGTGTAGCCAGGGTGAATTGGCAACCATGTACGTGACATCTTTTACTCCTGGCAACTGTGGAAGGAGGCGACTGGAGAAGTGACGCCGTGCAACGCCAATAGGTACGTATATAGTATGCGCACCGGGGCTGTAATAGGTACGTAAGAATCTAAAACAAACGAATAAACAAAACAAAATTGACAACTGAAATGTGTAGAACACAATAAAAATACCAATATTCATTGTCATCATGTTCTTTTTCAGTAAGTCACCAATTTCAAACTCCTCAAGAGTTTTCAGAATTCTAAATTCATTTTAACTCCCAACATGACCTAAAGTCTAAATAGGTAAGAATCTAAAATCAACAGATAAACAAAAAAAAATTGACAACTGAAATGTGTAGAACACAATAAAAATTCCAATATTCATTGTCATCATGTTTTTTTTCAGTAAGTCACCAATTTCAAACTCCTCAAGAGTTTTCAGAATTCTAAATTCATTTTAACTACATTTTGTTTATACAAATTACCAATTCTAAAATGACAACTCTCCCAGAGTTTAGAATAATTAAATAATGAATGATGCCCCCCCCCTGAGTTGAGAATAATTAGAAAATGAATGACACATCCACCAGAGTTGAGAATGACTTAAAAATGAATGACACCTCTCCAGAGTTGAGAATAACTTAAAAATGAATGACAGTTGTGAATTGACTAAAAGAACATGGTTTTGGTTGTTTAACATCCAAACATGCTTCCCAAAATCCAACCTCTGGTCCCCGTTCTGGGAGGTGGTAACAGGGTAAAACAGTGTAAATGCTTAGGAGGTTATGGATGTAACTTTACACCAGTTATTATAGCCCGTTTCACTCTGTATAACCCTGGCTAACAAGGCTCTGGTAATGTATTCTTCAACTATTTTGTTTCAAACAAGTATTTTTATTTGCTTGCTATTTAATCTATTAGTCTGTCGATGTTACATTCAATAAACAGCATGTGTATTATTCTATTAACTATGCAACACCATATAAATACTGCTACATGATATAAACCAAACCATGCACACAGATGAAGCAAGGGAGACAGTCGGACAGATAGGGGAAAACAGTCATTATCAGAGAAAATATTTTTGTTTACTTTTTTGGTGCACATTCTTTTTTTTATAATTATTTTCACTTTCTAAGTAAATGTTTGAAAACTATTAGCACTGAAACTTAGTGAAAACAATGGCACTTTGGTGAGAAGTGAAATGACTGTATAGTCCCATTGAGACTCCCTCGTGAATATAGTAAAGCACCTCACCCAACAGGCAATAGTAAATACATCTCCTATTAGAAAGTTACACAAAGGAAAACGTCAACACAAATTTACACTAGAGTATTGATTTACTCCTCTCCAGGAGTTAGGCACAAGGCCAGTTTTTATCTTACTCCCACAAGTCGGGTTGGGAAAGTGGGGTTTAAAAATTGCCTGGGCAGCCCCGTCGGCATTCCCCGGTAGGGGCGCCTCAGGCAGTAAGCAATAAACTTACTCCTCCCCAAAGAGGGGAGGCAAAGCCTGGGAAGGTGGACCTCCTAGAACTGCACAGGACAGACCCATAGACCGGCGTAAATCAAGCCCCGAAGGCCAAGACGATACCAGTTTATGGGGTGCAGTATCCATCGGAACAGATACTACACTTTGATCTTAGCCAAAAGGCGTTATTTAACCCCCACCCACAATAGGAATATGTGACAGAAGGACTGAAAGTGGGATTTGAAAAGCCAGCGCTCGAGAAGGTGAGCACTCTGGCCATTAAAAATTGCCTGGGCAGCCCCGTCGGCATTCCCCGGTAGGGGCGCCTCAGGCAGTAAGCAATTAACTTACTCCTCCCCAAAGAGGGGAGGTAAAACCTGGGAGGGTGGACCTCCTAGAACTGCACAGGACAGATCAGACCCACAGACCGGCGGAAACCAAGCCCCAGAAGGCCAAGACAATACCGATCTATGACGTGCAGTATCCATCGGAACAGATACTACACTTTGATCTTAGCCAAAAGGCGTTATTTAACCCCCACCCACAATAGGAATATGTGACACAAGGTCGGAAAGTGGGATTTGAAAAGCCAGCGCTCGAGAAGATGAGCACTCTGGCCATTAAAAATTGCCTGGGCAGCCCTGTCGGCATTCCCCGGCAGGGGCGCCTCAGGCAGCAAGCAATTAACTTACTCCTCCCTAAAGAGGGGAGGTAAAGCCTGGGAGGGTGGACCTCCTAGAACTGCACAGGACAGATCAGACCCACAGACCGGCGGAAACCAAGCCCCGAAGGCCAAAACAACACCGATCCATGAAGTGCAGCACCCATCGGAACAGATATTACACTTTGATCTTAGCAAAATGGCCAAGCTATTTTACTACTAAACAATATCTTAGTTCTGTTTCAGTTTGGAATTGCTTAACAGCCTGAGACCCCCCAGTACCAGAAAATCTCAATTGAAGCAGCCTTTTTCAATAGAGTACAGCATTTGTTCTTTGTAATTATATATCTTTTACTACAAAACTATCTATTTTTAAACAAACTGCATTTTATCCTTTTCTATTCACAATTCAGAACACCTTTGAAATAGATTCCTTTATGTTCTATATATTTGATGCTTTCTTTCCTTCAGATTTGATTATCAGAGTCCGGCTTTACCACAATTTGAATTAAGAGAAATTCAGACTACCCATTATCTTATGCATGGATTAATAGACACCATTTATTCTTATAAACACAGGACTCACTGCTTCAGTTATTTTTTGTGTTTGTGTGTAATCGTTATGAACAATTTCTTTTTAATACATGACTTTAGTTTGATGTATGATTAGTAAAAAAAAAATTTAAAAAAAAGATCAGTGATCATCACAAACGAAGGACTCTGTTCTTGCAATAATAACTACGTCATAGCTCTCATGTTTTTAATTATCTATTCCTCAAAATCATAAAAGAAAGAACATTCTTTGGGGTGGATTCTTGATGATAGCAAGTCACTAATAAGAACTTAACACAAACATTTCAGTACTTTCATATTTTGAGTTTTAAAAAGTGATTATTAATGATGTACATTTTTAGCCACATCATTTTGATTACTGTACTCATTCAATTGAATAGTATATTTTCTAATTTCATCTTCCATTTCAGACAATTTGGTTGTTTTTCCCAATTACATATTTCATTTAAGTGAATTTGCCTACTTAGTTTCATTAACCACACAATCAACCTGGAGATTTCGATGATGACAATGTAGCTTGAAATTTATTTTTATATTCTTTTATATAAAATGAAGACTATAGCAAAAATCTTATTACAAATAATCAAAATGAGGACGGTTAAAAAAACGTTTTATTACTAAAACATCACGGTTGAACAATGTGTTTCTGTGATTGATATCATTAAGTGCTGCAGTTCCTTTTTTAAATTTGTGTTTTTATCTTTTGACACAATTACACATTCTCAAAAGACACATTAAAATAAAAATCACCCATTTAAATATAAAATTGTTTTTGTTTTTTTCATTATATTCTTGCTTGAAAGTGGTGAACAAACTTAAAATAAATGTGTTTCAATATATTGAGCAATAAACTAATCATTTTTCATAAATATGTTAAGCACATTTTTTTACTATTGTTTTGTTGTTCATGCCTAGGTTTATAATCTGAAACAAACTCAGGAGCAATACATTATTACTGCACTAGGACACTTTCTAAATGTTATATTTTGTAGAAAACACTGATCAGTTCCCTAGATGCAACAGATGTGTGCAATAATGCAGTAGGACACTCAAAACATAGTAAATGCTGCATTCGGATGTACTTAATACTCTAGATAGAGCAAGTATGTGTTATAATATAGTGTGACTCTTAGTATGTCTTATGGTGAATCTAACAGTGCACAATATCATAGAGATAGCATGTGTGTAATTTACTAATGGATATATACTAAATCAGTAACTGTTCAATATGTTAGATAGAACAGTGTAACACTTGGTAAGGTGTACCTGCTTAATCTGTCGGTGTTCTTTACCCTAAATACAGCAGCTTTCTGTAAATTCGGTCTATTCTACTTTTAACTAGAATGATCAGTCACCACAATACCACATTTACTCATAACCTTATATTTGCTTTTTGCTTTATTGAACAAGTTGTAAACTTTCATTCTTTTTAGTTTTTATGGACGTTAACCAAACACTTAGACTGGTACCGACTTCAGTTACCAATTAAGGGTTGTAGCATCCATCTGAACAAATACTAAACTTTGAATTATTTACTTGCAGAAAATATGAAAAAATTACATTCAAAACAAGGCTTTCAAAAGTGTTCTAAAGTAATAAAAATGTATATCCTACTATAACTAGAATGTTAGTCACCACAATACCACATTTACTCATAACACAAATTAGACACAAGACCATCAGAAGTGTGGGAAAGAGTGTCGTCGGTCATCATTGTTCTAACATATGAAAAAAAATTAATATTTCTATGTTTCCCCAGCTAAGACATTTTTTGCTGAGCAAGGTTAGTGGAAGGTTAACATAAAATAGTAAATTCTTTACAGTAAGGTAACATTGGCATTTTCCCTTTAATGTTATCAATAATTAAACACTGCTTTTAATGTTATCCAGTAAAAGAGAATAGCAAATCAGTCAGCATTTTTTTACATTGAAATTTAACAAGTTCTAGGCGCTTGATTGTGATAGTGCTCTCTTGACCTCCTTATTTTACAAGTGCTCATTATCCTACATAGAACGAGTGTTTAATTAAATAGAGTTCAATATCCTAGATAGAGCAGATGTGTTTATTATACACACCATAGCACAGGATTAAAAAAAAAAAAACTGATGTTCGGGGAGCAGTGAAACAGTGAAACAGTCAAAGCTGGAGGTTCGGGAAAAGATTCAGAGCTTGCAGTATATGAAAGAGTCACCCTGATGTTTAAGGAGTCGGAGCCAGCTCTTCAGGAAGTAGTCAGGTCCTAATTGTTCGGGTAGGAGTCAGAGCCTGATGTTCAGGAAAGAGTCAAGGCCTGGAGTTCAACCCGAATGGTATATTACGGAGTCTGAGTAGAATGTAATAGGAAGGGTCCCCATTGTTAGCACTATTATTTATATTCATATAAAATAATGTCTCGATCGGTGAATTTAAAAGAAAAAATTATTCTTCCCCATTGATACCATTTATTATATTCATATAAAATATTTAATCGGTGATCAACCTAGGTTATTTAATCTAACATACACAAACATGAAAGAAGTAAATAGACACCATTATTATCATTAACAAAGACTGCTGTCAGAGGGGCCTGATCAACCTAGGTTATTTTATCTAACATACACGGACATGAAGAAGTAAATAAACAAACACCCTTATTAACAATACTAATGAAGACAAATATGGTACTTTTAATAGAAATGTTACATTTTTACTCCAGGGAATGGAGAGGTAGTGCAGAGTTTTGGGGAGGCCTGAAAATAGTGTAGCCAGGGTGAATTGGCAACCATGTACGTGACATCTTTTACTCCTGGCAACTGTGGAAGGAGGGCGACTGGAGAAGTGATCCCCGTGCAACGCCAATAGGTACGTATATAGTATGCGCACCGAGTCTGTAATAGGTACGTAAGAATCTAAAACAAACAGATAAACAAAACAAAATTGACAACTGAAATGTGTAGAACACAATAAAAATTCCAATATTAATTGTCATCATGTTCTTTTCCAGTAAGTCACCAATTTCAAACTCCTCAAGAGTTTTCAGAATTCTAAACTCATTTTAACTACATTTTGTTTATACAAATTACCAATTCTAAAATGACAACTCTCCCAGAGTTTAGAATAATTAAATAATGAATGATGCCCCTCCCCTGAGTTGAGAATAATTAGAAAATGAATGACACATCCACCAGAGTTGAGAATGACTTAAAAATGAATGACACCTCTCCAGAGTTGAGAATAACTTAAAAATGAATGACAGTTGAGAATTGACTAAAAGAACATGGTTTTGGTTGTTTAACATCCAAACATGCCTCCCAAAATCCAACCTCTGGTCCCCGTTCTGGGAGGTGGTAACAGGGTAAAACAGTGTAAATGCTTAGGAGGTTATGGATGTAACTTTACACCAGTTATTATAGCCCGTTTCACTCTGTATAACCCTGGCTAACAAGGCTCTGGTAATGTATTCTTCAACTATTTTGTTTCAAACAAGTATTTTTATTTGCTTGCTATTTAATCTATTAGTCTGTCGATGTTACATTCAATAAACAGCATGTGTATTATTCTATTAACTATGCAACACCATATAAATACTGCTACATGATATAAACCAAACCATGCACACAGATGAAGCAAGGGAGACAGTCAGACAGATAGGGGAAAACAGTCATTATCAGAGAAAATATTTTTGTTTACTTTTTTGGTGCACATTCTTTTTTTTATAATTATTTTCACTTTCTAAGTAAATGTTTGAAAACTATTAGCACTGAAACTTAGTGAAAACAATGGCACTTTGGTGAGAAGTGAAATGACTGTATAGTCCCATTGAGACTCCCTCGTGAATATAGTAAAGCACCTCACCCAACAGGCAATAGTAAATACATCTCCTATTAGAAAGTTACACAAAGGAAAACGTCAACACAAATTTACACTAGAGTATTGATTTACTCCTCTCCAGGAGTTAGGCACAAGGCCAGTTTTTATCTTACTCCCACAAGTCGGGTTGGGAAAATGGGGTTTAAAAATTGCCTGGGCAGCCCCGTCGGCATTCCCCGGTAGGGGCGCCTCAGGCAGTAAGCAATAAACTTACTCCTCCCCAAAGAGGGGAGGCAAAGCCTGGGAAGGTGGACCTACTAGAACTGCACAGGACAGACCCATAGACCGGCGTAAATCAAGCCCCGAAGGCCAAGACGATACCAGTTTATGGGGTGCAGTATCAATCGGAACAGATACTACACTTTAATCTTAGCCAAAAGGCGTTATTTAACCCCCACCCACAATAGGAATATGTGACAGAAGGACTGAAAGTGGGATTTGAAAAGCCAGCGCTCGAGAAGGTGAGCACTCTGGCCATTAAAAATTGCTTGGGCAGCCCTGTCGGCATTCCCCGGTAGGGGCGCCTCAGGCAGTAAGCAATTAACTTACTCCTTCCCAAAGAGGGGAGGTAAAACCTGGGAGGGTGGACCTCCTAGAACTGCACAGGACAGATCAGACCCACAGACCGGCGGAAACCAAGCCCCAGAAGGCCAAGACAATACCGATCTATGAAGTGCAGTATCCATCGGAACAGATACTACACTTTGATCTTAGCCAAAAGGCGTTATTTAACCCCCACCCACAATAGGAATATGTGACACAAGGACTGACAGTGGGATTTGAAAAGCCAGCGCTCGAGAAGGTGAGCACTCTGGCCATTAAAAATTGCCTGGGCAACCCTGTCGACATTCCCCGGCAGGGGCGTTTCAGGCAGCAAGCAATTAACTTACTCCTCCCCAAAGAGGGGAGGTAAAGCCTGGGAGGGTGGACCTCCTAGAACTGCACAGGACAGATCAGACCCACAGACCGGCGGAAACCAAGCCCCGAAGGCCAAAACAACACCGATCCATGAAGTGCAGCACCCATCAGAACAGATACCACACTTTGATCTTAGCAAAATGGCCAAGCTATTTTACTACTAAACAATATCTTAGTTCTGTTTCAGTTTGGAATTGCTTAACAGCCTGAGACCCCCCAGTACCAGAAAATCTCAATTGAAGCAGCCTTTTTCAATAGAGTACAGCATTTGTTCTTTGTAATTATATATCTTTTACTACAAAACTATCTATTTTTAAACAAACTGCATTTTATCCTTTTCTATTCACAATTCAGAACACCTTTGAAATAGATTCCTTTATGTTCTATATATTTGATGCTTTCTTTCCTTCAGATTTGATTATCAGAGTCCGGCTTTACCACAATTTGAATTAAGAGAAATTCAGACTACCCATTATCTTATGCATGGATTAATAGACACCATTTATTCTTATAAACACAGGACTCACTGCTTCAGTTATTTTTTGTGTTTGTGTGTAATCGTTATGAACAATTTCTTTTTAATACATGACTTTAGTTTGATGTATGATTAGTAAAAAAAAAATTTTAAAAAAAGATCAGTGATCATCACAAACGAAGGACTCTGTTCTTGCAATAATAACTACGTCATAGCTCTCATGTTTTTAATTATCTATTCCTCAAAATCATAAAAGAAAGAACATTCTTTGGGGTGGATTCTTGATGATAGCAAGTCACTAATAAGAACTTAACACAAACATTTCAGTACTTTCATATTTTGAGTTTTAAAAAGTGATTATTAATGATGTACATTTTTAGCCACATCATTTTGATTACTGTACTCATTCAATTGAATAGTATATTTTCTAATTTCATCTTCCATTTCAGACAATTTGGTTGTTTTTCCCAATTACATCTTTCATTTAAGTGAATTTGCCTACTTAGTTTCATTAACCACACAAGCTACATTGTCATCATCGAAATCTCCAGGTTGATTGAAATTTATTTTTATATTCTTTTATATAAAATGAAGACTATAGCAAAAATCTTATTACAAATAATCAAACGGTTAAAAAAACGTTTTATTACTAAAACATCACGGTTGAACAATGTGTTTCTGTGATTGATATCATTAAGTGCTGCAGTTCCTTTTTTAAATTTGTGTTTTTATCTTTTGACACAATTACACATTCTCAAAAGACACATTAAAATAAAAATCACCCATTTAAATATAAAATTGTTTTTGTTTTTTTACAATATATTCTTGCTTGAAAGTGGTGAACAAACTTAAAATAAATGCGTTTCAATATATTGAGCAATAAACTAATCATTTTTCATAAATATGTTAAGCACATTTTTTTACTATTGTTTTGTTGTTCATGCCTAGGTTTATAATCTGAAACAAACTCAGGAGCAATACATTATTACTGCACTAGGACACTTTCTAAATGTTATATTTTGTAGAAAACACTGATCAGTTCCCTAGATGCAACAGATGTGTGCAATAATGCAGTAGGACACTCAAAACATAGTAAATGCTGCATTCGGATGTATTTAATACTCTAGATAGAGCAAGTATGTGTTATAATATAGTGTGACTCTTAGTATGTCTTATGGTGAATCTAACAGTGCACAATATCATAGAGATAGCATGTGTGTAATTTACTAATGGATATATACTAAATCAGTAACTGTTCAATATGTTAGATAGAACAGTGTAAAACTTGGTAAGGTGTACCTGCTTAATCTGTCGGTGTTCTTTACCCTAAATACAGCAGCTTTCTGTAAATTCGGTCTATTCTACTTTTAACTAGAATGATCAGTCACCACAATACCACATTTACTCATAACCGTATATTTGCTTTTTGCTTTATTGAACAAGTTGTAAACTTTCATTCTTTTTAGTTTTTACGGACGTTAACCATCCATCTGAACAAATACTAAACTTTGAATTATTTACTTGCAGAAAATATGAAAAAATTACATTCAAAACAAGGCTTTCAAAAGTGTTCTAAAGTAATAAAAATGTATATCCTACTATAACTAGAATGTTAGTCACCACAATACCACATTTACTCATAACACAAATTAGACACAAGACCATCAGAAGTGTGGGAAAGAGTGTCGTCGGTCATCATTGTTCTAACATATGAAAAAAAATTAATATTTCTATGTTTCTCCAGCTAAGACATTTGTTTAAAAGAAAAAATTATTCTTCCCCATTGATACCATTTATTATATTCATATAAAATATTTAATCGGTGATCAACCTAGGTTATTTAATCTAACATACACAAACATGAAAGAAGTAAATAGACACCATTATTATCATTAACAAAGACTGCTGTCAGAGGGGCCTGATCAACCTAGGTTATTTTATCTAACATACACGGACATGAAGAAGTAAATAAACAAACACCCTTATTAACAATACTAATGAAGACAAATATGGTACTTTTAATAGAAATGTTACATTTTTACTCCAGGGAATGGAGAGGTAGTGCAGAGTTTTGGGGAGGCCTGAAAATAGTGGAAGGTTAACATAAAATAGTAAATTCTTTACAGTAAGGTAACATTGGCATTTTCCCTTTAATGTTATAATTAAACACTGCTTTTAATGTTATCCAGTAAAAGAGAATAGCAAATCAGTCATCATTTTTTTACATTGAAATTTAACAAGTTCTAGGCGCTTGATTGTGATAGTGCTCTCTTGGCCTCCTTATTTTAAAAGTGCTCATTATCCTACATAGAACGAGTGTTTAATTAAATAGAGTTCAATATCCTAGATAGAGCAGATGTGTTTATTATACACACCATAGC
The DNA here is from genome assembly GCA_963556195.1 of Sepiola atlantica. Lineage (NCBI taxonomy): Eukaryota > Metazoa > Mollusca > Cephalopoda > Sepiida > Sepiolidae > Sepiola > Sepiola atlantica. The sequence goes on from OY744529.1 coordinate 69,639,667, forward strand.
ACAGGATTAAAAAAAACAAACTGATGTTCGGGGAGCAGTGAAACAGTGAAACAGTCAAAGCTGGAAGTTCGGGAAAAGATTCAGAGCTTGCAGTATATGAAAGAGTCACCCTGATGTTTAAGGAGTCGGAGCCAGCTCTTCAGGAAGTAGTCAGGTCCTAATTGTTCGGGTAGGAGTCAGAGCCTGATGTTCAGGAAAGAGTCAAGGCCTGGAGTTCAACCCGAATGGTATATTACGGAGTCTGAGTAGAATGTAATAGGAAGGGTCCCCATTGTTAGCACTATTATTTATATTCATATAAAATAATGTCTCGATCGGTGAATTTAAAAGAAAAAATTATTCTTCCCCATTGATACCATTTATTATATTCATATAAAATATTTAATCGGTGATCAACCTAGGTTATTTAATCTAACATACACAAACATGAAAGAAGTAAATAGACACCATTATTATCATTAACAAAGACTGCTGTCAGAGGGGCCTGATTGACCTAGGTTATTTTATCTAACATACACGGACATGAAGAAGTAAATAAACAAACACCCTTATTAACATTAATAATGAAGACAAATATGGTACTTTTAATAGAAATATTACATTTTTACTCAAGGGAATGGAGAGGTAGTGCAGAGTTTTGGGGAGGCCGGAGATAGTGTAGCCAGGGTGAATTGGCAACCATGTACGTGACATCTTTTACTCCTGGCAACTGTGGAAGGAGGGCGACTGGAGAAGTGATCCCCGTGCAACGCCAATAGGTACGTATATAGTATGCGCACCGGGGCTGTAATAGGTACGTATATAGCATGTGAACAGGGATGGTGATAAGTAAGTACATACCATGCGCACCTGGGCGACAATAGATACGGATTTAGCATTCACACCAGAGTGGCGATAGGTACTTATATATTATGTACCTATATAGAAGGCACAGACAGAGGTGGTACTTTTTATAGAAATATGTCATACTTTTGCCCTGGCCAACGTAAGAGGAATGGTGGAGAAGAAACAGCTTTCGCAAAAGGCAAAATGAGAAAGTAGCTGTGAAATTGGGCGACCAGAGAAGAGAAAAGTAGAAAGATAAAGAGACGGCTATAGAGAAAGGGAGAGAAATAGAAGTTTGAATATAAAGATGTTACACACGCGATTTTTCTTCTATTCTATAACCTGAGCAACGCCGGGTAGCCCTGCTAGTCTATTATATAAACGTCACCTGTCTGTATGGATGTATGTATGTATGTATGTATGTATGTATGTATGTATGTATGTATGTATGTATGTATGTATGTTGGTCTTCTCCTCCGATACTACCCAACAGACACTTACGCAGATGACATTATTAAAACCAGCCAGCCCCCAGACGTGCAATCTCTGAAAATTGGGGGGAAACGTTCATATTTTCGTATAGAAATGGCTCGAAACGTTGAGGGGGGGGAGGATGTTTTAAAAAATCAAGACATAGTACAAAAACGATTTGCGCATGCGTGAAATATATGTCAAGACCATTTTGAACGCGCCAAATATGAAAAACGTAAGTTTACGTACTTTTTTTATTTGTTTCTGTAATCAACAATTATAAACAACTTAATTTTTATTTAAACAAAAAAATTCGCTAATATTATTTGTTTATTAAACGTATCGTAAAAAATATATATATATATGAGTTTATTATGCATTCTGTCCTCGTGGGGAGACAAGTAAATACTGATACAAAAACATGTTTGTTTAGTTTCGCAACGTGAAACGCAATATATTTTAATAAATAAACAAAATAAATACATTTTAAAACATAACCGTACATTGGCCTCACCATCCATAATCAACAATTAAGATCGATAATTTTATTTACAAATATTTCTATAACTTAATTTTTTTGTTTATTAAACGTATCGTAAAAAAAAAAACACGATATGACTTTATTATGCAATCTCCCTTCGTGGGGACGCAAGTAAATATTTACATTTCTCTTCGTAAGCGAAATAAAACGGTATTTTCACACTTAAATAAAAACATTTGACTGACAAGTGTTCATTCCCCCCCCAAAAAAAACACAACAAATTAAAATATATTTATTGCTAATATTATTTGTTTATTAAACGTATCGTAAAAAAAATATATATATATGAGTTTATTATGCATTCTGTCCTCGTGGGGAGACAAGTAAATACTGATACAAAAACATGTTTGTTTAGTTTCGCAACGTGAAACGCAATATATTTTAATAAATAAACTAAATGTATACATTTTAAAACATAACCGTACATTAGGCATAATCAACAATTAAGATCGCTAATTTTATTTACAAATATTTCTATAACTTAATTTTTTTGTTTATTAAACGTATCGTAAGAAAAAAAAACACTATATCATTTTTTTTTTTTTTTGGTAAATTTATAGAAGTGCACCTTTCGTATTTCGACCCCTAAAAAAAAAAGTTTCTACTTTTTTTGGCAAATTACATGTAAACAGCCTAAAAAAATATCTGCTAAGAAAAAAATTTATGAAAATTGTTATTATTTTATAATTTAGGAGGGGGGTATTTTCCTATATAAGTTATAAGTAAAGTGTGCACGCATTTCTGGTCCACCGAATCTCAACTCTCGTATGAATAATCCGATATTTCATATTATAATAATTTAAAAAAAAAATCACCTCTAACAATTAATATAAAAATTTTACGTTTTACTTATTTACATGAAGTTTATTAAAACAACTGTTACTTATACAGAATTTGAACTTTCTTAAAATCGTTTTAAACGATCACTATTGACAAAATAGTCAATAGAATTTGAATTCTTACAATGAAAAAAATCACTAACTACTCATTTCATTGATAAATTTTCACTTCAGACATTACTGTTGCCTACTTTCAGAAACTTTTCATTCATACAATAAGATAAATCGATGACTTTACATTCAGTCTGGCACTTCCGGTTGACTCGGTGGAATGAATGGAACTCTTCAATTATTAAGTCCAAGTGACGTTTGAAATGCAGAACTACCCTTACTTATTACAATAAAATATCAGAATTTGTTAAAGTTTTTGTATTGTTTTTTTTCTTATTTTTTAGAGTTTAAAGTTTTATTTTTATTTTATTTTTTAAAATGAAAAATCCGTGTAAACTGATTAAATGTTCCCCCACCCACCCCCACCTAAATATATAAGAGACAGCGACTACATAATAACGTGCCACCCATTATAAATAATATTACAATATTTTTATAAATAATATTACAATATTTTTAAGTATAAAAACTCATCCGACATAATCACATATGCATTCGTAAACGTCGATAATTAAATATGATACACTTCTTTTAAAGGCATTAGAACTTTACACGATAAAAAAACAATTGACAAATTCGGATATTTTCCATTATAATAAATTAAAAAAAAAAAAAATTAAACTCACAAAAAAAAAATAAAAAAACAATTGCTGAAATTTTTTAATAAACACTTACGACAATTAAGAGAAATTCAGACTAACACAGGACTCACTGCTTCAGTTATTTTTTTTGTGTGTGTGTAATCATTATGAACAATTTCTTTTTAATACATGACTTTAGTTTGATGTATGATTAGTAAAAAAAAAAAAAGATCACTGATCATCACAAACGAAGGACTCTATAATAATAACTCTATTGCAATAATAACTACGTCATAGCTCTCATGTTTTTAATTACCTATTCCTCAAAATCATAAAAGAAAGAACATTCTTTGGGGTGGATTCTTGATGATAGCAAGTCACTAATAAGAACTTAACACAAACATTTCAGTACTTTCATATTTTGAGTTTTAAAAAGTGATTATTAATGATGTACATTTTTAGCCACATCATTTTGATTACTGTACTCATTCAATTGAATAATATATTTTCTAATTTCATCTTCCATTTCAGACAATTTGGTTGTTTTTCCCAATTACATCTTTCATTTAAGTGAATTTGCCTACTTAGTTTCATTAACCACACAATCAACCTGGAGATTTCGATGATGACAATGTAGCTTGAAATTTATTTTTATATTCTTTTATATAAAATAAAATGAAGACTATAGCAAAAATCTTATTACAAATAATCAAAATGAGGACGGTTAAAAAAACGTTTTATTACTAAAACATCACGGTTGAACAATGTGTTTCTGTGATTGATATCATTAAGTGCTGCAGTTCCTTTTTTAAATTTGTGTTTTTATCTTTTGACACAATTACACATTCTCAAAAGACACATTAAAATAAAAATCACCCATTTAAATATAAAATTGTTTTTGTTTTTTTTTCATTATATTCTTGCTTGAAAGTGGTGAACAAACTTAAAATAAATGTGTTTCAATATATTGAGCAATAAACTAATAATTTTTCTTAAATATGTTAAGCACATTTTTTTACTATTGTTTTGTTGTTCATGCCTAGGTTTATAATCTGAAACAAACTCAGGAGCAATACATTATTACTGCACTAGGACACTTTCTAAATGTTGTATTTTGTAGAAAACACTGATCAGTTCCCTAGATGCAACAGATGTGTGCAATAATGCAGTAGGACACTCAAAACATAGTAAATGCTGCATTCGGATGTACTTAATACTCTAGATAGAGCAAGTATGTGTTATAATATAGTGTGACTCTTAGTATGTCTTATGGTGAATCTAACAGTGCACAATATCATAGAGATAGCATGTGTGTAATTTACTAATGGATATATACTAAATCAGTAACTGTTCAATATGTTTGATAGAACAGTGTAACACTTGGTAAGGTGTACCTGCTTAATCTGTCGGTGTTCTTTACCCTAAATACAGCAGCTTTCTGTAAATTCGGTCTATTCTACTTTTAACTAGAATGATCAGTCACCACAATACCACATTTACTCATAACCTTATATTTGCTTTTTGCTTTATTGAACAAGTTGTAAACTTTCATTCTTTTTAGTTTTTACGTACGTTAACCAAACACTTAAACTGGTACCGACTTCAGTTACCAATTAAGGGTTGTAGCATCCATCTGAACAAATACTAAACTTTGAATTATTTACTTGCAGAAAATATGAAAAAATTACATTCAAAACAAGGCTTTCAAAAGTGTTCTAAAGTAATAAAAATGTATATCCTACTATAACTAGAATGTTAGTCACCACAATACCACATTTACTCATAACACAAATTAGACACAAGACAGTCAGAAGTGTGGGAAAGAGTGTCGTCGGTCATCATTGTTCTAACATATGAAAAAAAAAATATATATATATGTTAAATAACCCAGCTAAGACATTTGTTGCTGAGCAAGGTTAGTGGAAGGTTAACATAAAATAGTAAATTCTTTACAGTAAGGTAACATTGGCATTTTCCCTTTAATGTTATCAATAATTAAACACTGCTTTTAATGTTATCCAGTAAAAGAGAATAGCAAATCAGTCAGCATTTTTTTACATTGAAATTTAACAAGATCTAGGCGCTTGATTGTGATAGTGCTCTCTTGGCCTCCTTATTTTAAAAGTGCTCATTATCCTACATAGAACGAGTGTTTAATTAAATAGAGTTCAATATCCTAGATAGAGCAGGTGTGTTTATTATACACACCATAGCACAGGATTAAAAAAAAAAAAAATGATGTTCGGGGAGCAGTGAAACAGTGAAACAGTCAAAGCTGGAGGTTTGGGAAAAGATTCAGAGCTTGCAGTATATGAAAGAGTCACCCTGATGTTTAAGGAGTCGGAGCCAGCTCTTCAGGAAGTAGTCAGGTCCTAATTGTTCGGGTAGGAGTCAGAGCCTGATGTTCAGGAAAGAGTCAAGGCCTGGAGTTCAACCCGAATGGTATATTACGGAGTCTGAGTAGAATGTAATAGGAAGGGTCCCCATTGTTAGCACTATTATTTATATTCATATAAAATAATGTCTCGATCGGTGAATTTAAAAGAAAAAATTATTCTTCCCCATTGATACCATTTATTATATTCATATAAAATATTTAATCGGTGATCAACCTAGGTTATTTAATCTAACATACACAAACATGAAAGAAGTAAATAGACACCATTATTATCATTAACAAAGACTGCTGTCAGAGGGGCCTGATCGACCTAGGTTATTTTATCTAACATACACGGACATGAAGAAGTAAATAAACAAACACCCTTATTAACAATACTAATGAAGACAAATATGGTACTTTTAATAGAAATGTTACATTTTTACTCCAGGGAATGGAGAGGTAGTGCAGAGTTTTGGGGAGGCCGGAGATAGTGTAGCCAGGGTGAATTGGCAACCATGTACGTGACATCTTTTACTCCTGGCAACTGTGGAAGGAGGCGACTGGAGAAGTGATCGCCGTGCAACGCCAATAGGTACGTATATAGTATGCGCACCGGGGCTGTAATAGGTACGTAAGAATCTAAAACAAACGAATAAACAAAACAAAATTGACAACTGAAATGTGTAGAACACAATAAAAATACCAATATTCATTGTCATCATGTTCTTTTTCAGTAAGTCACCAATTTCAAACTCCTCAAGAGTTTTCAGAATTCTAAATTCATTTTAACTCCCAACATGACCTAAAGTCTAAATAGGTAAGAATCTAAAATCAACAGATAAACAAAAAAAAATTGACAACTGAAATGTGTAGAACACAATAAAAATTCCAATATTCATTGTCATCATGTTTTTTTTCAGTAAGTCACCAATTTCAAACTCCTCAAGAGTTTTCAGAATTCTAAATTCATTTTAACTACATTTTGTTTATACAAATTACCAATTCTAAAATGACAACTCTCCCAGAGTTTAGAATAATTAAATAATGAATGATGCCCCCCCCCTGAGTTGAGAATAATTAGAAAATGAATGACACATCCACCAGAGTTGAGAATGACTTAAAAATGAATGACACCTCTCCAGAGTTGAGAATAACTTAAAAATGAATGACAGTTGTGAATTGACTAAAAGAACATGGTTTTGGTTGTTTAACATCCAAACATGCTTCCCAAAATCCAACCTCTGGTCCCCGTTCTGGGAGGTGGTAACAGGGTAAAACAGTGTAAATGCTTAGGAGGTTATGGATGTAACTTTACACCAGTTATTATAGCCCGTTTCACTCTGTATAACCCTGGCTAACAAGGCTCTGGTAATGTATTCTTCAACTATTTTGTTTCAAACAAGTATTTTTATTTGCTTGCTATTTAATCTATTAGTCTGTCGATGTTACATTCAATAAACAGCATGTGTATTATTCTATTAACTATGCAACACCATATAAATACTGCTACATGATATAAACCAAACCATGCACACAGATGAAGCAAGGGAGACAGTCGGACAGATAGGGGAAAACAGTCATTATCAGAGAAAATATTTTTGTTTACTTTTTTGGTGCACATTCTTTTTTTTATAATTATTTTCACTTTCTAAGTAAATGTTTGAAAACTATTAGCACTGAAACTTAGTGAAAACAATGGCACTTTGGTGAGAAGTGAAATGACTGTATAGTCCCATTGAGACTCCCTCGTGAATATAGTAAAGCACCTCACCCAACAGGCAATAGTAAATACATCTCCTATTAGAAAGTTACACAAAGGAAAACGTCAACACAAATTTACACTAGAGTATTGATTTACTCCTCTCCAGGAGTTAGGCACAAGGCCAGTTTTTATCTTACTCCCACAAGTCGGGTTGGGAAAGTGGGGTTTAAAAATTGCCTGGGCAGCCCCGTCGGCATTCCCCGGTAGGGGCGCCTCAGGCAGTAAGCAATAAACTTACTCCTCCCCAAAGAGGGGAGGCAAAGCCTGGGAAGGTGGACCTCCTAGAACTGCACAGGACAGACCCATAGACCGGCGTAAATCAAGCCCCGAAGGCCAAGACGATACCAGTTTATGGGGTGCAGTATCCATCGGAACAGATACTACACTTTGATCTTAGCCAAAAGGCGTTATTTAACCCCCACCCACAATAGGAATATGTGACAGAAGGACTGAAAGTGGGATTTGAAAAGCCAGCGCTCGAGAAGGTGAGCACTCTGGCCATTAAAAATTGCCTGGGCAGCCCCGTCGGCATTCCCCGGTAGGGGCGCCTCAGGCAGTAAGCAATTAACTTACTCCTCCCCAAAGAGGGGAGGTAAAACCTGGGAGGGTGGACCTCCTAGAACTGCACAGGACAGATCAGACCCACAGACCGGCGGAAACCAAGCCCCAGAAGGCCAAGACAATACCGATCTATGACGTGCAGTATCCATCGGAACAGATACTACACTTTGATCTTAGCCAAAAGGCGTTATTTAACCCCCACCCACAATAGGAATATGTGACACAAGGTCGGAAAGTGGGATTTGAAAAGCCAGCGCTCGAGAAGATGAGCACTCTGGCCATTAAAAATTGCCTGGGCAGCCCTGTCGGCATTCCCCGGCAGGGGCGCCTCAGGCAGCAAGCAATTAACTTACTCCTCCCTAAAGAGGGGAGGTAAAGCCTGGGAGGGTGGACCTCCTAGAACTGCACAGGACAGATCAGACCCACAGACCGGCGGAAACCAAGCCCCGAAGGCCAAAACAACACCGATCCATGAAGTGCAGCACCCATCGGAACAGATATTACACTTTGATCTTAGCAAAATGGCCAAGCTATTTTACTACTAAACAATATCTTAGTTCTGTTTCAGTTTGGAATTGCTTAACAGCCTGAGACCCCCCAGTACCAGAAAATCTCAATTGAAGCAGCCTTTTTCAATAGAGTACAGCATTTGTTCTTTGTAATTATATATCTTTTACTACAAAACTATCTATTTTTAAACAAACTGCATTTTATCCTTTTCTATTCACAATTCAGAACACCTTTGAAATAGATTCCTTTATGTTCTATATATTTGATGCTTTCTTTCCTTCAGATTTGATTATCAGAGTCCGGCTTTACCACAATTTGAATTAAGAGAAATTCAGACTACCCATTATCTTATGCATGGATTAATAGACACCATTTATTCTTATAAACACAGGACTCACTGCTTCAGTTATTTTTTGTGTTTGTGTGTAATCGTTATGAACAATTTCTTTTTAATACATGACTTTAGTTTGATGTATGATTAGTAAAAAAAAAATTTAAAAAAAAGATCAGTGATCATCACAAACGAAGGACTCTGTTCTTGCAATAATAACTACGTCATAGCTCTCATGTTTTTAATTATCTATTCCTCAAAATCATAAAAGAAAGAACATTCTTTGGGGTGGATTCTTGATGATAGCAAGTCACTAATAAGAACTTAACACAAACATTTCAGTACTTTCATATTTTGAGTTTTAAAAAGTGATTATTAATGATGTACATTTTTAGCCACATCATTTTGATTACTGTACTCATTCAATTGAATAGTATATTTTCTAATTTCATCTTCCATTTCAGACAATTTGGTTGTTTTTCCCAATTACATATTTCATTTAAGTGAATTTGCCTACTTAGTTTCATTAACCACACAATCAACCTGGAGATTTCGATGATGACAATGTAGCTTGAAATTTATTTTTATATTCTTTTATATAAAATGAAGACTATAGCAAAAATCTTATTACAAATAATCAAAATGAGGACGGTTAAAAAAACGTTTTATTACTAAAACATCACGGTTGAACAATGTGTTTCTGTGATTGATATCATTAAGTGCTGCAGTTCCTTTTTTAAATTTGTGTTTTTATCTTTTGACACAATTACACATTCTCAAAAGACACATTAAAATAAAAATCACCCATTTAAATATAAAATTGTTTTTGTTTTTTTCATTATATTCTTGCTTGAAAGTGGTGAACAAACTTAAAATAAATGTGTTTCAATATATTGAGCAATAAACTAATCATTTTTCATAAATATGTTAAGCACATTTTTTTACTATTGTTTTGTTGTTCATGCCTAGGTTTATAATCTGAAACAAACTCAGGAGCAATACATTATTACTGCACTAGGACACTTTCTAAATGTTATATTTTGTAGAAAACACTGATCAGTTCCCTAGATGCAACAGATGTGTGCAATAATGCAGTAGGACACTCAAAACATAGTAAATGCTGCATTCGGATGTACTTAATACTCTAGATAGAGCAAGTATGTGTTATAATATAGTGTGACTCTTAGTATGTCTTATGGTGAATCTAACAGTGCACAATATCATAGAGATAGCATGTGTGTAATTTACAAATGGATATATACTAAATCAGTAACTGTTCAATATGTTAGATAGAACAGTGTAACACTTGGTAAGGTGTACCTGCTTAATCTGTCGGTGTTCTTTACCCTAAATACAGCAGCTTTCTGTAAATTCGGTCTATTCTACTTTTAACTAGAATGATCAGTCACCACAATACCACATTTACTCATAACCTTATATTTGCTTTTTGCTTTATTGAACAAGTTGTAAACTTTCATTCTTTTTAGTTTTTATGGACGTTAACCAAACACTTAGACTGGTACCGACTTCAGTTACCAATTAAGGGTTGTAGCATCCATCTGAACAAATACTAAACTTTGAATTATTTACTTGCAGAAAATATGAAAAAATTACATTCAAAACAAGGCTTTCAAAAGTGTTCTAAAGTAATAAAAATGTATATCCTACTATAACTAGAATGTTAGTCACCACAATACCACATTTACTCATAACACAAATTAGACACAAGACCATCAGAAGTGTGGGAAAGAGTGTCGTCGGTCATCATTGTTCTAACATATGAAAAAAAATTAATATTTCTATGTTTCCCCAGCTAAGACATTTTTTGCTGAGCAAGGTTAGTGGAAGGTTAACATAAAATAGTAAATTCTTTACAGTAAGGTAACATTGGCATTTTCCCTTTAATGTTATCAATAATTAAACACTGCTTTTAATGTTATCCAGTAAAAGAGAATAGCAAATCAGTCATCATTTTTTTACATTGAAATTTAACAAGTTCTAGGCGCTTGATTGTGATAGTGCTCTCTTGACCTCCTTATTTTACAAGTGCTCATTATCCTACATAGAACGAGTGTTTAATTAAATAGAGTTCAATATCCTAGATAGAGCAGATGTGTTTATTATACACACCATAGCACAGGATTAAAAAAAAACAAACTGATGTTCGGGGAGCAGTGAAACAGTGAAACAGTCAAAGCTGGAGGTTCGGGAAAAGATTCAGAGCTTGCAGTATATGAAAGAGTCACCCTGATGTTTAAGGAGTCGGAGCCAGCTCTTCAGGAAGTAGTCAGGTCCTAATTGTTCGGGTAGGAGTCAGAGCCTGATGTTCAGGAAAGAGTCAAGGCCTGGAGTTCAACCCGAATGGTATATTACGGAGTCTGAGTAGAATGTAATAGGAAGGGTCCCCATTGTTAGCACTATTATTTATATTCATATAAAATAATGTCTCGATCGGTGAATTTAAAAGAAAAAATTATTCTTCCCCATTGATACCATTTATTATATTCATATAAAATATTTAATCGGTGATCAACCTAGGTTATTTAATCTAACATACACAAACATGAAAGAAGTAAATAGACACCATTATTATCATTAACAAAGACTGCTGTCAGAGGGGCCTGATCAACCTAGGTTATTTTATCTAACATACACGGACATGAAGAAGTAAATAAACAAACACCCTTAGTAACAATACTAATGAAGACAAATATGGTACTTTTAATAGAAATGTTACATTTTTACTCCAGGGAATGGAGAGGTAGTGCAGAGTTTTGGGGAGGCCTGAAAATAGTGTAGCCAGGGTGAATTGGCAACCATGTACGTGACATCTTTTACTCCTGGCAACTGTGGAAGGAGGACGACTGGAGAAGTGATCCCCGTGCAACGCCAATAGGTACGTATATAGTATGCGCACCGAGTCTGTAATAGGTACGTAAGAATCTAAAACAAACAGATAAACAAAACAAAATTGACAACTGAAATGTGTAGAACACAATAAAAATTCCAATATTAATTGTCATCATGTTCTTTTCCAGTAAGTCACCAATTTCAAACTCCTCAAGAGTTTTCAGAATTCTAAACTCATTTTAACTACATTTTGTTTATACAAATTACCAATTCTAAAATGACAACTCTCCCAGAGTTTAGAATAATTAAATAATGAATGATGCCCCCCCCCTGAGTTGAGAATAATTAGAAAATGAATGACACATCCACCAGAGTTGAGAATGACTTAAAAATGAATGACACCTCTCCAGAGTTGAGAATAACTTAAAAATGAATGACAGTTGAGAATTGACTAAAAGAACATGGTTTTGGTTGTTTAACATCCAAACATGCCTCCCAAAATCCAACCTCTGGTCCCCGTTCTGGGAGGTGGTAACAGGGTAAAACAGTGTAAATGCTTAGGAGGTTATGGATGTAACTTTACACCAGTTATTATAGCCCGTTTCACTCTGTATAACCCTGGCTAACAAGGCTCTGGTAATGTATTCTTCAACTATTTTGTTTCAAACAAGTATTTTTATTTGCTTGCTATTTAATCTATTAGTCTGTCGATGTTACATTCAATAAACAGCATGTGTATTATTCTATTAACTATGCAACACCATATAAATACTGCTACATGATATAAACCAAACCATGCACACAGATGAAGCAAGGGAGACAGTCAGACAGATAGGGGAAAACAGTCATTATCAGAGAAAATATTTTTGTTTACTTTTTTGGTGCACATTCTTTTTTTTATAATTATTTTCACTTTCTAAGTAAATGTTTGAAAACTATTAGCACTGAAACTTAGTGAAAACAATGGCACTTTGGTGAGAAGTGAAATGACTGTATAGTCCCATTGAGACTCCCTCGTGAATATAGTAAAGCACCTCACCCAACAGGCAATAGTAAATACATCTCCTATTAGAAAGTTACACAAAGGAAAACGTCAACACAAATTTACACTAGAGTATTGATTTACTCCTCTCCAGGAGTTAGGCACAAGGCCAGTTTTTATCTTACTCCCACAAGTCGGGTTGGGAAAATGGGGTTTAAAAATTGCCTGGGCAGCCCCGTCGGCATTCCCCGGTAGGGGCGCCTCAGGCAGTAAGCAATAAACTTACTCCTCCCCAAAGAGGGGAGGCAAAGCCTGGGAAGGTGGACCTACTAGAACTGCACAGGACAGACCCATAGACCGGCGTAAATCAAGCCCCGAAGGCCAAGACGATACCAGTTTATGGGGTGCAGTATCAATCGGAACAGATACTACACTTTAATCTTAGCCAAAAGGCGTTATTTAACCCCCACCCACAATAGGAATATGTGACAGAAGGACTGAAAGTGGGATTTGAAAAGCCAGCGCTCGAGAAGGTGAGCACTCTGGCCATTAAAAATTGCTTGGGCAGCCCTGTCGGCATTCCCCGGTAGGGGCGCCTCAGGCAGTAAGCAATTAACTTACTCCTTCCCAAAGAGGGGAGGTAAAACCTGGGAGGGTGGACCTCCTAGAACTGCACAGGACAGATCAGACCCACAGACCGGCGGAAACCAAGCCCCAGAAGGCCAAGACAATACCGATCTATGAAGTGCAGTATCCATCGGAACAGATACTACACTTTGATCTTAGCCAAAAGGCGTTATTTAACCCCCACCCACAATAGGAATATGTGACACAAGGACTGACAGTGGGATTTGAAAAGCCAGCGCTCGAGAAGGTGAGCACTCTGGCCATTAAAAATTGCCTGGGCAACCCTGTCGACATTCCCCGGCAGGGGCGTTTCAGGCAGCAAGCAATTAACTTACTCCTCCCCAAAGAGGGGAGGTAAAGCCTGGGAGGGTGGACCTCCTAGAACTGCACAGGACAGATCAGACCCACAGACCGGCGGAAACCAAGCCCCGAAGGCCAAAACAACACCGATCCATGAAGTGCAGCACCCATCAGAACAGATACCACACTTTGATCTTAGCAAAATGGCCAAGCTATTTTACTACTAAACAATATCTTAGTTCTGTTTCAGTTTGGAATTGCTTAACAGCCTGAGACCCCCCAGTACCAGAAAATCTCAATTGAAGCAGCCTTTTTCAATAGAGTACAGCATTTGTTCTTTGTAATTATATATCTTTTACTACAAAACTATCTATTTTTAAACAAACTGCATTTTATCCTTTTCTATTCACAATTCAGAACACCTTTTAAATAGATTCCTTTATGTTCTATATATTTGATGCTTTCTTTCCTTCAGATTTGATTATCAGAGTCCGGCTTTACCACAATTTGAATTAAGAGAAATTCAGACTACCCATTATCTTATGCATGGATTAATAGACACCATTTATTCTTATAAACACAGGACTCACTGCTTCAGTTATTTTTTGTGTTTGTGTGTAATCGTTATGAACAATTTCTTTTTAATACATGACTTTAGTTTGATGTATGATTAGTAAAAAAAAAATTTAAAAAAAAGATCAGTGATCATCACAAACGAAGGACTCTGTTCTTGCAATAATAACTACGTCATAGCTCTCATGTTTTTAATTATCTATTCCTCAAAATCATAAAAGAAAGAACATTCTTTGGGGTGGATTCTTGATGATAGCAAGTCACTAATAAGAACTTAACACAAACATTTCAGTACTTTCATGCTGTCAGAGGGGCCTGATCAACCTAGGTTATTTTATCTAACATACACGGACATGAAGAAGTAAATAAACAAACACCCTTATTAACAATACTAATGAAGACAAATATGGTACTTTTAATAGAAATGTTACATTTTTACTCCAGGGAATGGAGAGGTAGTGCAGAGTTTTGGGGAGGCCTGAAAATAGTGGAAGGTTAACATAAAATAGTAAATTCTTTACAGTAAGGTAACATTGGCATTTTCCCTTTAATGTTATAATTAAACACTGCTTTTAATGTTATCCAGTAAAAGAGAATAGCAAATCAGTCATCATTTTTTTACATTGAAATTTAACAAGTTCTAGGCGCTTGATTGTGATAGTGCTCTCTTGGCCTCCTTGTTTTAAAAGTGCTCATTATCCTACATAGAACGAGTGTTTAATTAAATAGAGTTCAATATCCTAGATAGAGCAGATGTGTTTATTATACACACCATAGCACAGGATTAAAAAAAACAAACTGATGTTCGGGGAGCAGTGAAACAGTGAAACAGTCAAAGCTGGAAGTTCGGGAAAAGATTCAGAGCTTGCAGTATATGAAAGAGTCACCCTGATGTTTAAGGAGTCGGAGCCAGCTCTTCAGGAAGTAGTCAGGTCCTAATTGTTCGGGTAGGAGTCAGAGCCTGATGTTCAGGAAAGAGTCAAGGCCTGGAGTTCAACCCGAATGGTATATTACGGAGTCTGAGTAGAATGTAATAGGAAGGGTCCCCATTGTTAGCACTATTATTTATATTCATATAAAATAATGTCTCGATCGGTGAATTTAAAAGAAAAAATTATTCTTCCCCATTGATACCATTTATTATATTCATATAAAATATTTAATCGGTGATCAACCTAGGTTATTTAATCTAACATACACAAACATGAAAGAAGTAAATAGACACCATTATTATCATTAACAAAGACTGCTGTCAGAGGGGCCTGATTGACCTAGGTTATTTTATCTAACATACACGGACATGAAGAAGTAAATAAACAAACACCCTTATTAACATTAATAATGAAGACAAATATGGTACTTTTAATAGAAATATTACATTTTTACTCAAGGGAATGGAGAGGTAGTGCAGAGTTTTGGGGAGGCCGGAGATAGTGTAGCCAGGGTGAATTGGCAACCATGTACGTGACATCTTTTACTCCTGGCAACTGTGGAAGGAGGGCGACTGGAGAAGTGATCCCCGTGCAACGCCAATAGGTACGTATATAGTATGCGCACCGGGGCTGTAATAGGTACGTATATAGCATGTGAACAGGGATGGTGATAAGTAAGTACATACCATGCGCACCTGGGCGACAATAGATACGGATTTAGCATTCACACCAGAGTGGCGATAGGTACTTATATATTATGTACCTATATAGAAGGCACAGACAGAGGTGGTACTTTTTATAGAAATACTAGCAGGGCTACCCGGCGTTGCTCGGGGTCATAAAAACATATATTTGAAGAAAGATCGTGTGTGTCACATCTTTATATTCAAACTTTTATGTCCGCCCCCTCTCTCTATAGCCGTCTCTTTATCTGCTACCTTTCTCTTCCCTGGTCGCCCCATTTCGCCGCTACTTTCTAATTTTGCCTTTTGCAAAAGCTGTTTCTTCCCCACCATTTCTCCTATTGCCCAGGGTAATAGTATGACATATTTCTATAAAAAGTAACACCTCTATCTGCGCCTTCTATATAGGTACTTATCTCCACCCCGGTGTTCATATTATATACGTATCTATCATCACCCCGGTGCGCATACTATATATGTACCTATCGCCGCCCCAGTGCACATACTATATATGTACCTATCGCCGCCCCGGTGCAGATACTATTTAAGTACCTATCGCCGCCCCGTTGCGAATGCTAAATAGTACCTATCGTTGCCCCAGTGTGAATGCTAAATACATACCTATTGCGCCCCGGTGTGCATGCTACATAAGTACCTATCGCTGCCCTAGTGCGAATACTAAACACATACCAATTGCGCCCCGGTGTGCATGCTACATAAGTACCTATCGCTGCCCAAGTGCGAATAATTAATATGTACATATTGCCGCTTTAGTGTGAATGCTAAATACGTACCTATCGCCGGCCCAGTGCGAATGCTAAATACGTACCTATAGCCGCCCTGGGGCGAATGCTAAATACGTACCTATAGCCGCCCCGGTGCGAATGCTAAATACGTACCTATCACCACCACGGTGCGAATGCGAAATACATACCTTTCGCCGCCCCGGTGCGCGTGCTATATATGTACTGATCGCCGCCGCAGAGCGCATGCTATGTACGTACTTATTGCTGCCCATGTGTACATGCTATATACGTAGCTATCGCCACCCCTGAATTCTGAATACGTACCTATCTCCGCCCTGGTGTGGAAGCTAAATACGTACATATCGCCGCCCCGGTGCGAATGCTAAATACATACCTATCGCCGCCCCGGTGTGAATTCTAAATACGTACCTATCGCCGCCCCGGTGTGAATTCTAAATACGTACCTATCGCCGCCCCGGTGCGGAAGCTAAATACGTACATATCGCCACCCCGGTGCGAATGCTAAATACATACCTATCGCTGCCCCGGTGTGAATGCTAAATACATACCTATCGCCGCCCCGGTGTGAATCCTAAATACGTACCTATCGCCGCCCCGGTGTGAATTTTAAATATGTACCTTTCGCCGACCCTGTGCGTGTGCTATATACGTACCTATCGCCGCCCCGGTGCGCGTGCTATATATGAACCGATCGCTGCCTCAGTGCGCATGCTAAATACATACCTATCACTGCCCCGGTGCGCATACTATATACGTACTTATTACCGCCCATGTGCACATGCTATATAAGTACCTATCACCACCGCTGAATGCTAAATAAGTACCTATCGCCGCCCCGGTGTGGAAGCTAAATACGTACATATCGCCGTCCCTAAATTTGGGCAAACCCCTAAAAAATTTGGCCATACCCCTAAAATTTTCCCCGACCCCTAAATCTCTCCAGCCCCTAATTTTTCACTCTCCCCCAACCATGAGAAATATTTTGACTTCAAAACAAAAAAAAGCAAAAAAATTTGGCCTGACCCCTAAAAAGTTCGTCCTGACCCCTACAATTTTCCCGACCCCTAAATCTCTCCGGCCCCCTAATTTTTCACTCTCCCCCAACCATGAAAAATATTTTGAGTTCAAAACAAAAAAAAACAAAAAAATTTGGCCTGAACCCTAAAAATTTCGTCCTGACCCCTAAAATTTTCCCCGACCCCTGAATCTCTCCAGCCCCCTAATTTTTCACTCTCCCCCAACGATGAGAAATATTTTGACTTCAAAACAAAAACAAACAAAAAAATTTGGCCTGACCCCTAAAAAGTTCCGCCTGACCCCTAAAATTTTCCCCGACCCCTAAATCTCGCTAGCCCCCTAATTTTTCACTCTCCCCCAACCATGAGAAATATTTTGACTTTAAAACAAAAAAAAGTAAAAAAATTTGGCCTGACCCCTAAAAAGTTCGGCCTGATCCCTAAAATTTCCCCCGACCCCTAAATCTCTCCAGCCCCCTAATTTTTCACTCTCCCCCAACCCTGAGAAATATTTTCAGTTCAAAACCAAAAAAAAAGAAAAAAATTTGGCCTGACCCCTAAAAAGTTCGTTCTGACCCCTAAAATTTTCCCCGACCCCTAAATCTCTCCAGCCCCCTAATTTTTCACTCTCCTCCAACCCTGAGAAATATTTTGACTTCAAAACAAAAAAAAACAAAAATATTTGGCCTGACCCCTAAAAAGTTCGTCCTGACCCCTAAAATTTTCCCCGACCCCTAAATCTCTCCAGCCCCCTAATTTTTCACTCTCCCCCAACCATGAGATATATTTTGACTTCAAAACAAAAAAAAACAAAAAAATTTTGCCTGACCCCTAAAAAGTGCGTCCTGACCCCTAAAATTTTCCCCGACCCCTAAATCTCTCCAGCCCCCTAATTTTTCACTCTCCTCCCACCATGAGAAATATTTGGACTTCAAAACAAAAAAAACAAAAAAATTTGGCCTGACCCCTAAAAAGTTCGTCCTGACCCCTAAAATTTTCCCCGACCCCTAAATCTCTCCAGCCCCCTAATTTTTCACTCTTCCCCAACCCTGAGAAATATTTTGACTTCAAAACAAAAAAAAACAAAAAAAAAGAAAAAAATTTGGCCTGACCTCTAAAAAGTTCGTCCTGACCCCTAAAATTTTCCCCGACCCCTAAATCTCTCTAGCCCCCTAATTTTTCACTCTCCTCCAACCCTGAGAAATATTTTGACTTCAAAACAAAAAAAAAAAAAAATATATGGCCTGACCCCTAAAAAGTTCGTCCTGACCCCTAAAATTTTCCCCGACCCCTAAATCTCTCCAGCCCCCTAATTTTTCACTCTCCTCCCACCATGAGAAATATTTGGACTTAAAAACAAAAAAAACAAAAAAATTTGGCCTGACCCTAAAAAGTTCGTCCTGAACCCTAAAATTTTCCCCGACCCCTAAATCTCTCTAGCCCCCTAATTTTTCACTCTCCTACAACCCTGAGAAATATTTTGACTTCAAAAAAAAAAAAAAAAAATATTTGGCCTGACCCCTAAAAAGTTCGTCCTGACCCCTAAAATTTTCACCGACCCCTAAATCTCCCCAGCCCCCTAATTTTTCACTCTCCCCCAACCATGAGAAATATTTTGAGTTCAAAAACAAAAAAATTTTGTTTGACCCCTAAAAACTGCGTCCTGGCCCCTAAAATTTTTGCCGACCCCTAAATCTCTCCAGCCCCCTAATTTTTCACTCTCCCCCAACCATGAGATATATTTTGACTTCAAAACAAAAAAAAACAAAAAAATTTGGCCTGACCCCTAAAAAGTTCGTCCTGACCCCTAAAATTTTCCCCGACCCCTAAATCTCTCCAGCCCCCTAATTTTTCACTCTCCTCCCACCATGAGAAATATTTGGACTTCAAAACAAAAAAAAAAAAAAAAAAAAAAAAAATTTGGCCTGACCCCTAAAAAGTTCGTCCTGACCCCTAAAATTTTCCCCGACCCCTAAATCTCTCTAGCCCCCTAATTTTTCACTCTCCCCCAACCCTGAGATATATTTTGAGTTCAAAACAAAAAAAAAGCAAAAAAATTTGGCCTGACCCCTAAAAAGTTCGTCCTGACCCCTAAAATTTTCCCGACCCCTAAATCTCTCCGGCCCCCTAATTTTTCACTCTCCCCCAACGATGAGAAATATTTTGACTTCAAAACAAAAACAAACAAAAAAATTTGGCCTGACCCCTAAAAAGTTACGCCTGACCCCTAAAATTTTCCCGACCCCTAAATCTCGCTAGCCCCCTAATTTTTCACTCTCCCCCAACCATGAGAAATATTTTGACTTTAAAACAAAAAAAAGTAAAAAAATTTGGCCTGACCCCTAAAAAGTTCGGCTTGATCCCTAAAATATCCCCCGACCCCTAAATCTCTCCAGCCCCCTAATTTTTCACTCTCCCCCAACCCTGAGAAATATTTTGACTTCAAAACAAAAAAAAAAAAAAAAAAAAAAAAATTTGGCCTGACCCCTAAAAAGTTCGTCCTGACCCCTAATATTTTCCCCGTCCCCTAAATCTCTCCAGCCCCCTAATTTTTTACTCTCCCCCAACCATGAGAAATATTTTGAGTTCAAAACCAAAAAAAAAAAAAAAATTTGGCCTGACCCCTAAAAAGTGCGTCCTGACCCCTAAAATTTTCCCCGACCCCTAAATCTCTCCAGCCCCCTAAATTTTTCACTCTCCCCCAACCCTGAGAAATATTTTCAGTTCAAAACCAAAAAAAAAAAAAAAAATTGGCCTGACCCCTAAAAAGTTCGTTCTGACCCCTAAAATTTTCCCCGACCCCTAAATCTCTCCAGCCCCCTAATTTTTCACTCTCCTCCAACCCTGAGAAATATTTTGACTTCAAAACAAAAAAAAACAAAAATATTTGGCCTGAATACTAAAAAGTTCGTCCTGACCCCTAAAATTTTCCCCGACCCCTAAATCTCTCCAGCCCCCTAATTTTTCACTCTCCCCCAACCCTGAGAAATATTTTGACTTCAAAAAAAAAAAAAAAAAAAAAAAAAAAATTTGGCCTGACCCCTAAAAAGTTCGTCCTGACCCCTAAAATTTTCCCCGACCCCTAAATCTCTCCAGCCCCCTAATTTTTCACTCTCCCCCAACCATGAGAAATATTTTGAGTTCAAAACCAAAAAAAAGAAAAAAATTTGGCCTGACCCCTAAAAAGTTCGTCCTGACCCCTAAAATTTTCCCCGACCCCTAAATCTCTCCAGCCCCCTAATTTTTCACTTTCCACCAACCATGAGAAATATTTTGAGTTCAAAACCAAAAAAAGAAAAAAATTTGGCCTGACCCCTAAAAAGTTCCGCCTGACCCCTAAAATTTTCCCCGACCCCTCAATCTCTCCAGCCTCCTAATTTTTAACTCTCCCCCAACCCTAAGAAATATTTTGAGTTCATAACAAAAAAATGTTATGTAACATGTATACAAATATTAGTGAAAACAATGGTGGAGCATAATTATTTCTCTTTTTACTTTACTTATTGAGACGTTATTTAACATGTATAAAAATATAAGTGAACACAATGGTGGAGCATAATTATTTTTCTTCTTTCTTTACTTATTGAGACGTTATTTAATATGTATACAAATATTAGTGAAAACAGTGGCGGAGCATAATTATTTCTCTTTTTACTTTACTTATTGAGACGTTATATCATATGTATACAAATATTAGTGAAAACAATGGTGGAGCATAATTATTTTTCTTCTTACTTTACTTATTGAGACGTTATTTAATATGTATACAAATATTAGTGAAAACAGTCGTGGAGCATAATTATTTTTCTTCTTACTTTACTTATTGAGACGTTATTTAATATGTATACAAATATTAGTGAAAACAATGGTGGAGCATAATTATTTATTACTTTAATTTTACTGATACTACACTAACTTCACACCTCTCAAAAAGAAGGAGGTTATACCTGGGAGGATGGTATCATGTCAACAGAAGAAATGCAGTTAGGATTAAGCAACCCTGGCTTCACTACAAACTTGTGTTCAAAAAAGTGCCGTTATTGATTAACCAACCCTGGCTTCACTGTGGATTCATGTTCAAAAAAGTGCCGTTAGGAATTAAGCAACCCTTGCTTCACTATGGACTCATGTTCAAAAAAATGCCGTTAGGGATTAAGCAACAGTTGCTTCAATAAAAACTTATGTTTCGTTGGGATAAGGCAACCCGTGCTTCACTATAAACTCATGTTCAAAAAAAGTGCCGTTAGGGATTTCCTCTGACGTCATTTCCTGCTGAAATCGTGACTTTGCATTATGCCGACAATCCCCCATCTCCAAATTTGGCCTGAGGCGCACCACCGGCGAATGCCGACACTCCACCAAATTCGGCCTGAGTCGCTCACACCGGCGAATGCCGACACTCCCCCAAATTCGGCCTGAGGCGTTCATACTGGCGAATGCCGACACTCCTCCCTGAATTTCGCCTGAGGCGCCCCACCGCCGAATGCCGACACTCACCCTCCCCAGATTTCGCCTGAGGCGCCCCACCGCCGAATGCCGATACCCCCCCCCCCCTCTTCCCCAAATTTCTCCTGAGGCGCTCACACCGGCGAATGCCGACACCCCCACACCCACCCCAAATTTTCAATATGTATACAATATGTATAGAAATATTAGTGAAAACAATGGGGGAGCATACAAATATTAGTGAAAACAGTGGGGGAGCATAATTATTTATTACTTTAATTTTACTGATACTACACTAACTTCACACCTCTCAAAAAGGAGGAGGTAATACCTAGGAGGATGTTATCATGTCAACAGAAAAAATGTGGTTAAGATTAAGCAACCCTTGCTTCACTATGAACTTATGTTAAAAAAAGTGCCGTTATTGATTAAACAACACTTGCGTCACTATAAACGCATGTATCAAAAAGTGCCGTTACGAGTTAAGCAACCCTTGCATCACTATGGACTCGTGTTCAAAAAAGTGCCGTTAGTAAGTAAGCAACCCATGCTTGACTATGGACTCGTGTTCAAAAAAAGTGCCGTTTGAGATTAAGCAACACTTGCTTCACTATAAACTCATGTTCAAAAAAGAGCCGTTAGGGATTTCCTCTGACGTCATTTCCTGTTAAAATCATGACGGTGCATTATTTCTCAAATTCTTTGTTTTTTTCTCAAATTAGTACTAAACAACGTTGAAAATCGAGGAAAAAGGCACCCCCCCATTGGAGAAAAGTGCTCAGTCTACCCTCGAAGAGTCCATTTTTTTTTCCGGTTCTGAGATATTATACGTCCCGGGGCTGGCCGGTTATAATGATGTCAACCGTGTGACTGTTTGTTGGGTCCTCTCGGAGGAGTATCTGGACATACAAACAAACAGACAAACAAACAGACAAACATACAGACAACTGCCCTTTATATAGGAGACTAGCGGGGCTACCCGGCGTTGCTCGGGGTCATAAAAACATATATTTGAAGAAAGATCGTGTGTGTAACATCTTTATATTCAAACTTCTATGTCCGCCCCCTCTCTCTATAGCCGTCTCTTTATCTGCTACCTTTCTCTTTCCTGGTCGCCCCATTTCGCCGCTACTTTCTAATTTTGCCTTTTGCAAAAGCTGTTTCTTCCCCACCATTTCTCCTATTGCCCAGGGTAATAGTATGACATATTTCTATAAAAAGTAACACCTCTATCTGCGCCTTCTATATAGGTACTTATCTCCACCCCGCTGTTCATACTATATACGTATCTATCATCACCCTGGTGCGCATACTATATACGTACCTATCGCCGCCCCAGTGCACATACTATATACGTACCTATCGCCGCCCCGGTGCAGATACTATTTAAGTACCTATCGCCGCCCCGTTGCGAATGCTAAATAGTACCTATCGTTGCCCCGGTGTGAATGCTAAATACATACCTATTGCGCCCCGGTGTGCATGCTACATAAGTACCTATTGCTGCCCTAGTGCGAATACTAAAGACATACCAATTGCGCTCCGGTGTGCATGCTACATAAGTACCTATCACTGCCCTAGTGCGAATAATTAATATGTACATATTGCCGCTTTGGTGTGAATGCTAAATACGTACCTATCGCCGGCCCAGTGCGAATGCTAAATACGTACCTATAGCCGACCTGGTGCGAATGCTAAATACGTACCTATAGCCGCCCCAGTGCGAATGCTAAATACGTACCTATCACCACTACGGTGCGAATGCGAAATACATACCTGCCCGTGTGTACATGCTATATACGTAGCTATCGCCACCCCTGAATTCTGAATACGTACCTATCGCCGCCCTGATGTGGAAGCTAAATACGTACATATCGCCGCCCCGGTGCGAATCCTAAATACATACCTATCGCCGCCCCGGTGTGAATTCAAAATACGTACCTATTGCCGCCCCGGTGTGAATTCTAAATACGTACCTATCGCCGCCCCGGTGCAGAAGCTAAATACGTACATATCACTGCCCCGGTGCGAATGCTAAATACATACCTATCGCTGCCCCGGTGTGAATGCTAAATACATACCTATCGCCGCCCCGGTGTGAATGCTAAATACGTACCTATCGCCGCCCCGGTGTGAATTTTAAATATGTACCTTTCGCCGCCCGGTGTGAATTTTAAATATGTACCTTTCGCCACCCCTGTGCGCGTGCTATATACGTACCTATCGCCGCCCCGGTGCGCGTGCTATATATAAACCGATTGCTTCCTCAGTGCGCATGCTAAATACATACCTATCACTGCCCCGGTGTGCATACTATATACGTACTTATTACCGCCCATGTGCACATGCTATATAAGTACCTATCACCACTGCTGAATGCTAAATAAGTACCTATCGCCGCCCCGGTGTGGAAGCTAAATACAGACATATGGCCCCCCTTAAATTTGGGCAGACCCTAAAAAATTTGGCCTGACCCCTAAAATTTTCCCCGACCCCTCAATCTCTCCAGCCCCCTAATTGTTCACTCTCCCCCAACCCTGAAAAATATTTTGAGTTCAAAACCAAAAAAAAAAAAAAAATTTGGCCTAACCCCTAAAAAGTTCCGCCTGACCCCTAAAATTTTCCCCGACCCCTAAATCTCTCCAGCCCCCTAATTTTTCACTCTCCCCCAACCATGAGATATATTTTGACTTCAAAACAAAAAAAAACAAAAAAAAAGAAAAAAATTTGGCCTAACCCCTAAAAAGTTCGTCCTGACCCCTAAAATTTTCCTCGACCCCTAAATCTCTCCAGCCCCCTAATTTTTTACTCTCCTCCAACCATGAGAAATATTTTGACTTCAAAACAAAAAAAAACAAAAAAATTTGGCCTGACCCCTAAAAAGTTTGCCCTGACCCCTAAAATTTTCCCCGACCCCTAAATCTCTCCAGCCCCCTAATTTTTCACTCTCCCCCAACCCTGAGAAATATTTTGACTTCAAAACAAAAAAAAAGAAAAAAATTTGGCCTGACCCCTAAAAAGTTCGTCCTGACCCCTAAAATTTTCCCCGACCCCTAAATCTCTCCAGCCCCCTAATTTTTCACTCTCTTACAACCATGAGATATATTTTGACTTCAAAACAAAAAAAAAGAAAAAAATTTGGCCTGACCCCTAAAAAGTTCGTCCTGACCCCTAAAATTTTCCCCGGCCCCTAAATCTCTCCAGCCCCCTAATTTTTCACTCTCCCCCAACCCTGAGAAATATTTTGACTTCAAAACAAAAAAAAAACAAAAAAAAACAAAAAAATTTGGCCTGACCCCTAAAAAGTTCGTCTTGACCCCTAAAATTTTCCCCGACCCCTAAATCTCTCCAGCCTCCTAATTTTTCACTCTCTTACAACCATTAGATATATTTTGACTTCAAAACAAAAAAAAACAAAAAAATTTGGCCTGACCCCTAAAAAGTTCGTCCTGACCCCTAAAATTTTGCCCGACCCCTAAATCTCTCCAGCCCCCTAATTTTTCACTCTCCCCCAACCATGAGATATATTTTGACTTCCAAACAAAAAAAAACAAAAAAATTTGGCCTGACCCCTAAAAAGTTTGTCCTGACCCCTAAAATTTTCCCGGACCCCTAAATCTCTCCAGCCCCCTAATTTTGCACTCTCCCCCAACCCTGAGAAATATTTTGACTTCAAAACAAAAAAAAACAAAAAAAAACAAAAAAATTTGGCCTGACCCCTAAAAAGTTCGTCCTGACCCCTAAAATTTTCCCCGACCCCTAAATCTCTCCAGCCCCCTAATTTTTCACTCTCTTACAACCATGAGATATATTTTGACTTCAAAAAAAAAAAAAAGAAAAAAATTTGGCCTGACCCCTAAAAAGTTCGTCCTGACCCCTAAAATTTTCCCCGACCCCTAAATCTCTCCAGCCCCCTAATTTTTCACTCTCCCCCAACCATGAAAAATATTTTGACTTCAAAACAAAAAAAAACAAAAAAATTTGGCCTGACCCCTAAAAAGTTCGTCCTGACCCCTAAAATTTTCCCCGGCCCCTAAATCTCTCCAGCCCCCTAATTTTTCACTCTCCCCCAACCCTGAGAAATATTTTGACTTCAAAACAAAAAAAAACAAAAAAAATTGGCATGACACATAAAAAGTGCGGCCTGACCCCTAAAAAGTTCGGCCTGGCCCCTAAATCTCTCCAGCCCCACATCCCAATTAATTTTTCACTCTCCCCCAACCCTGAGAAATATTTTGAGTTAAAAACAAAATAAAAATGAACAAATTTTGCCTGACCCTTAAATAGTTCGGATTATCCCCTAAAATTTTCTCCGACCCCTCAATGTCTCCAGCCCCCTACTCCCAACTAATTTTTCACTCTCTCCCAACCCTGCGAAATATTTTGAGTTCAAAACAAAAAATGTTATTTAACATGTATACAAATATTAGTGAAAACAATGGCGGAGCATAATTATTTCTCTTCTTACTTTACTTCTTGAGACGTATTTAATATGTATACAAATATTAGTGAAAACAATGGCGGAGCATAATTATCTCTTTTCTTACTTTACTTATTGAGACGTTATTTAACATGTATACAAATATTAGTGAAAACAGTGGTGGAGCATAATTATTTCTCTTCTTACTTTACTTATTGACAGGTTATTTAACATGTATACAAATATTAGTGAAAACAGTGGTGGAGCATAATTATTTCTCTTACTTTACTTATTGACACGTTATTTAACATGTATACAAATATAAGTGAAAACAATGGTGGAGCATAATTTTTTTTCTTCTTACTTTACTTATTGACACGTTATATAACATGTATACAAATATAAGTGAAAACAATGATGGAGCATAATTATTTTTCTTCTTACTTTACTTATTGACACGTTATTTAACATGTATACAAATATTAGTGAAAACAATGGCGGAGCATAATTTTTCTCTTCTTACTTTACTTATTGACACGTTATTTAACATGTATACACATATTAGTGAAAACAGTGGTAGAGCATAATTATTTCTCTTCTTACTTTACTTATTGACACGTTATTTAACATGTATACAAATATAAGTGAAAACAATGGGGGAACATAATTATTTTTCTTCTTACTTTACTTATTGACACGTTATGTGACATGTATACAAATATAAGTGAAAACAATGGTGGAGCATAATTATTTCTCTTCTTACTTTACTTATTGACACGTTATTTAACATGTATACAAATATTAGTGAAAACAATGGCGGAGCATAATTTTTCTGTTCTTACTTACTTATTGACACGTTATTTAACATGTATACAAATATTAGTGAAAACAATGGCAGAGCATAATTTTTCTCTTCTTACTTTACTTATTGACACGTTATTTAACATGTATACACATATTAGTGAAAACAGTGGTGGAGCATAATTATTTCTCTTCTTACTTTACTTATTGACACGTTATTTAACATGTATACAAATATAAGTGAAAACAATGGTGGAGCATAATTATTTCTCTTCTTACTTTACTTATTGACACGTTATTTAACATGTATACAAATATAAGTGAAAACAATGGTGGAGCATAATTATTTTTCTTCTTACTTTACTTATTGACACGTTATTTAACATGTATACAAATATAAGTGAAAACAATGGTGGAGCATAATTATTTCTCTTCTTACTTTACTTATTGACACGTTATTTAACATGTATACACATATTAGTGAAAACAGTGGTGGAGCATAATTATTTCTCCTCTTACTTTACTTATTGACACGTTATTTAACATGTATAAAAATATAAGTGAAAACAATGGTGGAGCATAATTATTTTTCTTCTTTCGTTACTTATTGAGACGTTATTTAATATGTATACAAATATCAGTGAAAACAGTGGCGGAGCATAATTATTTCTCTTTTTACTTTACTTATTGAGACGTAATTTAATATGTATACACATTTTAGTGAAAACAGTGGTGGAGCATAATTATTTTTCTTCTTACTTTACTTATTTAGACGTTATATCATATGTATACAAATATTAGTGAAAACAATGGTGGAGCATAATTATTTTTCTTCTTACTTTACTTATTGAGACGTTATTTAATATGTATACAAATATTAGTGAAAACAGTGGTGGAGCATAATTATTTTTCTTCTTACTTTACTTATTGAGACGTTATTTAATATGTATACAAATATTAGTGAAAACAATGGTGGAGCATAATTACTTTAATTTTATTGATACTACACTAACTTCACACCTCTCAAAAAGAAGGAGGTTATACCTGGGAGGATGGTATCATGTCAACAGAAGAAATGCAGTTAGGATTAAGCAACCCTGGCTTCACTACAAACTCGTGTTCAAAAAAGTGCCGTTATTGATTAAGCAACCCTGGCTTCACTGTGGATTCATGTTCAAAAAGTGCCGTTAGGGATTAAGCAACACTTGCGTCACTATAAACGCATGTATCAAAAAGTGCCGTTAGGAGTTAAGCAACCCTTGCATCACTATGGACTCATGTTAAAAAAAGTGCCGTTATTTATTAAACAACACTTGCGTCACTATAAACGCATGTATCAAAAAGTGCCGTTACGAGTTAAGCAACCCTTGCATCACACTGGACTCATGTTCATAAAAGTGCCGTTAGTAAGTAAGCAACCCATGCTTCACTATGGACTCGTGTTCAAAAAAAGTGCCGTTTGTGATTAAGCAACACTTGCTTCA
This sequence comes from Sepiola atlantica, assembly GCA_963556195.1. Classification (NCBI taxonomy): domain Eukaryota; kingdom Metazoa; phylum Mollusca; class Cephalopoda; order Sepiida; family Sepiolidae; genus Sepiola; species Sepiola atlantica. Next base: position 69,668,460 of record OY744529.1, read on the forward strand.
CTATAAACTCATGTTCCAAAAAGAGCCGTTAGGGATTTCCTCTGACGTCATTTCCTGTTAAAATCATGACGGTGCATTATTTCTCAAATTCTTTGTTTTTTTCTCAAATTAGTACTAAACAACGTTGAAAATCGAGGAAAAAGGCACCCCCCCATTGGAGAAAAGTGCTCAGTCGACCCTCGAAGTGTCCATTTTTTTTTCCGGTTCTGAGATATTATACGTCCCGGGGCTGGCCGGTTATAATGATGTCAACCGTGTGACTGTTTGTTGGGTCCTGTCGGAGGAGTATCTGGACATACAAACAAACAGACAAACAAACAGACAAACATACAGACAACTGCCCTTTATATAGGAGATGTCATACTTTTGCCCTGGCCAACGTAAGAGGAATGGTGGAGAAGAAACAGCTTTCGCAAAAGGCAAAATGAGAAAGTAGCTGTGAAATTGGGCGACCAGAGAAGAGAAAAGTAGAAAGATAAAGAGACGGCTATAGAGAAAGGGAGAGAAATAGAAGTTTGAATATAAAGATGTTACACACGCGATTTTTCTTCTATTCTATAACCTGAGCAACGCCGGGTAGCCCTGCTAGTCTATTATATAAACGTCACCTGTCTGTATGGATGTATGTATGTATGGATGTATGTATGTATGTATGTATGTATGTAAAGCTTCTCCTCCGAAAGTACCCAACACACGGTCACACGGGTGACATCATTCCGACCGGCCAGCCCAGACGCGTGTAATATCTCGGAACCGGAAAAAAAAAATTGACTCTGCCGGGGTCGACTGAGCACTTTTTTCCAATGGGGGGGTGGCTTTTAACTCCACTTTTCAACGTTATTTATACTAATTTGAGAAGAAAAATAATGCAAAGTCACGATAAACTAGATATGACGTCAGAGTAAGGGAGTGGCGGGTAGAAATTCACTCACACTACAACCATTTTTTTTCTTTCTTTCTTCTTCCCCTCTCACTCCCACACTTTCTTTCTTAATTATTAATAGACGCTAATATTCCTTCCCCCCTCCCTTCCTCACTATGGCCGTTCTGTTATCCTGATATAATACTTCCAGGCATTACCTCCTCCTTTCAGGCCAAATAGGGGGGGAGGGGGAATGTCGGCATTCACCGATGTGAGCGCCACAGGTCAAATCTGGGGAGAGGGAGTGTCGGCATTCGGCGGTGGGGCGCCTAAGGCCAAATCTGGGGAGGGGGAATGTCGGTATTCGCCGGTATGAGCGCCCCAGGCCAAATTTGGGGAGGGGGAGTGTCGACATTCGCCGGTGTGAACGCCTCAGGCCAAATTTGGGGGATAGGAGAGTATCGGTATTCGCCGGTGGGGCGCCAGGCTAAATCTGGGGAGGGGGAATGTCGGCATTCGCCGGTATGAGCGCCTCAGGCCAAATCTGGGGAGGGGGAGCGCCTCAGGCCAAATCTGGGGAGGGGGGGTGTCGGCATTCGCCGGTGTGAGCGCCTCAGGCCAAATTTGGGGGAGAGGAGAGTATCGGTATTCGCCGGTGGGGCGCCAGGCTAAATCTGGGGAGGGGGAATGTCGGCATTCGCCGGTATGAGCGCCTCAGGCCAAATCTGGGGAGAGGGAGCGCCTCAGGCCAAATCTGGGGAGGGGGAGTGTCGGCATTCGCCGGTATGAGCGCCTCAGGCCAAATCGGGGGGGAAATCGGTATTCGCCAGTGGGGCCTCAGGCGAAGAAATTCAGGGGAGGGGGGGGGGAGTATGAGTAATCACGACCTCAGTCTGTACTTTAGGGGAGAAGAAATCCCCAAAAGGAAAAGGGATTAAAAAAAAAAATGATAATCTGATTTTTGATTCGACAGTGTAAAACCGACACCTACTGGATAGGACTAGATAATACACTTGATCTCAAGGCAAAAATGCCGAGAACAGATACTACACTTTGATCTTAGCCAAAAGGCCAGGAAAGCATCAGAAATTAAAATTTTGGGCACGATTTCTATCAGTATTTATAACGAATCTACCACATTACAGCGGTCTATCCACTATACACTGTTTAAATTACATTAATAAATTAACAAGTAATAATAACTATTATTTTCTTTCAACAAACATTGTATAATACTATTTAACAACTTATTACATCAATTTTGAATATCAACCAATAATTTTAGACTTCCCCAGGCCGTTTTTCTCTAATTCAACATAGCTTTTAGACGCCATTTTTTTTAACCGAAAATTACATTAATTCACTTCTTTTGGCTGCTAAGATCAAGGTGTAGTATCTGTTCCGATTGATACTGCACTCCATAGACTGGTATCGTCTTGGCCTTCGGGGCTTCATTCCGCCGGTCTATGGGTCTGTCCTGTGCAGTTCTAAGAGGTCCACACTCCCAGGCTTTGCCTCCCCTCTTTGGGGAGGAGTAAGTTTATTGCTTACTGAGGCGCCTCTACCGGGGGAATCCCGACGGGGCGGCCCAGGCAATTTTGAATGGCCAGAGTGCTAACCTTCTCGAGCGCTAGCTTTACAAGGCCAACTTGAATTTATTTGTTAGAGGATAACTAAGGAAGAGCGATAACTCACGTTTAAAAACACAATTTAGGTTTTTAAAACAAGGTTAGAGAATATAAATAACATATAAAAGCGTATTCTTATGTAAAATTAACATCTTCGTTCCCCTTTGGACTATTTTGCAGATAAAAACGAGGGAGGATACCTAATTGATTTCAGTAGTGCTCAGGAGGCCTCCTTGATTTTCAAAGTACTCGGCGTTGTCCGGGAGAAAAGTGCTCAATATCCTAGATAGAGCTACTGTAGTGATAGGTTTGGAAAATATTTTAACGCCATCTTCGATCCCCTTTGGACTATTTTGCAGATGAAAAGGAGGGAGGATACCTAAGTAATTTCAGTAGTGCTCAGGAGGCCTCCTTGATTTTCAAAGTACTCGGCGTTGTCCGGGAGAAAAGTGCTCAATATCCTAGATAGAGCTACTGTAGTGATAGGTTTGGAAAATATTTTAACGCCATCTTCGTTCCCCTTTGGACTATTTTGCAGATGAAAAGGAGGGAGGATACCTAAGTAATTTCAGTAGTGCTCAGGAGGCCTCCTTGATTTTCAAAGTACTCGGCGTTGTCCGGGAGAAAGGTGCTCAATATCCTAGATAGAGCTACTGTAGTGATAGGTTTAGAAAATATTTTAACGCCATCTTCGTTCCCCTTTGGACTATTTTGCAGATGAAAAGGAGGGAGGATACCTAAGTAATTTCAGTAGTGCTCAGGAGGCCTCCTTGATTTTCAAAGTACTCGGCGTTGTCCGGGAGAAAGGTGCTCAATATCCTAGATAGAGCTACTGTAGTGATAGGTTTAGAAAAATATTTTAACGCCATCTTCGTTCCCCTTTGGACTATTTTGCAGATGAAAAGGAGGGAGGATACCTAAGTAATTTCAGTAGTGCTCAGGAGGCCTCCTTGATTTTCAAAGTACTCGGCGTTGTCCGGGAGAAAGGTGCTCAATATCCTAGATAGAGCTACTGTAGTGATAGGTTTGGAAAATATTTTAACGCCATCTTCGTTCCCCTTTGGACTATTTTGCAGATGAAAAGTAGGGAGGATACCTAAGTAATTTCAGTAGTGCTCAGGAGGCCTCCTTGATTTTCAAAGTACTCGGCGTTGTCCGGGAGAAAAGTGCTCAATATCCTAGATAGAGCTACTGTAGTGATAGGTTTGGAAAATATTTTAACGCCATCTTCGATCCCCTTTGGACTATTTTGCAGATGAAAAGGAGGGAGGATACCTAAGTAATTTCAGTAGTGCTCAGGAGGCCTCCTTGATTTTCAAAGTACTCGGCGTTGTCCGGGAGAAAAGTGCTCAATATCCTAGATAGAGCTACTGTAGTGATAGGTTTGGAAAATATTTTAACGCCATCTTCGTTCCCCTTTGGACTATTTTGCAGATGAAAAGGAGGGAGGATACCTAAGTAATTTCAGTAGTGCTCAGGAGGCCTCCTTGATTTTCAAAGTACTCGGCGTTGTCCGGGAGAAAGGTGCTCAATATCCTAGATAGAGCTACTGTAGTGATAGGTTTAGAAAATATTTTAACGCCATCTTCGTTCCCCTTTGGACTATTTTGCAGATGAAAAGGAGGGAGGATACCTAAGTAATTTCAGTAGTGCTCAGGAGGCCTCCTTGATTTTCAAAGTACTCGGCGTTGTCCGGGAGAAAGGTGCTCAATATCCTAGATAGAGCTACTGTAGTGATAGGTTTAGAAAAATATTTTAACGCCATCTTCGTTCCCCTTTGGACTATTTTGCAGATGAAAAGGAGGGAGGATACCTAAGTAATTTCATTAGTGCTCAGGAGGCCTCCTTGATTTTCAAAGTACTCGGCGTTGTCCGGGAGAAAGGTGCTCAATATCCTAGATAGAGCTACTGTAGTGATAGGTTTGGAAAATATTTTAACGCCATCTTCGTTCCCCTTTGGACTATTTTTCAGATGAAAAGGAGGGAGGATACCTAAGTAATTTCAGTAGTGCTCAGGAGGCCTCCTTGATTTTCAAAGTACTCGGCGTTGTCCGGGAGAAAAGTGCTCAATATCCTAGATAGAGCTACTGTAGTGATAGGTTTGGAAAATATTTTAACGCCATCTTCGTTCCCCTTTGGACTATTTTGCAGATGAAAAGGAGGGAGGATACCTAAGTAATTTCAGTAGTGCTCATGAGGCCTCCTTGATTTTCAAAGTACTCGGCGTTGTCCGGGAGAAAGGTGCTCAATATCCTAGATAGAGCTACTGTAGTGATAGGTTTGGAAAATATTTTAACGCCATCTTCGATCCCCTTTGGACTATTTTGCAGATGAAAAGGAGGGAGGATACCTAAGTAATTTCAGTAGTGCTCAGGAGGCCTCCTTGATTTTCAAAGTACTCGGCGTTGTCCGGGAGAAAAGTGCTCAATATCCTAGATAGAGCTACTGTAGTGATAGGTTTGGAAAATATTTTAACGCCATCTTCGATCCCCTTTGGACTATTTTGCAGATGAAAAGGAGGGAGGATACCTAAGTAATTTACGTAGTGCTCAGGAGGCCTCCTTGATTTTCAAAGTACTCGGCGTTGTCCGGAAGAAAAGCGCTCAATATCCTAGATAGAGCTACTGTAGTGATAGGTTTGGAAAATATTTTAATGCCATCTTCGATCCCCTTTGGACTATTTTGCAGATGAAAAGGAGGGAGGATACCTAAGTAATTTACGTAGTGCTCAGGAGGCCTCCTTGATTTTCAAAGTACTCGGCGTTGTCCGGGAGAAAAGTGCTCAATATCCTAGATAGAGCTACTGTAGTGATAGGTTTGGAAAATATTTTAACGCCATCTTCGATCCCCTTTGGACTATTTTGCAGATGAAAAGGAGGGAGGATACCTAAGTAATTAACGTAGTGCTCAGGAGGCCTCCTTGATTTTCAAAGTATTCGGCGTTGTCCGGGAGAAAAGCGCTCAATATCCTAGATAGAGCTACTGTAGTGATAGGTTTGGAAAATATTTTAACGCCATCTTCGTTCCTATTTGGACTATTTTGCAGATGAAAAGGAGGGAGGATACCTAAGTAATTTCAGTAGCGCTCATGAGGCCTCCTTGATTTTCAAAGTACTCGGCGTTGTCCGGGAGAAAAGTGCTCAATATCCTAGATAGAGCTACTGTAGTGATAGGTTTGGAAAATATTTTAACGCCATCTTCGTTCCCCTTTGGACTATTTTGCAGATGAAAAGGAGGGAGGATACCTAAGTAATTTCAGTAGTGCTCATGAGGCCTCCTTGATTTTTAAAGTACTCGGCGTTGTCCGGGAGAAAAGTGCTCAATATCCTAGATAGAGCTACTGTAGTGATAGGTTTGGAAAATATTTTAACGCCATCTTCGTTCCCCTTTGGACTATTTTGCAGATGAAAAGGAGGGAGGATACCTAAGTAATTTCAGTAGTGCTCAGAAAGCCTCCTTGATTTTCATGTACTCGGCGTTGTCCGGGAGAAAAAGGCTCAATATCCTAGATAGAGCTACTGTAGTGATAGGTTTGGAAAATATTTTAACCCCATCTTCGTTACTCTTTGGACTATTTTGCAGATAAAAAGGAGGGAGGATACCTAAGTAATTTCATTAGTGCTCAGGAGGCCTCCTTGATTTTCAAAGTACTCGGCGTTGTCCGGGAGAAAGGTGCTCAATATCCTAGATAGAGCTACTGTAGTGATAGGTTTGGAAAATATTTTAACGCCATCTTCGATCCCCTTTGGACTATTTTGCAGATGAAAAGGAGGGAGGATACCTAAGTAATTTCAGTAGTGCTCAGGAGGCCTCCTTGATTTTCAAAGTACTCGGCGTTGTCCGGGAGAAAAGTGCTCAATATCCTAGATAGAGCTACTGTAGTGATAGGTTTGGAAAATATTTTAACGCCATCTTCGATCCCCTTTGGACTATTTTGCAGATGAAAAGGAGGGAGGATACCTAAGTAATTTACGTAGTGCTCAGGAGGCCTCCTTGATTTTCAAAGTACTCGGCGTTGTCCGGAAGAAAAGCGCTCAATATCCTAGATAGAGCTACTGTAGTGATAGGTTTGGAAAATATTTTAATGCCATCTTCGATCCCCTTTGGACTATTTTGCAGATGAAAAGGAGGGAGGATACCTAAGTAATTTACGTAGTGCTCAGGAGGCCTCCTTGATTTTCAAAGTACTCGGCGTTGTCCGGGAGAAAAGTGCTCAATATCCTAGATAGAGCTACTGTAGTGATAGGTTTGGAAAATATTTTAACGCCATCTTCGATCCCCTTTGGACTATTTTGCAGATGAAAAGGAGGGAGGATACCTAAGTAATTAACGTAGTGCTCAGGAGGCCTCCTTGATTTTCAAAGTATTCGGCGTTGTCCGGGAGAAAAGCGCTCAATATCCTAGATAGAGCTACTGTAGTGATAGGTTTGGAAAATATTTTAACGCCATCTTTGTTCCTATTTGGACTATTTTGCAGATGAAAAGGAGGGAGGATACCTAAGTAATTTCAGTAGCGCTCATGAGGCCTCCTTGATTTTCAAAGTACTCGGCGTTGTCCGGGAGAAAAGTGCTCAATATCCTAGATAGAGCTACTGTAGTGATAGGTTTGGAAAATATTTTAACGCCATCTTCGTTCCCCTTTGGACTATTTTGCAGATGAAAAGGAGGGAGGATACCTAAGTAATTTCAGTAGTGCTCATGAGGCCTCCTTGATTTTCAAAGTACTCGGCGTTGTCCGGGAGAAAAGTACTCAATATCCTAGATAGAGCTACTGTAGTGATAGGTTTGGAAAATATTTTAACGCCATCTTCGTTGCCCTTTGGACTATTTTGCAGATGAAAAGGAGGGAGGATACCTAAGTAATTTCAGTAGTGCTCATGAGGCCTCCTTGATTTTCATGTACTCGGCGTTGTCCGGGAGAAAAGGGCTCAATATCCTAGATAGAGCTACTGTAGTGATAGGTTTGGAAAATATTTTAACCCCATCTTCGTTACTCTTTGGACTATTTTGCAGATAAAAAGGAGGGAGGATACCTAAGTAATTTCATTAGTGCTCAGGAGGCCTCCTTGATTTTCAAGGTACTCGGCGTTGTCCAGGAGAAAAGTGCTCAATATCCTAGATAGAGCTACTGTAGTGATAGGTTTGGAAAATATTTTAACGCCATCTTCGTTACCCTTTGGACTATTTTGCAGATAAAAAGGAGGGACGATACCTAAGTAATTTCAGTAGTGCTCAGGAGGCCTCCTTGATTTTCAAAGTACTCGGCGTTGTCCGGGAGAAAAGTGCTCAATATCCTAGATAGAGCTACTGTAGTGATAGGTTTGGAAAATATTTTAACGCCATCTTCGATCCCCTTTGGACTATTTTGCAGATGAAAAGGAGGGAGGATACCTAAGTAATTTACGTAGTGCTCAGGAGGCCTCCTTGATTTTCAAAGTATTCGGCGTTGTCCGGGAGAAAAGCGCTCAATATCCATAATAGAGCTACTGTAGTGATAGGTTTGGAAAATATTTTAACGCCATCTTCGATCCCCTTTGGACTATTTTGCAGATAAAAAGGAGGGAGGATACCTAAGTAATTTCAGTAGTGCTCAGGAGGCCTCCTTTATTTTCAAAGTACTCGGCGTTGTCCGGGAGAAAAGTGCTCAATATCCTAGATAGAACTACTGAAGTGATAGTTTTGGAAAATATTTTAACGCCATCTTCGTTACCCTTTGGACTATTTTGCAGATGAAAAGGAGGGAGGATACCTAAGTAATTTCAGTAGTGCTCAGGAGGCCTCCTTGATTTTCAAAGTACTCGGCGTTGTCCGGGAGAAAAGTGCTCAATATCCTAGATAGAGCTACTGTAGTGATAAGTTTGGAAAATATTTTAACGCCATCTTCGTTTCGCCTTTGGACTATTTTGCAGATCAGAAATAGAAAGGATACCTAAGTGATTTCAGTAGTACTCAGTAGGCATCTTTGATTTTCAAAGTACTCGACGTTGTCCGGGAGAAAATTGCTCAATGTCCTAGATAGAGCTACTGTAGTGACAGGTTTTGATAATATTTTAACAGCATCTACGCTGAAAATGGTTGGGATAATCGAAAAGAGTGATTTCAGTAGTGCTCAGGAGGCCTCCTTGATTTTCAAAGTACTCGGCGTTGTCCTGGAGAAAAGTGCTCAATACCCAAGATAGAGCTACTGTAGTGATAGGTTTAGAAAATATTTTAACGCCATCTTCGATCCCCTTTGAACTATTTTGCAGATGAAAAGGAGGGAGGATACCTAAGTGATTTAAGTAGTGCTCAGGAGGCCTTCTTTATTTTCAAATTACGTGGCGTTGTCCGGGAGAAAAGTGCTCAATGTCATAGATAGAGTTACTGTAGTGATAAGTTTTGATGATATTTTAACAGCATCTACGCTGAAAAGGATGGGGAAATCGATGTAATTTCAGTAGTGCTCAGGAGGCCTCTTTGATTTTCAAAGAACTCGGCGTTGTCCGGGAGAAAATTGCTCAATGTCCTAGATAGAGCTACTGTAGTGACAGGTTTGGATAATATTTTAAAAGCATCTACGCTGAAAAGGATGGGATCATCGATAAGAGTGATTTCAGTAGTGCTCAGGAGGCTTCCTTGATTTTCAAAGTACTCGGCGTTGTCCGGAAGAAAAGTGCTCAATATCCATAATAGAGCTACTGTAGTGATAGGTTTTGAAAATTTTTTAAATGCCATCTTCATTCCCCTTTGGACTATTTTGCAGATGAAAAGGAGGGAGGATACCTAAGTGATTTCAGTAGTGCTCAGGAGGCTTTCTTAATTGTCCTAGATAGAGCTACTGTAGTGATATGTTTTGAAAATATTTTAACACCATCTTCGTTTCCCTTTGGACTATTTTGCAGATGAAAAGGAGGGAGATTACCTAAGTAATTTCAGTAGTGCTCAGGAGGCTTCCTTGATTTTCAAAGTACTCGGCGTTGTCTGGGAGAAAAGTGCTCAATATCGTAGATAGAGCTACTGTAGTGATAGGTTTGGAAAATATTTTAACACCATCTTCGTTCCCTTTTTGACTATTTTGCAGATGAAAAGGAGAGGGGGCAGTAAGTAGTAGCTTCTGCGGTATTGAACCTGGGGAGTGCTTCTGCGGTATAGGAACCTGCGGCTTCTGCGGTAGGGGACCAGAGGAGTGCTTCTGCGGTATAGGAACTTGAGGCTTCTGCAGTATGGCAGGCGGGGGAGGGTGCTTCTGCGGTATAGAAACAGGGGGGGGTGCTTCTGCAGTATAGGAACCTGAGGTATTTGCGGTATGGCACCCAGGGTGTGCTTCTGCGGTATGGCACCTGGGGGGTGCTTCTGCGGTATAGAAACCGCGGGGGGGGAGTTGCTCTTGCAGTATAGCAACTGGTGGGTACTTCTGTAGTATAGCAACCGGAGGGTGGTGCTTCTGCGGTATAGGAGTCGGAGGCTTCAGCGGTATGTCACTCAGGGGGTTCTTCTGCGGTATAGGGGGGTGCTTCTATGGTATAGCACCCGGGAGGTTGCTTCTGCAGTATAGGAACTTGAAGCTTCTGCGGTATAGCAGCTAAGGGTAGGGTGCTTCTGCGGTATAGGACCACGAGGCTTCTGCGGTATAGCACCTGGTGGGGGTGCTTCCTCAGTATAGGACCACGAGGCTTCTGCAGTGTAGCAACCGGGGCAGGGGGGGGTTCTCTGGTATAGCAACGGGGGGGGAGGGGGTGCTTCTGTTTGTATGGCACTCAGGGGGTGTTTTTGCAGAATAGGAACCTGAGGCTTCTGCTGTATGGCAACCAGGAGGCTGCTTCTGTGGTATGGCACCCTGGGGGTGCTTCTGCAGTATGGCACCCAGGGGGTTGCTTCTGTGGTATGGCACCCAGGGGGGTGCTTCTGCAGTATAGAATCACGATGCTTCTGCGGTATAGCAACCAGGGGTGGGGTGCTTCTGCGGTATAGGACCACGAGGCTTCTGTGGTATAGTATTCGCACTGGGCCGGTGATAGATGCGTATTTCGCATTCGCACTTGGGCTGCGATAGGTACGTATGTATCATTCACACTGAAGCAGCGATAGGTACGTATATAGCATGCATACCGGGGCGGCAATAGGTACTTTTATAGTATATGCACCGGGGCGGCAATAAGTACGTATATAGTATGTGCACTGGGGCGACAGTAGGTACGTATATAGTCTGCGCACCATTGTGGCGATACATACGTATATAGTATGAATACCAGAGCGGAGATAAGTACCTATATAGTAAACGCAGATAGAGGTGGTACTTTTTATAGAAATATGTCATACTATTGCCCTGGAAAACGTAGGAGTAATGGTGGGGAAGAAGCAGCTTTCGCAAAAGGCAAAATGAGAAAGTAGCTGTGAAATCGGGGGGACCAGGGAAGAGAAAGGTAGAAAGATAAAGAGACGGCTATAGAGGAGGGGGGAAATAGAAGTTTGAATATAAAGATGTTACACACGCGATTTCTCTTCAATTATATGTTTTTATGACCCCGAGCAACGCCGGGTAGCCCCGCTAGTATAACATAAAACTGAATATTATCACTATTATTTACAATGTTCGGATAGGTTTCCTCACTTCGTTGTAATTATCACAATGTTTCGGCCGTTTAGCCCATCGGCCTTATTCAGTTGTCTTTAGTAGAGACGACTACGACTTTGGATTAACTGCACAGGTTATCTGCGTGTAAAACTATGGTGGACCAATTCTTTAACTACACCGGATTATATGGAAGGCGGCTCATCATGTTGTGTAGATGACACGTAGCAGGAGTAGACGTTTTATATCTCTTTCTCTTTATTGCTGCCATCTTTCTTTTTACAGGTGTCTGTTGTAAAAATTAGGAAATAATTAGCAGGAAAACTCGACATTGTTCTGGACTGAAAGAGGATAACTACCACATATCTTTTCACAATGCTCATAACACCATATTAATTTCTCTCCTTTTTTACTGTCCCTCCTTCCGTTTTGCCGTCCCACTTCTTAGTTGGAAAAAGCTGAAATATCGGAAAACTCTTTGAATTAGTGTTTCAGAAATATAGTTTAAATTTCAGTAAAATCGAATATAGGTACTTGATGTTTTAAGGGCGTTCTGTCCTCATAGGCCACTCAGACGTGGATGCACGTTGATATTCAGCACATAGAACTTACTACTTGCTGGTCTTCCCGGATAATTTAATACATATGACTTAAATAATATCAAAATCAGACAAAGAATGGGTTTCTACTGTATCTCCCCCAACCTCTCTAAAACAATCTTAAACGAAAATAAGATACGTATAGACACTGGATGATTCCCTGAATATTATTTTGTTTTTTTCTTTTTCCTTTTTTCTTTTCTTTTTTCTTTTTTCTTTTTTTTTGCCCCCTATCTTCTCTCTAGTGTCTCCTTCTTTTTTATATTACTATGTACATTTGAAAGTATAGGTTTATTTATGCATACATATATGTATTTAATAAAAAAAATAACAAATAAAAATAAAGAAATATTTTTAAAAATAAAATGTTAATATATATATATATATATATATATATATATATATATATATATATATATATATATATATATATGTATAATTATATGCTGACATTTTGCACACTTATTTCTGACACTTTACATATTTGCGTATATTTACCTCCATTCAAACCCTACCACTATATATATTCCCCAATTATATGACATTCCCGTCTTTTATCATTTTTAGCACACTTTTCATCCGCTCTTGAAAAAGACTACATCACATCGGGCGAAACGTTGAGCTTATGGGTCTTCCACTGTTCCATTTTTAATTTCATCCCGTCGGATTGTTTTATCCTTTTATCTCCCCATATATATATACATGACACTGACAATCATTTGAGGTTTAACAATTCTTGTTATATACGCCTTACTGATTCGTTCATAAAATATTTTACGCGTGCGTGTTGCCTTTCTCGTCGTTGTCGTCAACGTCGTTGTCACTGTTATGAGCCCAGGTTGTTTTTATTTCTCGTCCGTTGCAAAACTAACACCGACACTTGTTTAGTTTAGATAAGGTTTATCCAAAATGATAGAAACGGAAACACGCATTCGTGTGAGAGAAAGAAAAAATAGATAGATAGATAGATAGATAGATAGATAGATAGATAGATAGATAGATAGATAGATAGATAGCCTGCCCTACTACTTCAGCCTCCCGAGGCTTTCTACCTCCATTGTGTGGGCAACACGCAAAAACGTATTTTCTCGTTTAAATGTCGTTAGTTTAGAGAGTGAAAGAGAGCTCCACACGGAAATCACGTACTTTGCATAACTTCCACCGGTGTCCCCCCTCGTACTCTTCACCTCTAAACATTTCCACCCCATACACGATTACTACTATGTAATATTCTTTCGGTTTTTTCTAGTACAGCAATCATATATAATACCCCGTCGATCTTACAGCAACTTCTACCCATAGTATGAAATAGCGTTACCCCGAACACGTTTACGTTCCTTCGCGGTTCAAAAATAAGAGAAAGATTTAATCAGCTTATTCGTTACGTGTCAATAATGCCTTCTTGTCATGTACGTAACATCCTGAACACTAAGCTCTCATTCGAATGGATTTTAAAATGTTTTACTTAATCCGGCTTTTATGTGGAAATTTCCGTTTCTAACGTTATATTAATACACACACACATCTAATATTGCTATATTTTTTCTGTGTTCAATCTTTACCAAATGCAGCAAAGTGATTTAACACTGGAATTAAATGCGAACATTGCACCTCAAATGCTAACATAACGAGAGCTGGATTAAATATTTCATAACCTATCTAAGTTTGACAAAAGGCACACGTATAAGGCTGAGAGAAGAAAAACGGTCGCAACAATGTTGTAACAGAAACAAAGATAAAGAAAGCCATTCTAAAATTGAAATACTAATGTAAATTCCTCACCTAAAAAATAATAATAGACAAATATGATTCCTTTCATTAAACTATTGAGGCACCACTTATCAAGAAAAAAAGCCATTCGAGGATAAGTGTTAATTAGGCGGAAGTGATTGTCAGTCAAAAGAAAGTAATATTATGGGAGTACTTACATTGATCAATAATATGAACTGATTAGTACTCATTTGGCGGTCGGTAACAAGAATCTTTTGACATTGGATTTTAAATGACCAAGTTGTAATAAGCAGGGAAACAGTCCCGCTGTAATGTGTTCCATCAAGGCAATCAAAGAAAATTCCGCCAGACGTTAGGTATATGAGGGAAAAATTAAAGTTTTTTTTCGATATGGTAGAGAAACAAGTTCTTGCTGCGATTGTCTTACAAGGAGGAATCAAAGACTGGTGCTCCACTTTCCATGGAATTAACGATAGAGTAGAGAGAGACACGCAACGTATTTCTTGTGAGAAAATAGTTGTAAGGAAGAGAAAAAGATCATCTTTCTTTTATTTTATTTATTCATGGCAGCGAGGCCTACCATTTCTGGTGTGAAAGAATAAGATGTATATGCTGTTCATACCAGTGTGTGTAACATACCTCCTTTAAACAAAATATTAATTTAAATTATCCCTTATTTTCACACTGGCCCCTTTACGACATTGATGTCCTATGGTATATATTTGATTTGATTGACTCAACCTTTCCAATCATTAATTTGGCACCAAGTAGCACAAACGACTTCAGAGCTTAATATAAATACCACCATTGCAAGCAAAGCGTTAGTTAGTCGCATGCTCGGATTCGACTCTGCTCTTCTCTCAAGACGAGTCTGATGATCATCACCTCGTAGTCATTCGATTGGTCTATTCCGCCATTTTAAATTAGGTCCTCACGTGCTTGTCGATGTGAAAATAAATAATTACCTCTTGTCGATGTGAAAATAAATAATTACCTCTTGTCGATGTGAAAATAAATAATTACCTCTGTTCTTACAGTTCAGCTAGTTTATTCTAATTCTCCGGAAAACAAAAACTGTGGTCTGTAGTTGTTTTAAAATGCTCCAGAGAGGGAGGACACACCACCAACGGCCGTCAGAAAACACGTCCGTATCTGCTGAAATCTAAATGCAAAGAGAGCAAAAGAGACAGAGAGAGAGAGACAGAGTAAGCATCTGACCTACGCTCTCCTAGCTCTGACATGAGCTGCAAGTAGATCGGGGAAGCGGCAGATAACGTCTTCTCCTTTAATTATAATATTTAACAATCGGGGTCGATTGTTTATCTGTTTGTACATCCATATCCCAGAAGAATTTGTGTTTTTCATTTTCCCGTACTGTCTCTGGTTTATGTTTGTACCATATGTGTGCATGTTCGAAATGCAATCGTTTGCACAGTTCCTAGTGTACTGCCTTCCCCGCAGAATCATGTCTGTCCCAGAATTCTTTTGGGGCTAGTTTGCTGCATTCACTTATATGATTTAATATTTAGTCTCTTTGCCCACACAGTCTGCATTTACTGTTTTCCTGGGTTTTTATCTATTTTAGCTTTAATGTAGTTTGTCCTAATCGCATTGTTTTGTGCAGCCGTCAGTTAAGATTCCATGTCCCTGTTCAAGTGTCCTTTTTTATTCAGCCCAGCTATTTGCGTTAGATTCTTATCTTACCAGTCTTATGAAGCGTCCATGTAGTTGTTTTTCTTCCTGCTTTTCTTTTATTGTCTTTTTGTTTCTAGTTTCAGTGATTCCCGCGTTGTTCATTGGGACGGTGTCTCTTTCTGTGTTCTGGGTTATGTATTTCTCCAGCTCTTTTATTGTGCCTTCCACACAGTCCTCTATACTTACTAGCCCCCTTCCCCATCGTTTATTTTCATGTAGAGTCGGCACGTTTCGTCTTTTGGCTGTAGTGCGTTATGTATGGTCATTAATTTTCTATTCCTCTGGTCAAGATGCCTAGGTTTTTCTTTAGTCCAGCCTATGAATAGTCTAGAGCAGGGGTGGGAAACCATTTTAGAGTGAGGGCCAGATGAGACTTTTGGAAGGAGTGATAAACGAAATCTCAGAATTACTATATTTTGTTTACATGAATAAATTGTACTAAAATTGCATTGACACTCTACAAATCTGATAGTTTTTCTCAAGAGACTTCTGTATATGATGTTATAAAAGGCGCCGATGAAGTGCCATTTTGGAATCATAAAAAGTAATGACGGGGAAGTAGCAAGTTGATCCAGCATTCGTTTTGACACCTCACATAGGTTCTATGTTTCATGCCCTTTCCTCGTCTCACCTTTCCTCTTTGCCTCTCTCTTTCTCTTTTTCTATTTGTATCTCTTAATAGTTAAAGAAAAATGAAATATACATGCATCATCCCTCGCTGATATTCGTACATTTTTACCCCACTGTGAATCTTAATTGAAACCTACTTTTACGTCTATGTCACAAAATGATATGAGTTTTACTGGGAGGTCCGCGAGACGGATTGCAATAATAAAGCATAGCAGGGTGGCGGGCCGGAAACTAAGCCTTTGCGGGCCGGATATGGAACGTGGGCCGGAGGCTGCCCGCCCCTGGTCTAGAGTATCGTATTAGGTATAATGTCAAGCTGTTTATTTCATTTTACTAGATTTCTGCTATATAATTTTGTTTCTAAGAGATTATTATTAATGTTTTTCTTCTTCTTCTTCTTCTTCTTCTTATTATTATTATTATTATTATTATTATTATTATTAGCAGTTGTAATAATAATAATAATAATAATAATAATAATAATAATAATAATAATAATAATGTTATTATTATTATTATTATTATTATTTAGAGTTAAATTTAACTCGCTGTATTTCGGTTATGTAAATATTAATCAAAGCAAATTAACTAATTACTGTTTAATTAATGTTTTTTTATATAAAATTATTGGACGTAAATAGCTTTAAAAGCTTTCAATTATTTGATACATTAGAATTAGCTAAGTATATTAAAGACAGAAATGTCTTTCTATTCGATAGTTTAAATTATTTTAAATTCGATCGTACCCTTGAAATAATTGGCGGAAAGAAATTCATGTCTAGCTTGAATCAACATTCTGACTACTTTTTGCTCTTGAACCATGCAAACATTATTATTGTACCATAAGTCTTCCCATAATGCAACTCGTCTTCACAATGTGATATTCAATATGTAGTTATTTACATTTAGTATTTGATGTTTTAAAATTAATAACTGGAAAAGTAACTCAATGACGGAATTTATGTATTTAAAAAATGGCATCGCAACAAAATCGATCGAACGTCTTAAGAAATAGTTAAATTTAAATTACATAAATACTTTCGATATTTGAACTCTTAAATTTATACATAACTAGAAGAAAACTCGTCACAGGACGGGTAAAATCAATTCTTCGAACAAAACAGTTTAACACCACTTTTATATCTTTTTACGAAGATTCAAATCAAGATATAATGTTAATTATCTTTACGTCTAGAATCTTTATTCCAATTTTGATCAAACTTCATTATCTGATTTTGATTCGAGAAATATATAAAATTAAAGACTTAAGCTTTAAAGGTCTTCAGAAGAAATTGAAATTCAGGGAATAAATTCTAATTCGTGTCTAATGACTATTGATCAAAATTAATGAAAATGTTATATGTTTGAATTTGCACCTGAGGGGGGTATTTCCTATATTTTGCCGCCTAAAATACCCTCTAAAATACAAAGAAACTGAAATTTGAGTAGTATGTTTTAACTGATATCTAATACGTGCTGTTTAAATTTCAGTCAAAATCGAGGCATCTAAACTTGCACGAAGAGCTTCCGACTCCTTTTTACCTTCTTTGCATAAATCTAACTTAAACTAGCCCACATTTGAACCCCTTACGTCTAGATGGTATGTTCCGAAATTATCAATAATCGGTTAATTAGTATAAGAGTGAACCATTTACATACACATATATGAACATATCAACATATCTAAATTCATAAAGATAGAGATATAAGAATCTAAGATCCATAGGTTCATTTTGGTTTTCTTGACTAATTTATTATTTAAAATAAATTATTAATTGATCGATTTTTATTTGTAAAATTTTACAAATCACGCTTACTTTTAGTTACACACACCAGCACACTCACACAGACACACCCCTATACAAACAAACACTCACACAGACACAATATGTGATCTGATAATTTGATAAATAGAGTATTTATTTTATTTTTATTCGTTAATATTTTACCGTATTTTTAAAATGATGATTTTTCCCTGATCAGCTTTTCTATAGAATCTGAGTTATATAATTGCAGTGCATGACGAAAATGGCTGTTTCAAATTATTTTTTCTGACCCGAATCTTTAAAATTACCACTTGAATATAAATGTCATGGCGTAGGGTTGGAGAGGAAAGGTGGTTTACATCTCTTCTTTTTCTTTTTTCTTTTCTTCTTCTTCTTCTTCTTCTTCTTCTTATTATTATTATTATTATTATTATTATCATTATTATTATTATTATTAGATGAATAAGAAGGGGGAGAAAAGACGAAGAATGTTGTTATTTTCTTCTTTTTCTTTTTCTTCGTTTTATTATTATCATTATTATTAGATGATAAAGAAGAAAAGACGAGAATGTTCTTATTTTCTTCTTCTTTTTTTCTTTTCTATCTTACTATTATTAGAAGAAAAAGACGACGATGAAGAAGAAAAAGAAAAAGACAACTATTCTTATTTTCCTCTTTTTACTTCTTTTTCTCTGACTTTTTGTTAATTTATTATTATTATTAGAAGACAAAGAAAAACTGAAAATTTTCTTATTTTCTTCAATTTCTTTTACATTTTATTATTATCATTATAAGTAGAGGAATGAAGAAGAAGAAGAAGAAGAAGAAGAAGAAGAAGAAGATTCTTAATTTTTTATCCGCGTGTTAGCGGGAGTGGAAAGAAATGATGGAACATCAAGTCGAAAGCAAAACGGCTTTTCGGCATTTGCTTTTTTTGTAAACAGCCAGTTGACAAGTGAGAATCACGTGACCGTCTTTTGTGTATCGCAACTCGAAGGCGAGGTATTTGGTTTAATCGCGGTTTCATCACGAAGTAGGTTTTTTATTTCAACATTTACAATTATAAGGATGTTCAAATTTGACAACCGTCGCGAATTTAAATGTAAACAAATCATCAAATCTGTTCTAAAAAAAAAAATTTTTTAAAGAATCAAAATAAGAAAATTATCGAAATTTTATAACATTTTTCAGCATTTATTGAGAAAGGAATGATTTTTTAATGGATGGATCAGTAAATATAATGGAGGAGGGGTGCGTCGTCAAGTGGGTACCGTCATGTACTGAC
This sequence comes from Sepiola atlantica, assembly GCA_963556195.1. Classification (NCBI taxonomy): domain Eukaryota; kingdom Metazoa; phylum Mollusca; class Cephalopoda; order Sepiida; family Sepiolidae; genus Sepiola; species Sepiola atlantica. Next base: position 69,687,207 of record OY744529.1, read on the forward strand.
AACTGACAATTTCATTATGGATGCTAGAAACATTTACCTGGTTCCTCTCCTGTGTGTACGTAACTCTTAAAACTGGAATCGGGGGGGGGGGGGTAATTATGGGCAACAACAGTATTAAGTATGTTATAAAAACTTAAAATGCTGATTCAGACGAAAAGAAGAAGCGAACATGATGTGTAACAGCACATATGAACTATTTGTCTACGCAAACCCAATGATACCGCTAGCGTAGGAATACCATGGGAATTCTCTAACGTCACTTCTAGGCAGATGGCTCACCGACTGTTACAGTATTTTAATGTTCAATAAAACGTATTTATATAATAACAACTTCGTTGTATCTTACTTACAAAACATAACATAGCTACCCTCAACATAATGGATTGTAATTTCCTTTGCTGATTCCTTTAGAATCGCTACACACTAGGATGTCACACATAAAAAGGGAGGTATCATCTACACAGGAGGGGTCACACACGCAAGGAGGCTGTGTGTGTGCGTTTACCCTCATCGAAGACATTACGTTAAATTTTAAAATAAAATATCTCTACAAAAACATAATTTGCCGATGCATAGTCTATTATTGTCTGAGCTGGCGCACACACTAGTGCCTCCCTATTAGACAGTGTCCCAAAAAGAGCAATTTATCTAATAGTTTCCGCTCTGTCTACCAAGCTCCAGCCTCTGTCCCATCACTGCGATGTTGCATTCCTGTGCTTGTTTTACAAGTACCTCAATAGAATATACTCCGACGAACTTTCTGCACTTGTGCCTCCTTTAGCGTAAATACTTCCGATGAATTCAACAATAAGCAAAATCCCACCTCTGCACTGTAGACGTTCCCTGATACCAGAAAGCTTTCTACTCTAATAGGTTTTTTTTTCGAACTGCTTGCCTTTGGAATCCTCTCCGTTGTCCCTGTTTCCCCAATCGTACCAACATGTAGAAATGTAATGTGAGCAAACATCTCGCTGTACAACTTCCAATTTAGGATGCTGCTATACATCTGGCCTCTAATTCTCAGTAGCCCTATGAACTATTGTCTTAATAGTAGAAATACTTGTTGTATGGATAACACGTAGCAGTATCAGGCGTTGCAGTCATTTTGATCTATTATTGTTGCATTACCCCCCCCTCCAAGAAAAGGTCAAATATCTCGTATTTCACATGTTTGTTATGAGATGCAAATCAACAAATCATAAACGGTAGAATTTAATCATAGGTCGTGTCTTCAACGCTCAACCATAGTGGACAACCGAAACTGAAGACACTCCATCCGACAGTGTCTCTCGGTGTGCCATGGTAGCTATCATGTGGGTGCATTCGCGTTCTGGAATTAAATTTGGTACAACAACACAAAGAAAAACCTATTATCCCGAATGTCGTTTCTTTTTTTCTCTTCTAGTGGGGGTGGAAAGACATATCAGGATTACAGATGTATTGGGCATTGACCCCTTTTTTATAATCGATTCATAAGTCATTCTTTTGCACGTTCTGTTTCTTCACGCTTCTAACCGAAGTGACTACTTCTCTCCCTTACTGTCTCTCTCTCTCTCTCTCTCTCTCTCTCTCTCTCTCTCTTTCAGCTTTATGACGTGACATCCGTTTCTATTAATTCCCACAGGATGTCGAGCTCACCCCAAGTATATGAGCTGACCTTTACTAAAACCCATTTCTTGACATTCCCAACTAACAAAATTATACTCGACGAATATTTATTATTTCCACTTCTTTTTCTCTTTGTTACAGCCATCTTGTTTTTAATAAAAGTTCTAAAAGTTATTAGTAATAACAGTACACAATCATTTGGGATTAACAGTTATTTGGGAGGGGGTATTTCTCTTGTACAGTATACAGAATATACATAGATAAT
>OY744529.1:69694079-69726579 GCA_963556195.1 Sepiola atlantica
CTATACTGAAAAGTGTCGGTTTAGCATGAAACACATGTATTAGTAAATGAAACACATGTATTAGAAAATATTATTTATACATAATTATTCACTTTAGGTTAACAACAAGCCGTTATTAATAGCGTAATTCGATACTCTATGCCCACCTATTGAGTTCTCTTGACGACTATGTATATGGTTGCTGAATTTGTCATTTAGACGTTAATTTTCTGTCTTTTTTCTAGGTACGCGCTCTTATTACTAAGTCAAATACGACTTTTGTATTGACGTTCGAATGATTGCAGGTTTGGTATGAAACACATGTGTATATGGGGTTATTTGAAAATATTATGTATAAGTAATTATATATATATATACATATATACATATATATATATATATATATATATATATATATATATATATATATAACAGATAACAATATAAAAGCTATTTTCATACAGTTCAGATCGATTTTAGTAGAAATCAAATTCGAAAACAAAAATGAAGCTCAATATTAAATATTTAAATCAATTAATTTACAAAAAAGCTATAAATAAAAAGTATTTAATCAAGGTTATATCATTTAATTGACTAATAACAATTTTAGAAGAAAATAATTTTAACACATGTTTCAGTAAAAGTCGACAGCATTAACGGGTAGACCAATCTATTATAGTTTACCCCCTCTTCATCAGAAGAATCAACGAGAACAGCTTAGATTATGAGATTATCCGTGAATGCTGTCGAATTTTCTAGCAACATGTGTAAAAACTATTTTGTTCCAGAATTGGTAATTTAATAATAGAATGGTATAACCGTCATTACATATTTTATACACACACACACACACACACCCACACGCACACCACACATACAGAGAGAGAGAGAGAGAGAGAGAGAGAGAGAGAGAAAACTACCCGCTTATGGAACACAATACCACGAGGCTGCTTCCCAGCTGACTACAACATGCTCGTTTTCAAGTTCAATGTTAACAAATTATTTTAGCGATACTCTTAAATAATAAAATTCTGCACAGTATCAATCATCGTTACAAATCACTAATGTGTAGTGGCACCGTCCGCCTGACACCCTCTTGAACTCTCACCCTCTAACAGCTCTGAAGTGTAGTTAGACAGGCAAGTGATTCACGCTGAGATTTAAACGCGAAGGTTTTTGTGTTTTTTATGCAGTCGGAGCTTCTATCTACTGCATTATAGACAAAAGCACTAAGAAAGGAAAGTTTACTATTTATAAAAAATATCAACCGCCGAAGAACGCTCTATTTTTTTACGAAAAGCTTTTCATTATCACTAATAGAAAAACAATTGAAACGATCGCGATTTCACGAAGAAAGTTCAACGCGTTTTACTTGCGTTTACAGAGAGTATGTATTTCGTGCGCGGGCGCTTGCAAATAAACCCGGTGTGTTAATCTGGACACATTTACATTAAGGACTGGGAAGTAGGTACATTTTAAGGGGGTTTGTAGAAGAGAGCTGCCAAAGAATACGCCCCACTAACCTCAAAATCGTATGAAATTCGAGGTGTGGTAAAAAAAGGTTTTGTTGCTTACTTCATAGGATGGGATTCATTCGTGTCATTGAGTATTTGCATACAATATTGTTTCCCTTATATTTCTGATTCCGCATAAACTCACAAAGATAGCCGTTCACCATACAGCGATGCGTTCATCAGTTGCATTTATTCTGAATTTTTACAGCCTTAGCCTAACCTAACTCTGACTTAACCTTCACCCTCACTTGACGCATGCCTAAACAGGACTTACAAAAGTAAGCCAGGATCGTCTGCGTAAACTGCGAATGGTTTGTATTCCTTTTAGGGAGCTGTAATAAAAACTGGACGCCGAATATAACTTAAGGATAAGCTTTATTTAACCATTTGTTGCTTAGCTAGACAAATAGTGTTTAACATTCACTCTTTAATATACACGAATGTAGAACATTCCATTATTACTCCAAGGGGGAGACAGGCATCAATTATCTTTGTTACTACATTCTCCCCCATCTATCTTCTTATTCGTAGGGAACAAAATCATCCCATCGACCTGGCCTCCTGCGGGTTCTTTGAGGGCGTCTTGGTTGTTCGTGCCCGACATCCATTTCTAATCTAGGCTCCTCGGGACCTGACGACGTTTCGGGACTGTCTTGTGTGGCGGGTTTAGGGCTAAAATATCTTGCTCCAAATCGCTCTCGTTTTCTACGGCGCTTCGGTCGCTTGGTGTCTGAAGATTGAGTATCTGTCTCAGATATTGGGTGAAACCGCTTTCGTGGTACTCATCTGTCGTCCGAACTAGAGTCAGAGACGACTCTGTTAGTATATTCAGATTCGTTTTGTTGGGACTCTGAACTTGACGTATCTGGCACACGATCACCTAAGAGGGTCGGACTTGTTCCACGAACCGGAGCTCTATATCCATCTGAAGCAGTTCTACGTTCATATACATTTCCTGCTGGGGCTAGATCCCTTAAGGAGACAGTAGATTGCCTTCCTTCTGAATTTCTGACCAGTGCATACTGAGGGTTCGCTTCGATTAATTGTACCTCGCTTACCAATGGGTCATGTTTACTATGACGAACATGACGTTTTAATAAAACTGTGCCAGGTTGTGCAAGCCACGAGGGAAGTGATGTGCCTGCTGAGCTTCGTCGTGGGAACGAGAAGAATCTCTCATGTGGGGTAGCGTTTGTCGCTGTACATAATAGAGTCCTAATAGCGTATAAGGCCATGGGGATGAGACTTTCCCAATCGGAGATCGGACTATTGCGATTTGCTGCCGCCAACTGTACTGTCTTCCATATTATGCCATTGTATCTTTCGCACTGTCCGTTTCCTTGAGGATTGTGAGGAGTTGTTCTACTTACAGCTACCCTTCGTTCATGCAGAAACTGCTTGAGTTCGTCCGACATAAAAGCAGACCCACGATCTGAATGTATATATGCAGGCACTCCAAAAACGGCAAAAATGGAGCAGAGGCCTTGAATTACTGTTGCAGCCGTTACGTCTGGGCAGGGGATGACGAACGGAAATCTTGAGTACTCGTCTATTATTGTGAGCATGTATTTATTTTTAGTTTTAGAGGGTAAAGGGCCCTTAAAATCCAGGTTAAGTCTTTCAAAAGGCTGTGTGGCCTTAATGAGTGTTGCTGGAGGAGGTTTGTAGAACCTGGGCTTATTTTCTGCGCATATCCGACAAGAGTTCGTAATTCTTTTTACGTCTTCAACAGAATATGGCAAGTTTCTGCTCCTGACTACGTGAATCATTCTTGTGATACCTGGGTGACACAATTCCCTGTGTATATACTGAAGATCATCTGAGCCAGTTACCAGGCCACACACCCTTGAAAGCGCGTCGACCGCGGCATTCTCCTTACCAGGGCGGTAAGTGACGTCAAAGGAGTAGCAAGAAAGCTCCATTCTCCATCTCGCTATTTTCTCGTTTTTTATTTTACTCGTTGTTTTTGGGTTAAACATAAACGAGACCGACTTTTGGTCAGTGATTAATTCAAAATGTCGGCCGATTAAGTAATGCCTCCATTTTCGTAATGCCTCAACTATGGCGTACGCTTCTTTTTCTATTGCAGAGTGTCGTCGCTCGGATTTCGAAAGTGTTCTTGAAAAAAAAGCTACAGGACGACCGGATTGTCTCAGTGAGGCAGCTATCGCACAGTCAGAGGCATCCGTCTCAACTAATAGAGGGATAAAAGGATCCACAGCAGAAATGGCAGACTGAGCAATGTTCCTTTTCATGTTTTGAAATGCTCTGATGGCGGAACAGGACAACGGAAAAGTAGATACTTGTGTCAATGGGTGTATTTTTTCTGAAAAAGACGCAACCCATTGGGAGTAGTGAGCAAACATACCGAGGGCTCGTCGTAAAGAGGGCATGTTTCCAGGGATTGGTAATTCCATTAGCGGTTTCAGTCGCTCGGGATCCGGCGTCATGGTGCCATTTTGACAATGTATCCCAATAATTTGATGCTTTTCAAGTTGTAGGAACATTTTTCACTGTTTAAAGTCAGATTATATTTCTTGACGGCAGCCATGAATCGTTTAAGGTTGTGGTCATGTTCAGCTTGGTTATGTCCGCATACTGTGACATTGTCTATATATGCAACAGTACCCTTCAATTTTTCATTGGAGATTATTTCATCTATTACCCTCTGGAAGCTAGCCACACCATTTGTTATCCCAAAAGGAATTCGGCAGAACTGATATAGGCGACCGCAGGCCTCGAATGCCGTGTAGGGCTTATCCTCTGGCTTGATAGGTACCTGATGGTAGGCACTTCTGAGATCTAAAGTACTGAAAGTGTGATATTTTGCAATATTAGAAATCATTTCGTCAATACGAGGCAGTGGATAGGCATCGAGTAATGTGTATCTGTTGATGGTCTGGGAATAGTCAATGACCATCCTTTTCTTGTGATTTTCAGTGGCTGTTACGAGGACCTGTGCTCGCCATGGAGATTCACTTGGCTCTATAATTCCTTCCTTAAGTAGTTTTGTTACTTCTGCTGCTATGAACTGTTTGTCCGTTTCTGAATAGCGTCTTGATTTTATTGCTATTGGTTTGCAGTCAGGAGTTAAGTTTGTAAAAAGTGACGGGTGCCGCACTTTGACAGCTGCTAGTCCACATACGCTTAGGACTGGCTTGGGGCCACCAAAAGGAATTTCAACGCATGAATGTTGTTTTAGAAAATTGTGACCCAAAATCACTTCGCAGCAGAGGTTTTTCATTACTGATAATTTGATCCCTTGATAGGAGTTTCCTTTTAGTTTCAGGTTAACCATGCAATATCCAATTACATGGGACGATAAAGATGAATTTGCCATTGATATTTGGTTGGAACAAGGAAATATTTCCCATTTATTTGCTTTTACAATACTGGCATTAATAAAACTTTCGGAACTGCCTGTATCAATAAGCGCATGAATAGTCAATCCATTGATTTTTACCCTCACGATTGTTTTTGAGAGGCAGCCGGGGAATGCAGCTGATATTGTAATTGGTGCTACAGTAGCAAGAGTAGCCGAACGTTTTTTTGAGAAGCTGACCGGCAAACTTTCGAAAAATGTCCCTGCTTATCACACTTGTGGCATCTAACATCTCGAGCCGGGCAGGACGAACGAGCATGTATACGAAGGCCACAAAAGTAGCATGTGGATCCAGCTGAGGCGGCAGTGATAAGTTGTTCGTGATTGTTAGAAAGGGGGGTGGCAGCATCTTGGACAATGGAAGAATTTTGAACATGCAGAGGAGAGGCTACGATAGCAGCTCCCAAAATATCGGGTTGTAAATAGAAGACAGACTGCTTCTGTGCCATGTCCAACGTTAGAGCTTGTTCATAAGCTGTTGGTAAGTGAAGGTTTTTATTCTCTAGTAGTCTTTGTCTTATTTGGTTGGACTGTATTCCATTAATAAATGCGTCCCTGATAAAAACATCTCTCGCTTGGTTCGCAGTTAAGGCTGTAAATTCACACTCGCGACTTAACGTCTTTAGAATCTGAAGGTATTGTTCAAGGCTTTCTTCTGGTTGTTGACGCCGGGTAGCAAGTAAATGTCTAGCAAAAATAGTATTTTTTTTCTTGACAAACATGGCTTCTAAAATGTCCACCGCAGTTTCATAATTTTCACATTCAGATAAATTTCTATAAATAGCAGTAGAGACATGATGTAAAAGAAGGGTATATTTCTCAGTACCTGTTAAAGCCGCGTTTGAAGATAACTGTAGAGCTGTAAGGAATCCTTCGAACATTTTTCTCCAATGCCGCCATTTGTCAGTAGATTCCGAGTCGGCCGTATCAAGGTCTAGACGATCGGGTTTCAAGTAACGTTCCATAACGAATGGTTAAATAAATTGTAATAAAAACTGGACGCCGAATATAACTTAAGGATAAGCTTTATTTAACCATTTGTTGCTTAGCTAGACTATATTTATTTGTAAAAAATACAAAATTTGGCACAAGGCCTACAAGGGGGTGGGGAAAATGTTGACCTAACTTAACATTTTTAACTTAACTAGTCACAATCACCAAAACAAATTTACTCCATGATATACCTACTTAAAACCCAAAAATGACAATATATACATGGAATTGGGAGTGGGGGAACAAGAATGATATATATATATACAATGAAAAAATAAATAAAATTAAGTGTTAGTATAAGAACCTCCCACTAAAGAAATGTGGCCGATAAGTAGTTTTGCCAGTCGAAAAAAGGCGATGCAGGTCACGAAAATTTTATTCTCACACCTCCTTCGAAAATTACGAAAGGAGACCTGCATCTCTGACAAAACAACAGATCAGTCACCTAATAGGGGTCGGGAATGGGAATTAGAAAATAAAAGTCGGGGTAAAAAAAAAAAAAAAAAAAAAAAAAAAGGGGGGGGGGAGAGGACGAAAAAAAAAGGGGGGCCTATGACAACTTACATACCGCTAGCTAAGCTAAAAAAGGGGAAGAAAAACAAAACATAACCTAATCTTGCCTAACCGGGTCAAATAAAAGGGTCAGTGTTCGGTTCGGCCACCCAATATTCTGTCTAAGGCACGTCCAAGTACCACTCAAAATTAGCTCCATTCAAACGACACAAACGCGCAACTTTCACCCACCTTTTGTTGAAATCTGCCGAAGGGAGTTTCACCTTCTCCAGCCTGACACGCATTTTCAAGCGAGACTGGAAAATGAGGACAAGCTGGGGAGCAGTGAAGGTCTCTTCCCCGTAGACTTCCTTCTGTCGTGTCGACCAAATCACTCCTCTCATGACTGCTAGTAAGCAAAGAAACACATAATGCTCCTCCCACTTCATGCTTGGTGCCCAATTGCAGCATGTCGAAAAAGACTCCAAAACGAAGAACTGTCCGTTCAACATGCGAACCGTGTAGCCTTCAACTAACTCACACAGCGGGCGAACGATGGGGCAATGAAAGAAAACATGACTGGTCGTTTCCTCCCAGTCGCCGCATCGAACACAACTTGGTGTCTCTACTAATCCCGCTGCGTAAAGCTTTTTGCCGACCCAGAGTGCATTTCGTATTATCAGCCAGGTGAGTGATGCCTCGTAATTATCGAAGCATTTCAACCCAGGCGCCCAAGGCCAGATCAAGCGAAGTTCTCCCTTCGTAAGACCGAGCTCCTCAGTAATATCGTCACGAACAGATCCCCTCACCATAACCCGATATAGTGCTTTACGAGACAACACTCGGGTGTCAGAGAGGCTTTCTGACACCCTTAGAAGGTACTTCAAGGACTGTCGACACTCGCGATAAAAGGAGCACTCGCGTCGAGGTAAACGAAATGCCTCACCCCCATGCAAGTGCACACTTTTCAAAGCCGGAAAGGCTTTCTTGGTGTCTTCCTTCCAGAATTCACCGTTTCCCTCACAAGGTGTACACATTCGGTCTAGGTAGTGTAAGCGAAGCGTATATTGACGAATCTCAACGCTTGGCATACCTAGACCGCCTTCAGACGGATGCAAGTAGCAGATCTCCCGGCGAACCATGGGCTGCTTTCCGCGCCACAAAAACGCGAAAAGAGCCTTCACTAGTTCAACTAGTGTGATCGCCGGCAGAGGGAGCACAGAAAGACGGTAGAGGATGAGAGGATAAATGTGAGAATTACACACCTCCGCTCTTCCTTTTAAAGTAAGATTTCTCAAAGACCACAGACGGGCTGCAGCCTTAACCGCTTTCAACACTTCCGACCAATTTTTCTCCAACTGGAGATCAGGACCAAACCAGACGCCGAGTATCTTGCAAGGCCCATCCGTCCAGCCAAAGGGCCCCTGAAGGGGAACACCCCTCCAGGCACCAATGCGTAAGCCAACAGACTTATCGCAGTTGATTTTGGCCCCTGTCACTTGTTCATACCGTCTTATTTCCATGTCGACGACCCTAATCTCAGCACTGCTCGTTACAAGCACAGTGACGTCGTCGGCATAGGCGGAGTACTTAATCATGGGGCAAGCACCAGACAAAGTAATCCCACGAAGGACCGGATTCACCCTAAGCCTGCGAAGGAAAGGCTCCAACGCAAGCACATAAAGCATCGGTGAAAGCGGACATCCCTGACGAATAGATCTGGACAAATCGAAAGGCTTTGACCTTATTCCATTCACTTCAACCAACGCACCGGGGTTTGCATAAAAGAGGCGAATCCAGGAGCGGAAATGGGGACCAAATCCAGCCGAAGACAAGACAGCCTCCAAGTAACGATGATCGACCCTATCGAATGCTTTGGACTGATCTAAATTGATCAGCGCGGCCTCAGTGTCGACTTTCTCTATGATCAAGCGTATCATGTGCAAATTATCTTGAATAGTCCGGCCCTTAACAGAACAAGTCTGTTCGGGACTTATTAGACGAAACAAGACAACCTGCAGACGATTAGCCAAGATCTTGGCCAAAATCTTTAACTCTGTATTTAACATTGTTAAGGGCCGGAAATTACCTATACCATCCCCACCACTCTTGTCCTTGCGGAGCAATTTGATGATACCCCTGGTAAAGTACTGGGGGATAGACCCGTTCCTAAACCAGGAGTTAAACAACACAGCCAGCAGGGGGACAAAAATGGGCGACAACCTCAAATACAGTTCGTAAGGCAGACCATCGATACCCGGAGACTTATCAAGGCCAACCTGCCTTAGGGCCTCCAGGACTTCATCCTCATTTATACACCCTTCGCACCTAGCTGCTTCGGTCGCCTCGAGACGAGAAAAGTCAGCTAAATAGGCGTCGAACTGAGCCATTGTCAGACCGGGCTCCTTGGTAAAAAGATCCTGAAAATAAGAGCGAAAACCCTCCAAAATCCCGTCGTTTGTAGTCACGAGACGCCCATCCGATAATGTGACACTGGCGATGTGTCGATCAGTAGACCGTCGACGTTCCTCCGCACGCAGTGACGCGGCCATGTTTGTCGCCTCGTGCGGCACTCTTTTTAACCTAGACCTAACTATCAATCCCTGATCTGCCTTGTTATCCAAGGAGTTCAGTTCCGTTTTAGCTACAGTAAAGGTAACGCTATCCCCCGCCTCCGCCGCCCGACTTAAACTAGTTTCTAGTGCCACTTTCGTTGCCCTAGATCTAAGGTTGAGTCGACGACTATAATCGGCAACGAAGGACCTAATAACGTTCTTAAGGTGGCCCCACCACTTATTCCCAATGATAGCACCCGTCAATTCCCTCTGTAATGTTAGTAAAAGCTGTTCCCGGAAGTCCTTCAAATCGAACAACGATGTGTTGAACTTCCAGTAACCAGCCAATCTAGGCTTAGGACTATCTAAGTTTACCCGCACCCGGACAAGCCTATGATCCGAGTAAACTATATTATGAAAACTTGGACAATCTAAAAGCCCTAAATCGACTCTCCTAATTAAGAACCGATCAAGGTAACTCGAAAGTTGCCCTAAATCGGAGCCGCGACTAGCAGTCCAAGTCCATACTACTTCACGGGGTTTCTCATTTCGGAATTTATCGACAAGATCGAACTTATCGATAAAGTCCCGAAATGCCTTAGCATCCCCGTTGCTGTTAGTTCCCCTACGTTTTCCCAAGCGATCTAAATCGGGATCCAAGACCGCGTTCCAGTCTCCCGCTAGAATTATCCGACGCGACGTATCCATAAAGGGCTCGATCCGCCGAAAAAAAGGAACCCGCTCAGAACTGGCGTTGGGCGCATAAACCCCAATAAGCCGAAAAGCCACATCCTTTACGGTAACATCAAGAACGCACAGCCTTCCCTCAGGATCTGCATAGATTGGGTCACAAGTCGCATTCAGTGTGCGCTTAACTAGCCAGGAAACCCCTCTTGAGTGAGTATCAAAGTACGCTGAATAGAGCTGAAAGTCTCTAGTCAGCGCACCCTGATAATCACTGGGAATAAAGTGGGTCTCCTGCAAACAACATGCATCCACGCCGAGTCGCTGAAGGTCACGTACTACTCGAAGTTTACGAGCGGTGTCCCTCAACCCTCGGCCATTTAGGCTTGCTAATCTGAGTGCCATTCTAGTGCTCTTAGAGTTGGGAACCCGAAACGAACATTGATGCATTTAAGACACCGACAGATGAACCCAGAGAACCTTGTCCCAATTCATTTGAGACGAGACCGTCCGGGGCCACACCGCCAATGTCTAAGGGGAAAGTTAGTTTTAATGCCCTGTAGAGTGTAGGATGGATACGAATAGGGACCCTCCCAACACAAGATTTTTGCAGTAATACTACTTCTTCATCGTTAAAGAAAGCGAGAGGAGGCGATATATTAAAGGCGTTATTCGCTTCCTCCATCATATTCCAAACCCCTTTAGCTTTGTCTCTTGATCTAACCACGGATAAAAGTCTTTTAGCATCCAAGAAATTTTCCGGGTTGGTGATGTCTTTTTTGTTGACTATCTTCAGTGCAGCTAGGTTTCGGTAGTTCTTCTTATGATGGTTTATCATAAGATTTTCAGTTTCGGGAGTAACTTTACAGACATCCTTGCCTGTGTAGAAAGGGGTCTTCTTTTTCCGGGCCTCTAGCGAGGGACTTCGATGGCGTTTCTGGGATGTGGAGGGGGCGGTGGGTGAGGCAGGAGGCGGCATATCGGTCTTCATTGGAGAGGGGGGCGGTGTACTTTTAGGGGTGTTGCACGGGGAACAGAAAGGAGATGGATTAGGGGTAACGGGCTTATCTTTTGATAAGGGGGTCAGATTAGATTCCCTTACTGGTGGGGATGACTTTAATGGTGGGGGTGCACCTTTGGCTGGAGAGCGACGTTCTTTGGCTGGAGGAGTTTTTTTTCCCGTATTAATAGTAGTATCGGCAACCTTTTTTTTTTCCTCGTTTTTTTTTTCTTTTTTTTCCTCAGTTTTGCGCTCCTCGTCGAGAGACTTTTTCAAATTTAGTATTTCTTTGTATTTTTCACCACCAGGATCGTTGCTGGTTTCTATTTCTAGTTGTTCTTCTTCGGTCATTACTTGAGCATATGACTTCGGCGATTTTTTGCCAGTCACGATATTCCAAACGACTTTTTTTTTGGGCGATTCATTTTCGGTGTTGCATAAGTCCTCGAATTCCTCCGGGGTTACAGTTTCAGTTGTTGGCTTTGAGGAGGGAGTCTTCTTCTCCGCTGCAACTTTAGGTGTCAAGTGTTCTAGCACTCTGTTCTTGGGGTTAGGCTGGGCCGGTTTGATCCTTGTTGGGCAAGTGAAAGTTAAATGCCCAACCTCATTGCAAATCCAACAAGCTGGACGTCTTCCAGCCACCACCACAGGTAATTTTTCTCCATTTGCTTCTATGTAGTACGGAACTTTCTTAAAAGCCGACTCGTTAAGCCACACGTCAAAAGACCATGTTCCGTTGAACTTGTCAACCGTAATAGCTGTTATTTCTCCGAACTTAAGTAAAAAGGCGCCTAAGTATTCGCCAGGAACCACAGCCGGAACTTCAAAAACTGAGATGGTCGTTCTCCTTCGACCCATGTATTCCATTCGCAGAATGTAGTCTTTAGTAATTATTTCTTTCTTCGAGAGTTCGATGCAGACTTCCTCGGTCTTAAAGAGACTATTCCAGGTGTTATAACCTTTACATTTCACGATACGTTCCGCACGTACTCCGGTCGTTGCAATTAATTTTGCGACAGTTTCTTTTGAGGACCTAATCAGTTTTTTGGACTTTCTGTCCACTACGAACATTAATATCGTTTTTTTCTGGAATTCCTCCAACCTTGGTAACTGTATAATTACTCCAGTTTCAGTCACGAAATCCGTGCAGTCTTTTGCCTTGGCGACAAAATCGTCAACGTCAATTTTAAGGGCGGGTGCCTTACTCCAGTCCGTTTTATCAGTAGGCTGAGATGACTTCTCAACCACTTCAGAGGTCTCCGAAGGCGCACAGCTGGCAGTAGCCATGGCCGGAGAACGGTAGAAAAAAATTAACAAACTCCAAATAAATAAAAATATAAGGAGTAAAAAAAAGCAAGCAACAAATTTAACAAATAACGGTAGTAACAATAAATAACAATAATAACAATAATCACGGACTTACTGGCAGAGAAAAAATCACACAGAGCTTTGTTGCTTCGCTAGACTATATTTATTTGTAAAAAAATACAAAATTTGGCACAAGGCCTACAAGGGGGTGGGGAAAATGTTGACCTAACTAACATTTTTAACTTAACTAGTCACAATCACCAAAACAAATTTACTCCATGATATACCTACTTAAAACCCAAAAATGACAATATATACATGGAATTGGGAGTGGGGGAACAAGAATGATATATATATATACAATGAAAAAATAAATAAAATTAAGTGTTAGTATAAGAACCTCCCACTAAAGAAATGTGGCCGATAAGTAGTTTTGCCAGTCGAAAAAAGGCGATGCAGGTCACGAAAGTTTTATTCTCACACCTCCTTCGAAAATTACGAAAGGAGACCTGCATCTCTGACAAAACAACAGATCAGTCACCTAATAGGGGTCGGGAATGGGAATTAGAAAATAAAAGTCGGGGTAAAAAAAAAAAAAAAAAAAAAAAAAAAAAAAAGGGGGGGGGGAGAGGACGAAAAAAAAAGGGGGGCCTATGACAACTTACATACCGCTAGCTAAGCTAAAAAAGGGGAAGAAAAACAAAACATAACCTAATCTTGCCTAACCGGGTCAAATAAAAGGGTCAGTGTTCGGTTCGGCCACCCAATATTCTGTCTAAGGCACGTCCAAGTACCACTCAAAATTAGCTCCATTCAAACGACACAAACGTGCAACTTTCACCCACCTTTTGTTGAAATCTGCCGAAGGGAGTTTCACCTTCTCCAGCCTGACACGCATTTTCAAGCGAGACTGGAAAATGAGGACAAGCTGGGGAGCAGTGAAGGTCTCTTCCCCGTAGACTTCCTTCTGTCGTGTCGACCAAATCACTCCTCTCATGACTGCTAGTAAGCAAAGAAACACATAATGCTCCTCCCACTTCATGCTTGGTGCCCAATTGCAGCATGTCGAAAAAGACTCCAAAACGAAGAACTGTCCGTTCAACATGCGAACCGTGTAGCCTTCAACTAACTCACACAGCGGGCGAACGATGGGGCAATGAAAGAAAACATGACTGGTCGTTTCCTCCCAGTCGCCGCATCGAACACAACTTGGTGTCTCTACTAATCCCGCTGCGTAAAGCTTTTTGCCGACCCAGAGTGCATTTCGTATTATCAGCCAGGTGAGTGATGCCTCGTAATTATCGAAGCATTTCAACCCAGGCGCCCAAGGCCAGATCAAGCGAAGTTCTCCCTTCGTAAGACCGAGCTCCTCAGTAATATCGTCACGAACAGATCCCCTCACCATAACCCGATATAGTGCTTTACGAGACAACACTCGGGTGTCAGAGAGGCTTTCTGACACCCTTAGAAGGTACTTCAAGGACTGTCGACACTCGCGATAAAAGGAGCACTCGCGTCGAGGTAAACGAAATGCCTCACCCCCATGCAAGTGCACACTTTTCAAAGCCGGAAAGGCTTTCTTGGTGTCTTCCTTCCAGAATTCACCGTTTCCCTCACAAGGTGTACACATTCGGTCTAGGTAGTGTAAGCGAAGCGTATATTGACGAATCTCAACGCTTGGCATACCTAGACCGCCTTCAGACGGATGCAAGTAGCAGATCTCCCGGCGAACCATGGGCTGCTTTCCGCGCCACAAAAACGCGAAAAGAGCCTTCACTAGTTCAACTAGTGTGATCGCCGGCAGAGGGAGCACAGAAAGACGGTAGAGGATGAGAGGATAAATGTGAGAATTACACACCTCCGCTCTTCCTTTTAAAGTAAGATTTCTCAAAGACCACAGACGGGCTGCAGCCTTAACCGCTTTCAACACTTCCGACCAATTTTTCTCCAACTGGAGATCAGGACCAAACCAGACGCCGAGTATCTTGCAAGGCCCATCCGTCCAGCCAAAGGGCCCCTGAAGGGGAACACCCCTCCAGGCACCAATGCGTAAGCCAACAGACTTATCGCAGTTGATTTTGGCCCCTGTCACTTGTTCATACCGTCTTATTTCCATGTCGACGACCCTAATCTCAGCACTGCTCGTTACAAGCACAGTGACGTCGTCGGCATAGGCGGAGTACTTAATCATGGGGCAAGCACCAGACAAAGTAATCCCACGAAGGACCGGATTCACCCTAAGCCTGCGAAGGAAAGGCTCCAACGCAAGCACATAAAGCATCGGTGAAAGCGGACATCCCTGACGAATAGATCTGGACAAATCGAAAGGCTTTGACCTTATTCCATTCACTTCAACCAACGCACCGGGGTTTGCATAAAAGAGGCGAATCCAGGAGCGGAAATGGGGACCAAATCCAGCCGAAGACAAGACAGCCTCCAAGTAACGATGATCGACCCTATCGAATGCTTTGGACTGATCTAAATTGATCAGCGCGGCCTCAGTGTCGACTTTCTCTATGATCAAGCGTATCATGTGCAAATTATCTTGAATAGTCCGGCCCTTAACAGAACAAGTCTGTTCGGGACTTATTAGACGAAACAAGACAACCTGCAGACGATTAGCCAAGATCTTGGCCAAAATCTTTAACTCTGTATTTAACATTGTTAAGGGCCGGAAATTACCTATACCATCCCCACCACTCTTGTCCTTGCGGAGCAATTTGATGATACCCCTGGTAAAGTACTGGGGGATAGACCCGTTCCTAAACCAGGAGTTAAACAACACAGCCAGCAGGGGGACAAAAATGGGCGACAACCTCAAATACAGTTCGTAAGGCAGACCATCGATACCCGGAGACTTATCAAGGCCAACCTGCCTTAGGGCCTCCAGGACTTCATCCTCATTTATACACCCTTCGCACCTAGCTGCTTCGGTCGCCTCGAGACGAGAAAAGTCAGCTAAATAGGCGTCGAACTGAGCCATTGTCAGACCGGGCTCCTTGGTAAAAAGATCCTGAAAATAAGAGCGAAAACCCTCCAAAATCCCGTCGTTTGTAGTCACGAGACGCCCATCCGATAATGTGACACTGGCGATGTGTCGATCAGTAGACCGTCGACGTTCCTCCGCACGCAGTGACGCGGCCATGTTTGTCGCCTCGTGCGGCACTCTTTTTAACCTAGACCTAACTATCAATCCCTGATCTGCCTTGTTATCCAAGGAGTTCAGTTCCGTTTTAGCTACAGTAAAGGTAACGCTATCCCCCGCCTCCGCCGCCCGACTTAAACTAGTTTCTAGTGCCACTTTCGTTGCCCTAGATCTAAGGTTGAGTCGACGACTATAATCGGCAACGAAGGACCTAATAACGTTCTTAAGGTGGCCCCACCACTTATTCCCAATGATAGCACCCGTCAATTCCCTCTGTAATGTTAGTAAAAGCTGTTCCCGGAAGTCCTTCAAATCGAACAACGATGTGTTGAACTTCCAGTAACCAGCCAATCTAGGCTTAGGACTATCTAAGTTTACCCGCACCCGGACAAGCCTATGATCCGAGTAAACTATATTATGAAAACTTGGACAATCTAAAAGCCCTAAATCGACTCTCCTAATTAAGAACCGATCAAGGTAACTCGAAAGTTGCCCTAAATCGGAGCCGCGACTAGCAGTCCAAGTCCATACTACTTCACGGGGTTTCTCATTTCGGAATTTATCGACAAGATCGAACTTATCGATAAAGTCCCGAAATGCCTTAGCATCCCCGTTGCTGTTAGTTCCCCTACGTTTTCCCAAGCGATCTAAATCGGGATCCAAGACCGCGTTCCAGTCTCCCGCTAGAATTATCCGACGCGACGTATCCATAAAGGGCTCGATCCGCCGAAAAAAAGGAACCCGCTCAGAACTGGCGTTGGGCGCATAAACCCCAATAAGCCGAAAAGCCACATCCTTTACGGTAACATCAAGAACGCACAGCCTTCCCTCAGGATCTGCATAGATTGGGTCACACGTCGCATTCAGTGTGCGGTTAACTAGCCAGGAAACCCCTCTTGAGTGAGTATCAAAGTACGCTGAATAGAGCTGAAAGTCTCTAGTCAGCGCACCCTGATAATCACTGGGAATAAAGTGGGTCTCCTGCAAACAACATACATCCACGCCGAGTCGCTGAAGGTCACGTACTACTCGAAGTTTACGAGCGGTGTCCCTCAACCCTCGGCCATTTAGGCTTGCTAATCTGAGTGCCATTCTAGTGCTCTTAGAGTTGGGAACCCGAAACGAACATTGATGCATTTAAGACACCGACAGATGAACCCAGAGAACCTTGTCCCAATTCATTTGAGACGAGACCGTCCGGGGCCACACCGCCAATGTCTAAGGGGAAAGTTAGTTTTAATGCCCTGTAGAGTGTAGGATGGATACGAATAGGGACCCTCCCAACACAAGATTTTTGCAGTAATACTACTTCTTCATCGTTAAAGAAAGCGAGAGGAGGCGATATATTAAAGGCGTTATTCGCTTCCTCCATCATATTCCAAACCCCTTTAGCTTTGTCTCTTGATCTAACCACAGATAAAAGTCTTTGTGCATCCAAGAAATTTTCCGGGTTGGTAATGTCTTTTTTGTGTACCATCTTTAGTGTAGCTAGGTTTCGGTAGTTCTTCTTATGATGGTTTATCATAAGATTTTCAGTTTCGGGAGTAATTTTACAGACATCCTTGCCTGTGTAGAAAGGGGTCTTCTTTTTCCGAGCCTCTAGCGAGGGACTTCGATGGCGTTTCTGGGATGTGGAGGGGGCGGTGGGTGAGGCAGGAGGCGGCATATCGGTCTTCATTGGAGAGGGGGGCGGTGTACTTTTAGGAGTGTTGCACGGGGAACAGAAAGGAGATGGAATTGGGGTAACGGTCTTATCTTTTGATAAGGGGGTCAAATTAGATTCCCTTACTGGTGGGGATGACTTTAATGGTGGGGGTGCACCTTTGGCTGGAGAGCGACGTTCTTTGGCTGGTGGAGTTTTTTTTCCCGTATTAATAGTAGTATCGGCAACCTTTTTTTTTTCCTCGTTTTTTTTTTCTTTTTTTTCCTCAGTTTTGCGCTCCTCGTCGAGAGACTTTTTCAAATTTAGTATTTCTTTGTATTTTTCACCACCAGGATCGTTGCTGGTTTCTATTTCTAGTTGTTCTTCTTCGGTCATTACTTGAGCATATGACTTCGGCGATTTTTTGCCAGTCACGATATTCCAAACGACTTTTTTTTTGGGCGATTCATTTTCGGTGTTGCATAAGTCTTCGAATTCCTCCGGGGTTACAGTTTCAGTTGTTGGCTTTGAGGAGAGAGTCTTCTTCTCCGCTGCAACTTTAGGTGTCAAGTGTTCTAGCACTCTGTTCTTGGGGTTAGGCTGGGCCGGTTTGATCCTTGTTGGGCAAGTGAAAGTTAAATGCCCAACCTCATTGCAAATCCAACAAGCTGGACGTCTTCCAGCCACCACCACAGGTAATTTTTCTCCATTTGCTTCTATGTAGTACGGAACTTTTTTAAAAGCCGACTCGTTAAGCCACACGTCAAAAGACCATGTTCCGTTGAACTTGTCGACCGTAATAGCCGTTATTTCTCCGAACTTAAGTAAAAAGGCGCCTAAGTATTCCCCAGGAACCACAGCCGGAACTTCAAAAACTGAGATGGTCGTTCTCCTTCGACCCATGTATTCCATTCGCAGAATGTAGTCTTTAGTAATTATTTCTTTCTTCGAGAGTTCGATGCAGACTTCCTCGGTCTTAAAGAGACTATTCCAGGTGTTATAACCTTTACATTTCACGATACGTTCAGCACGTACTCCGGTCGTTGCAATTAATTTTGCGACAGTTTCTTTCGAGGACCTAATCAGTTTTTTGGACTTTCTGTCCACTACGAACATTAATATCGTTTTTTTCTGGAATTCCTCCAACCTTGGTAACTGTATGATTACTCCAGTTTCAGTCACGAAATCCGTGCAGTCTTTTGCTTTGGCGATAAAATCGTCAACGTCAATTTTAAGGGCGGGTGCCTTAATCCAATCCGTTTTATCCGTAGGCTGAGATGGCTTCTCAACCACTTCAGAGGTCTCCGAAGGCGCACAGCTGGCAGTAGCCATGGCCGGAGAACGGTAGAAAAAAATTAACAAACTCCAAATAAATAAAAATATAAGGAGTAACAAAAAGCAAGCAACAAATTTAACAAATAACGGTAGTAACAATAAATAACAATAATAACAATAATCACGGACTTACTGGCAGAGAAAAAATCACACAGAGCTTTGTTGCTTCGCTAGACTATATTTATTTGTAAAGAATACAAAATTTGGCACAAGGCCTACAAGGGGGTGGGGAAAATGTTGACCTAACTGACATTCTTAACTTAACTAGTCACAATCACCAAAACAAATTTACTCCATGATATACCTACTTAAAACCCAAAAATGACAATATATACATGGAATTGGGAGTGGGGGAACAAGAATGATATATATATATACAATGAAAAAATAAATAAAATTAAGTGTTAGTATAAGAACCTCCCACTAAAGAAATGTGGCCGATAAGTAGTTTTGCCAGTCGAAAAAAGGCGATGCAGGTCACGAAAGTTTTATTCTCACACCTCCTTCGAAAATTACGAAAGGAGACCTGCATCTCTGACAAAACAACAGATCAGTCACCTAATAGGGGTCGGGAATGGGAATTAGAAAATAAAAGTCGGGGTAAAAAAAAAAAAAAAAAAAAAAAAAAGGGGGGGGGAGAGGACGAAAAAAAAGGGGGGCCTATGACAACTTACATACCGCTAGCTAAGCTAAAAAAGGGGAAGAAAAACAAAACATAACCTAATCTTGCCTAACCGGGTCAAATAAAAGGGTCAGTGTTCGGTTCGGCCACCCAATATTCTGCCTAAGGCACGTCCAAGTACCACTCAAAATTAGCTCCATTCAAACGACACAAACGCGCAACTTTCACCCACCTTTTGTTGAAATCTGCCGAAGGGAGTTTCACCTTCTCCAGCCTGACACGCATTTTCAAGCGAGACTGGAAAATGAGGACAAGCTGGGGAGCAGTGAAGGTCTCTTCCCCGTAGACTTCCTTCTGTCGTGTCGACCAAATCACTCCTCTCATGACTGCTAGTAAGCAAAGAAACACATAATGCTCCTCCCACTTCATGATTGGTGCCCAATTGCAGCATGTCGAAAAAGACTCCAAAACGAAGAACTGTCCGTTCAACATGCGAACCGTGTAGCCTTCAACTAACTCACACAGCGGGCGAACGATGGGGCAATGAAAGAAAACATGACTGGTCGTTTCCTCCCAGTCGCCGCATCGAACACAACTTGGTGTCTCTACTAATCCCGCTGCGTAAAGCTTTTTGCCGACCCAGAGTGCATTTCGTATTATCAGCCAGGTGAGTGATGCCTCGTAATTATCGAAGCATTTCAACCCAGGCGCCCAAGGCCAGATCAAGCGAAGTTCTCCCTTCGTAAGACCGAGCTCCTCAGTAATATCGTCACGAACAGATCCCCTCACCATAACCCGATATAGTGCTTTACGAGACAACACTCGGGTGTCAGAGAGGCTTTCTGACACCCTTAGAAGGTACTTCAAGGACTGTCGACACTCGCGATAAAAGGAGCACTCGCGTCGAGGTAAACGAAAAGCCTCACCCCCATGCAAGTGCACACTTTTCAAAGCCGGAAAGGCTTTCTTGGTGTCTTCCTTCCAGAATTCACCGTTTCCCTCACAAGGTGTACACATTCGGTCTAGGTAGTGTAAGCGAAGCGTATATTGACGAATCTCAACGCTTGGCATACCTAGACCGCCTTCAGACGGATGCAAGTAGCAGATCTCCCGGCGAACCATGGGCTGCTTTCCGCGCCACAAAAACGCGAAAAGAGCCTTCACTAGTTCAACTAGTGTGATCGCCGGCAGAGGGAGCACAGAAAGACGGTAGAGGATGAGAGGATAAATGTGAGAATTACACACCTCCGCTCTTCCTTTTAAAGTAAGATTTCTCAAAGACCACAGACGGGCTGCAGCCTTAACCGCTTTCAACACTTCCGACCAATTTTTCTCCAACTGGAGATCAGGACCAAACCAGACGCCGAGTATCTTGCAAGGCCCATCCGTCCAGCCAAAGGGCCCCTGAAGGGGAACACCCCTCCAGGCACCAATGCGTAAGCCAACAGACTTATCGCAGTTGATTTTGGCCCCTGTCACTTGTTCATACCGTCTTATTTCCATGTCGACGACCCTAATCTCAGCACTGCTCGTTACAAGCACAGTGACGTCGTCGGCATAGGCGGAGTACTTAATCATGGGGCAAGCACCAGACAAAGTAATCCCACGAAGGACCGGATTCACCCTAAGCCTGCGAAGGAAAGGCTCCAACGCAAGCACATAAAGCATCGGTGAAAGCGGACATCCCTGACGAATAGATCTGGACAAATCGAAAGGCTTTGACCTTATTCCATTCACTTCAACCAACGCACCGGGGTTAGCATAAAAGAGGCGAATCCAGGAGCGGAAATGGGGACCAAATCCAGCCGAAGACAAGACAGCCTCCAAGTAACGATGATCGACCCTATCGAATGCTTTGGACTGATCTAAATTGATCAGCGCGGCCTCAGTGTCGACTTTCTCTATGATCAAGCGTATCATGTGCAAATTATCTTGAATAGTCCGGCCCTTAACAGAACAAGTCTGTTCGGGACTTATTAGACGAAACAAGACAACCTGCAGACGATTAGCCAAGATCTTGGCCAAAATCTTTAACTCTGTATTTAACATTGTTAAGGGCCGGAAATTACCTATACCATCCCCACCACTCTTGTCCTTGCGGAGCAATTTGATGATACCCCTGGTAAAGTACTGGGGGATATACCCGTTCCTAAACCAGGAGTTAAACAACACAGCCAGCAGGGGGACAAAAATGGGCGACAACCTCAAATACAGTTCGTAAGGCAGTCCATCGATACCCGGAGACTTATCAAGGCCAACCTGCCTTAGGGCCTCCAGGACTTCATCCTCATTTATACACCCTTCGCACCTAGCTGCTTCGGTCGCCTCGAGACGAGAAAAGTCAGCTAAATAGGCGTCGAACTGAGCCATTGTCAGACCGGGCTCCTTGGTAAAAAGATCCTGAAAATAAGAGCGAAAACCCTCCAAAATCCCGTCGTTTGTAGTCACGAGACGCCCATCCGATAATGTGACACTGGCGATGTGTCGATCAGTAGACCGTCGACGTTCCTCCGCACGCAGTGACGCGGCCATGTTTGTCGCCTCGTGCGGCACTCTTTTTAACCTAGACCTAACTATCAATCCCTGATCTGCCTTGTTATCCAAGGAGTTCAGTTCCGTTTTAGCTACAGTAAAGGTAACGCTATCCCCCGCCTCCGCCGCCCGACTTAAACTAGTTTCTAGTGCCACTTTCGTTGCCCTAGATCTAAGGTTGAGTCGACGACTATAATCGGCAACGAAGGACCTAATAACGTTCTTAAGGTGGCCCCACCACTTATTCCCAATGATAGCACCCGTCAATTCCCTCTGTAATGTTAGTAAAAGCTGTTCCCGGAAGTCCTTCAAATCGAACAACGATGTGTTGAACTTCCAGTAACCAGCCAATCTAGGCTTAGGACTATCTAAGTTTACCCGCACCCGGACAAGCCTATGATCCGAGTAAACTATATTATGAAAACTTGGACAATCTAAAAGCCCTAAATCGACTCTCCTAATTAAGAACCGATCAAGGTAACTCGAAAGTTGCCCTAAATCGGAGCCGCGACTAGCAGTCCAAGTCCATACTACTTCACGGGGTTTCTCATTTCGGAATTTATCGACAAGATCGAACTTATCGATAAAGTCCCGAAATGCCTTAGCATCCCCGTTGCTGTTAGTTCCCCTACGTTTTCCCAAGCGATCTAAATCGGGATCCAAGACCGCGTTCCAGTCTCCCGCTAGAATTATCCGACGCGACGTATCCATAAAGGGCTCGATCCGCCGAAAAAAAGGAACCCGCTCAGAACTGGCGTTGGGCGCATAAACCCCAATAAGCCGAAAAGCCACATCCTTTACGGTAACATCAAGAACGCACAGCCTTCCCTCAGGATCTGCATAGATTGGGTCACACGTCGCATTCAGTGTGCGCTTAACTAGCCAGGAAACCCCTCTTGAGTGAGTATCAAAGTACGCTGAATAGAGCTGAAAGTCTCTAGTCAGCGCACCCTGATAATCACTGGGAATAAAGTGGGTCTCCTGCAAACAACATACATCCACGCCGAGTCGCTGAAGGTCACGTACTACTCGAAGTTTACGAGCGGTGTCCCTCAACCCTCGGCCATTTAGGCTTGCTAATCTGAGTGCCATTCTAGTGCTCTTAGAGTTGGGAACCCGAAACGAACATTGATGCATTTAAGACACCGACAGATGAACCCAGAGAACCTTGTCCCAATTCATTTGAGACGAGACCGTCCGGGGCCACACCGCCAATGTCTAAGGGGAAAGTTAGTTTTAATGCCCTGTATAGTGTAGGATGGATACGTATAGGGACCCTCCCAACACAAGATTTTTGCAGTAATACTACTTCTTCATCGTTAAAGAAAGCGAGAGGAGGCGATATATTAAAGGCGTTATTCGCTTCCTCCATCATATTCCAAACCCCTTTAGCTTTGTCTCTTGATCTAACCACAGATAAAAGTCTTTGTGCATCCAAGAAATTTTCCGGGTTGGTAATGTCTTTTTTGTGTACCATCTTTAGTGTAGCTAGGTTTCGGTAGTTCTTCTTATGATGGTTTATCATAAGATTTTCAGTTTCGGGAGTAATTTTACAGACATCCTTGCCTGTGTAGAAAGGGGTCTTCTTTTTCCGAGCCTCTAGCGAGGGACTTCGATGGCGTTTCTGGGATGTGGAGGGGGCGGTGGGTGAGGCAGGAGGCGGCATATCGGTCTTCATTGGAGAGGGGGGCGGTGTACTTTTAGGGGTGTTGCACGGGGAACAGAAAGGAGATGGATTAGGGGTAACGGGCTTATCTTTTGATAAGGGGGTCAGATTAGATTCCCTTACTGGTGGGGATGACTTTAATGGTGGGGGTGCACCTTTGGCTGGAGAGCGACGTTCTTTGGCTGGTGGAGTTTTTTTTCCCGCATTAATAGTATCGGCAACCTTTTTTTTTTCCTCGTTTTTTTTTTCTTTTTTTTCCTCAGTTTTGCGCTCCTCGTCGAGAGACTTTTTAAGATTTAATAATTCTTTGTACTTTTCTCCACCTGGATCGTTACTGGTTTCTATCTCTAGTTGTTCCTCTTCGGTCATCACTTGAGCGTATGACTTCGGTGATTTCTTTCCAGTCACAATGTTCCAAACGACTTTTTTTTTGGGCGATTCATTTTCGGTGTTGCATAAGTCCTCGAATTCCTCCGGGGTTACAGTTTCAGTTGTTGGCTTTGAGGAGGGAGTCTTCTTCTCCGCTGCAACTTTAGGTGTCAAGTGTTCTAGCACTCTGTTCTTGGGGTTAGGCTGGGCCGGTTTGATCCTTGTTGGGCAAGTGAAAGTTAAATGCCCAACCTCATTGCAAATCCAACAAGCTGGACGTCTTCCAGCCACCACCACAGGTAATTTTTCTCCATTTGCTTCTATGTAGTACGGAACTTTTTTAAAAGCCGACTCGTTAAGCCACACGTCAAAAGACCATGTTCCGTTGAACTTGTCGACCGTAATAGCCGTTATTTCTCCGAACTTAAGTAAAAAGGCGCCTAAGTATTCCCCAGGAACCACAGCCGGAACTTCAAAAACTGAGATGGTCGTTCTCCTTCGACCCATGTATTCCATTCGCAGAATGTAGTCTTTAGTAATTATTTCTTTCTTCGAGAGTTCGATGCAGACTTCCTCGGTCTTAAAGAGACTATTCCAGGTGTTATAACCTTTACATTTCACGATACGTTCAGCACGTACTCCGGTCGTTGCAATTAATTTTGCGACAGTTTCTTTCGAGGACCTAATCAGTTTTTTGGACTTTCTGTCCACTACGAACATTAATATCGTTTTTTTCTGGAATTCCTCCAACCTTGGTAACTGTATGATTACTCCAGTTTCAGTCACGAAATCCGTGCAGTCTTTTGCTTTGGCGATAAAATCGTCAACGTCAATTTTAAGGGCGGGTGCCTTAATCCAATCCGTTTTATCCGTAGGCTGAGATGGCTTCTCAACCACTTCAGAGGTCTCCGAAGGCGCACAGCTGGCAGTAGCCATGGCCGGAGAACGGTAGAAAAAAATTAACAAACTCCAAATAAATAAAAATATAAGGAGTAACAAAAAGCAAGCAACAAATTTAACAAATAACGGTAGTAACAATAAATAACAATAATAACAATAATCACGGACTTACTGGCAGAGAAAAAATCACACAGAGCTTTGTTGCTTCGCTAGACAAATAGTGTTTAACATTCACTCTTTAATATACACGAATGTAGAACATTCCATTATTACTCCAAGGGAGAGACAGGCATCAATTATCTTTGTTACTACAGGAGCAAAAGTCATTTTTTCTTTATGTTGCGGGGCTTTTCTATACAATACTCTTTTTTGATATATATGAAGGTATGTGAATATGTGTGATAATCTAGAGTAAAATGATGAATGAAGGTGGAAATTAAATATTCTACAGAATTAGATTTTCATTTTTTACTTATAAAAATGATAAGGTTTTTGTGAGTGTGTTTGATAATCCATAGTAATTATGTGGTAGGTGTATTGTGTGATAAATTCATGACTCACAAAATGTACTGCAAGAATGATATACGATGGACAAAAAAAAAAACAGTCTATATTTTCAGCACTAAACCATAAAAAGTTGAACCTAAATAGCATTTAGACTGACAAATCCAACTTTGGTTTGGCGAGCCAAATTCATTTGCTATTGTTATGTCATGTTATTGGTAATATAGTAACATACTTCATAACAATTTCTTTTGAAAATTACTTACCTCGGCCCAGACAACTGATATTATGAAACATTTTTTTTTATAAATCGCATAAAAATAAAAAAATTATCTTACGACAGTAATAAAAGATAATAATAATTTAAAAATTCAATAGCCTTCCGATAGGTTTACGATTTTTTTTTTATATGTCTTTTAATAAATATTACACATTTCTCTTTTTCAAAAATTTGCTTTGAAAACACAACAGGTAATATCTGAAAACTTGTAAATATTGATATCAAAAATAGTTCCATGGCACAAATATGTCTTCATTCATATTTTAAATTAAAAAATATAATAGAAGTTCCTGTGCCTGGATTTTTTAAATCTTGTTTCTTTGCGATTTTTTCAATTTATTTATGGAAGTCGATCCAGACAAGGCATGAAATAACTTGATGTCTTTACTTGAAATAACTTGATGTCTACAAGAACGAAAGATGATTAACGCAAAGATTGGCCTTAGTCTTGAAAAAAACAAGACTATAGGTAGGAGGGAAACAGTCAGCGAGAAGAGAATTCCATTAGTCTTCAATTCTTGGAAATAAGTAATTGGAATAGGAATTGTACCTTAACAGCGAATTGGTGAAGACCACAAGATAAACAAGTCAAACGAGCTGAGACAAAGGATGCAGGGAATTAATGAGGCACTTTTGGAATAACAAGTGTCATCGTGTATTAAAGGTTGATACACCATGCATTCCTTAGTTTTGTTCACATTTTGTAAATCACTTGTTTTGGGGTCGGATAAATATTTTTCCCAGCTGACGAAGTCCACGGAAATTGAAACGTGTCAAACATCGTTTTCCCATTTTTTAGTATTATTTAAATAAAAAAATCTAATTCTGCGGAATATTACCATTTCCACTTTCATTCATGATTTTATTAATATTAGTTTCTCTGTCCGTCTTCGGTGCTTTCGTATTTCCCCGAGATGTGCGGATGATGGGGTTTGGAGACGAGTGGGGGGTGGTGGTGGTGGTGGGCGTTGTTTAAAATGATCAAAGGGAATTGAACATTTCGGAAGGATTGAATTCTGAAATACGACTCCTCAAAGAAAGCCAGCCCATTTGATGTAGTGATCTCGCGTCGTTTCATGTTAGGGCGGCATCTTTCAACTAAAATAAAAATTTAATTAAAAAATAAATACAACAACGGATGTCGCTTTTTCGGTTCGAATCAATACAGGTATTTAAACTTGTTAGAAAAAAAACTGATCGTAATCAAGGTGGGGGATAATACGTCTGAAAAAAATGGACTTTTTATTCAATATAATTTCCTATTAAAAAAAATTCAAAGCGAAACCGAAGGCAATTTCTCTCAAAGCCGAAGACATTAAAACATTAAATCGTTAATTCCAAAATCTGAAAGTCTTGAAATCCAAGTCAGAGCATACCATACAAGTGAGCACATTTTATTATCATTCGTTTCAATTTCATTTAAATTTGCTTACAATCAAAGAAAATTAGTATACTTACACCTGTGACACTATGTGTTCTTTTGGCTGAGATAAAAGTGTAGTATTTTTTCTGATAGTACATTTCATCTGGTGTGTCCTGGATAAGTGAGGGAGAAATGCTTTTAGAGTAAAGAACTTTTATTTTGTCCAATAAAAAGTGCCTCTTTTTGGTAAGCTGGATTTTAGCCACATTAGAAACCGACTTTGTGTCTGACTCTTCCCCGGTAAGAGGAAAGTAAATAGAAACACTACCTATAGAACGACAGTCTAGAATTATAAAGGAAAAGAGTAATTGCAATATTCAAGTAGAAAACGAACTTGTTGTTGCATTATGAATGAGATAAATCAATATTTAAAATATACAAATAGACTAAAATAGTTATATAAGAAGAAACGATGTCGACAGATCTTATGTAGCCGTAATGCGGTTACTATGAGTGTCTAAACTTCAGAACACTAACGTTTTCTCTCAGTTGTTTAAAATTTGAATCAACGTCTGCTTTTAAGCCGTTTTTTTATAAAAGCCAATTGATCTCTACACATGTAAATTAGTTGCGAAGGCATGCAAATTAGTTCCACCTATAAAAATCTGCCATTATAAACACAGGCTTTTATTTATTTGGAAAACAGTTTTCCTACACTCGAAGCATCTAATTCGCTTTGAAGTAAGTGTTCGTTTTCATCTCTATTTTTCTACAAGTGAAAATGTTTTACAAATACATATAATTAATATTTTAAATATGAATGAAAGTATTATAAGTGATCTCGTAAGAATCAAACTCGGAAATATTTTCCGGTTAAAGTTTTTGTTTATTATGAAAATAAAAAACACTAACAAAATAACAAAGTAGTAAAAATCTTAATTTAAGTGCAAAACTCTGACTTGTCTTATGCGTGCACATGGAAAAAGTCCTGTGTGAGTTGCTATTTATCTACCTCCCACAAGGTAAAATGTGACACAAGGTCGGAAAGTGGGATTAGATAAGCCAGCGCTCGAGAGGAGAGCAATTCTGACCATTTAAAAATTGCCTGGGCAGCCCAGTCGGCATTCCCCGGTAGGGGCGCCTCAGACAGTAAGCAATAAACTTACTCCTCCCCAAAGAGGGGAGGCGAAGCCTGGGAGGGTGCACCTCCTAGAACTGCACAGGACCAACAACCCCCAATAGACCGGCGTAAATCCAGACCCAAAGGCCAGGACAATACCAGATCATTAGGTGGGTTTAAAAACCCTGGTTGAGTCCTGTGTGAGTTTTTGTTTCCTATCAATTGTTTCATACATAAACTGGTCGACTCTTACGTCATAGCTACATTGCGACGTTTTCTCTTGATATATTCATTGTGCCCGGCGACAAACAAGCTCAAACGCCGTTTGACGATTTGCAACCTTCCGTGATCAAAGAGCACAATATAGGGAGGAGAATACAAGCTGGTGAACCGGGCACAAAGACGACCATGAACGAGAAAACAACAAGTGGCGCCACGTAGACATAAACAATACAGTTTATTGGATGTTGAGATTTTCTGTTTGTTTGATATATATTGTCTATACATTACTAAAACTTTATGGATCTTACTCGCTTGTTACCTTCTTTGTCTCCATGCACGCTTGATGAAATCATCATTTGTTGACGTCATCCATTAAAAAAGAAGTGGGAATAACCAGACACAGAAGATGACGACACATAATTATGGCGTTATCATATCAAACCAAAGAGAGAGAAAGAGTGGGATCTTTTATGACGATTCATCTCAACGACCGTTAACCCGAAGAGTCATGCCGTCTACAAGACGAAACGTCAAAATTCCCCTGGGGTTTTAATATCTATTTTTCTCTCTCTCGCTCTCTCGCTCTCTCGCTCTATCATATATATATATATATATATATATATATATATATATATATATATATATATATATATATATATATACTCTTCTGTGGGTCTTTCCTTTTTGAGATAGGACACGTTTAGAAAGAAAATCAATAATATTTTTTTTAAAACAGTAGTTGTTTTTTTATATAAATAAGAAAATAAATACCAGTCCCAAGAAGGGTAAAAATTAATAATCCAAACAGAACAGTTTTGCATCATTTAATGTCCACTTACTAAGATTTAAATCAAGTAATAATGATGCTAAACATTGTGTCTAGAATCATTATTATTTCAGGACTATTATGCTTCATTATATATATATATATATATAGATATATATATATATATATATATATATATATATATATATATATATATATATATATATATATATATATAAGAGTAAGAAAAGGATTAAAAGAAAAAATGTCAGACAATATACAGAAATCAAAAAGAAAGAAAAAAGAAGTATGAAAACTAAAAAAATAATTGACTTAAAAAAAGAAAATGACAAACAAAAGAAAATAAAAAATAAAGGAAAAAAGAAATAGAAAAATTAATCTGTGAAAAGAATAGAATAGAAACAAAGCAAAGGAGCTAAAAGAAAAAAGAAAAGAAATGTTTAAAGAAATGAAGAAATGAACGAAAACTCAATTTAATTGAAAAATGAAAAATATCGAAATTTTATAGAAATAAATAAATTAATAGAAAAATGTAAAATGCAAAAAACAAAGAAATAAAAGCTCAAAAAAGCAGAATATATAAATATCGATAAAAAAATCGAAAAAAGAGGACACACATTTATTACAATAACATAAGTCAGTCGTAAGACTTCATACTTCTGCTGACAAAGTGAGGATGGCTAACGTCTTATCTGGACCTTACTTCGTCATATTGTATGAAGTATTTCCGAAGGTATGTCATAGAAATGTTGATAATTATTTAAAAAGAATTGATTTTATCAGGCTGAAATTTGGTATGGTGGTTACTGTTATAAAAACGCATCAGATCTATAGATCAAATTTTGAAAAAAATCTAGTCACTACGAAGTTATCGCCCGAGTGTAACTGTAACCTGCTCGATGAACTTGACATTTGACCTAAATAAAAAATGAGTTTTAAGTTAGACCATGACTGATATTGCGATCAAGTTTGGTGACGATTGATCAAGCGATGTGGACGCTAGGCTGTACACAAACAAATAGACTCAACCGAAAGCATAAGAGGAACATTTTACAATAAATTGTGAAAATAACGAAGAAAAAAAAATGTTTAGTTTTTTCTTTCATTTTAAAACATGTTTTATTCCTTCTAAAGACCAAAGAAAAAAGTAAGGAATATAAAATAAACAAGAAGAAAGAAACAATTATTAAAGTAAAAAATGTGAAAACACTGAGAGAAAAAGAAGGAAATGAAAAAAGAAAGAAAGAAAGAACAAAAAAATAAAATAAAAAATATACAGAAACAAAAAGAAAGAAAGAATAAAAATATGCCGAGACAAACAAAGAAATGAAAAAAGCTCTAAAAAATGAAAGCCAACGAAAAATATAAAGCAAGAATAAAATAAAGAAAAAACAAAGAATAAAATAAAATCACTGAAAATCGAAAAACAATGAAAAAAGAAATAACGAAAGAAAAAATAGAGTAAACACCACAAAGAAACAAACAGACAGAAACAAACATTGAAAAAAAAATTGTGAAATTGCACTTGAAGAAAAGAAAAAGACAACGAACAGAAAAATAGAAAAAAATGAAAAAAATAATAAATAAAAAGAAGCAAAATGAAGGAAACAAAAATTAAAGATAAAATGACGAAAAAGAAAGACAAACAAAGGACGAAAAAAGATAGAAAGTTAAGGAAAATAGATAAAGAAAAAGAATGAAAGAATCAATTAATTCAAAAGACACAAACAAAGGAAGTCAGAGAAAAGATGTCAGAACGGATGGAAGACGAGAGGAATATAAAACTTTATGTATAACTGATGTCCTTCAAAGTCGTCCGTCAGTTATTTTCGAAAAAAAAAAACGAAAAAAAGGCTAGACAACGAAAGTAAAACAAAAAGATAGAAAATATGAAACGTGGAAGAATGAATCAGTGAAATATGACATAACGAAATATAAACAAAAATGTTGAAAATTGAATGTAAAAAAGAAATAAGACAATAGATAAAATTGAAAAAGAAGGAAAAAATAAACAAAAGAGGATGATAAACATCGAAGAAAATTGCAGAAAGGCAAAAAGAGAGAGAAAAGAATTTAAAATGAATATAAAGAGTCTGAATAAATGTCGACGATAATGGAAGTAAAAACGAAAGGAAAACAAATAACAAATTTAAAGAGTCTAAATAAATATGTAACAAAATGAAAGAAAAAAGAACAAAGAAGGAGAAAATATAAAAAACATGAACAAGATGAATAAATATCGAAAATAATGGAAACAAAGAAAAGGCAAATTTTAAGATTATCAATAAATATCGAAGAAACTGGAATAAAATGGAAAAAGGAGAAAAATAAAACAAAAAAACAAAAATATTAAAAGAGGATCTGTGAAAATCGAAGAAAATGAAAGAAAAAAGATAAAAGGAGAAAAAACAAATTTTTAGGGAGTCAATGAATATCGAAGAAAATGAAAGAAAAAAGATAAAAGGAGAAAAAACAAATTTTTAGGGGATCAATGAATATCGAAGAAAATTAAAGAAAAAAGAGAAAAGGAGAAAAAACAAATTTTAAAGGGATCAATGAATATCGAAGAAAATTAAAGAAAAAGAGAAAAGGAGAAAAAACAAATTTTAAGGGGATCAATGAATATCGAAGAAAATTAAAGAAAAAGGAAAAAGAAGGAGAAAAAGAAAAAAATTAAAAAGCTAAATAAAAGACGTAAATACATGACTAGAATAAAAGAAACATTCTTTAAACATCTTGAAGAAATCAAAACGAAGAAATAAAAGTACAGAACTTTAATTTTTTTTCTATTTTAAAAGAACATAAACATCCTCAATGATCCCAAGTGAAGCAAAAAAAGCTTATATTTACTTATACGAACCATACATCGAAATATTGAGATGTTTATACTTTTCTGATAATACCGAAAATTTGGCGAGTTAAATGCAATGGCGAAATGGCTGGGGAGGTGAGTTGGCGAATTTGAGTTTAAAGAAATATTTTTTTTAATAAGTCAAAAAAGAAAGAAAAAGATGAAGGGCATAGAAAAAATGTGTTGTCATGAAGCCAAGGAAAGGATGAGAGACGGGGAGGAATGTAAAACTTTGTGTACAATTGATGTCCTCCAAAGTCGTCTGTCAGACATTTTTCGAAGCCATTCATCCTTCTTTGTAACGCGGCAAAAAATATGAAAGACAAAAAAGAATTAAAAAAAAAGAAAAAGAACGAACGATAAAAAATACATCATTAGTTTATTGTTGGCCAATCAGAAATCAAATAATGACTTATTGTCCGTCGTATTTTTGTAAATTTTCTTTGCTCATATTTGGAGGGGGGCGATTTTTTTTGTTTTTGTCGTTTAGACTAGATTATCTCCCTTTTATTTTTTATTGACATCACAACTATTATGCCCTTTACCCAACTGCCTGTCTTCTATTCTTCCTATGCTGTAAGCAAAGGCTACCAGTATTGCTATAAACACTCCATTCGGCAAGTCAACAGTATTTCCCTTCGTAAATAACAACTTAAGCATTATTTCGATATTGCATGCATATATATATATATATATATATATATATATATATATATATATATATATATATATATATATATATGTATATATATATATATAATTGAAAACTTGCTTTAACTTTTTATTCCGTAATATCAGAATAACAACGATTGAGTTTCCTTTCAGGTCGAAACTAATTGGTTATACTTAAAAACAGGATTTAGGTATGAGCAAAACAAACCAAACGTTGGGACGTCGTTATCTGTGGGGCCGTCATATTTTATACCATGTTTAATATTTAAGAAAGACAAATATGATAACATGAATAACGATGATTACACTCATAAGCTGACTTCAATAACTAACAAACGTTTATGTTAAATTAAAAAATTGAGATAGATCATTTTTTTACTATAGAGGTTCGGGGTCAACGCTTTTCAAGGCCTAGATACCTAGAATATAAAAGTTTAATTAGACGGGAATGAATGCTAGTCAAAAGTTTAGGAACACTTTGACAGGACTAGATTAATCAATGGTATGAAATGCGTTTGATTAGTTTCGGTGCGCTCCATGACAAGAATTTATTGACATTTGATTCGAAAATGACCAAGCTGTA
>OY744529.1:69731579-69739079 GCA_963556195.1 Sepiola atlantica
CATGGGCACCCCTAAAGTGTATTGTTAAAAAATAATAATTTGCCTACTTTACACACCCTGGTGCTAGAGTACATATTCCATAATTCATGATGCTAAATTTAATAGTTTAGGATTTTACCAAACATAAATATTATTGACGCTCACGTGTGCGCACCAATCTACTTTATAAATGTTTTACTTAATATAACGTAAAATTTAATGTAGAGCAATTCTTTTCTTTATTATTTGTATCGAACTTATTTAAAAAGATGTTTGACGATGTGTACGAGTTTGAGTGGACGCATCCCCTTAATGGTAAGGTTTAAATAGTATAAACTAGGCCTATACATGTGTGAGAGCATGTGTCTTTCTGCATTTTGTCTGTGTTTTTGATCAATTTATTGACGTTTGTTCGCCTATGTATAAGCCCCATAGCGTTTTTGAAGTAAATATGATAATTGCAAAGATTCAAAGCGGCTATTTACACGATGTGAAGTACAATTAGAAAAAAAAACCGTAAAACAAAAAATTAACACCGGGAAGAAAGACAACGGGGAATAAATAAATAAATAGAAGTGCGTACGTTTACAGTCAAGATTTCCCACATGAAAGCGAACGATCCGAACACATACACTCACTGTATTACACATAAGGGAATCAATTGTTCTTGCGACGATTGCGTCGTTCGTTTGTTTTGTCGACTTAAGTTATGTCGCTTAACCTTTGACAATAAATCTTTTTATCTTTGTTTTATTTACTGCGTATTGTTTTTTTTTGTGTGTCCCCCACGGTACCATACACTGTTATTACAGGAGAGAATTAATGGAAGATTGAGATGAAAATGAAAGATACAAAAAAGTTTATTAATTTTTAATGTTTTTTCATCAATATATATATATATATATATATATATATATATATATATATATAATACATTCGTACATATGAATATGTTATACGTGTACATATATATACCATACGAATGGCAAAACATAGATGGACAGTTACACTTTTAAGATGTACAGACGACAGGTCGACATATAGAGCGACAGAATGAACCCCGGGGTAATGGAAAAGACCTAGGATAACCAACTAGACGACCTTGATAACCGACTAGGTCCTACGCCTAGCCAGAAATAAAACAAGGTAGAAAGAAACCAGGGAGGTGTTCCTCCATCAGGAGTGAAATAAAAAGACTTTGATGATTATGATCATGATATATATATATATGTATATATATATATATATATATATATATATATATATATATATATATGAAGTAATATTGTCTGTCTGTTTTTTTGTTACATTTTACTTCAGTCGAAGTTCTCAAAAATCAAGGAACCCCTACCTGAGACTAACACTTGATCTCTATATGAGATACATACTTATTTGAATATTCTATTAAACTTCTCTTTTATATCTCAAACGTTGAGTTTATAAAGAAGTTAAAAACATTTATTTTCCTCCACCAATTGATCAGTTGATTATGTTATAGTCTATCGTTTTTTTTGTCTCTTGGTCTTACCAGATTCCAGGACAACAATTCATCTGGTCTGGTGGAGTATCTAGCTAAGTGTTGTTATTTGAGGTAACATTACTTGGAGAAGGTGCACTATTCCTTGCATTAGCTAATGTATAACCGTGCTGAGGGGGTCTTATTTGGGCTTCGAATACTATGTTATTTTGAATATTTGGTAAAAGTTGACTTGTAGGGTGAAGTATCCTCATGTTATGTTGTCCTGACAAACCCTTGTACAAAGTAACGGTAGACACTCGAGGATGGTGTCTATTTTTTATCATTTTAATTTAGTTTATCTAAAGAGATCAAGGGGCCCCCTCTTGAGGCTAACACTTGATTTCCCTATGAGCAAAATTTATATCCGAGGGCTTTCTTAAGGATAGATGTTGTTCCTTTTAGGGCTGCTATCTGTACTTCCCTACAATTTGGTCTTCCCAGGAGTGTTTCTAAGTATTTTCTTAGATTTTTTTTCACTAGACCAGTTGCCCCCACTACAACCGGTATGATGTTTATTTCATCGAGGGACCATGTCTAATGTGTGTGTGTGTGTGTGTCTCTCTCTCTCTCTCTGTCCAAACAACACAAGACACACAATGCTGGTATATTCTTAATTTTCTCGGTCTAAAAAAATAACATCTAATTAAAAGAAATATTTATTATTTGCGGGTCAACTGCATAAAAATCGTCTGAGGGCGACATTTAGAACGAATTTTAAACGTATTTATGTAGTCATTTGAAAGAAAATTGCTAATTCATGAGCGTTTCTCAAGAATTTGTAATAATACTGTATTGCATTTGGTAAGTTGTTTATGTTAATCCAAGCTGTGTCTAAATGCGGTGTTGCCTGGGCGAAAGAACATCAACGTGTTTTGTCATGGTGTTGTATACTATAATGAAACTTGCTGTTTCCAGCCTGTAAGTTAAATATGTTAATCTAAAAGTGCTCAATACCATGCATAAAGCCGGTGTGTATGAACACCATGTTGCCTGAGAGCAAGAACTTCATAGACTTTCATTATAGTGTTTTATACTAGATAAGAAACACGGTGTTTCCCGGGAACAGTAATAATAGTTATACATTTGGTAAGGGGTATATGTTCAGCCAAAAGTGCTTAATACCCAAGTCAGAGCAGTTGCGTTTAAACGCCGCATTGCCCATAAGAATGAATTTCACCGTCTTTTGCTATGGAAGTGTATACTTCAAAAGCAACTTGGTGTTACCTTGGATCAATAAATTTAATAATACAGTATTACATTTAGTATGTTGTATACATTGATCAAAAAGTGCTCAATATTCTAAATAGAAAGTCTGTATTTAAACACCACATTGCCTGGTAGAAAGAACACAAATGTGTTTTGTTACGTGGTGTTGTATACTAGATAAGAAACTGGGTATTGTCCGTGTTCAATAATAATAATAATAATAATAATAATAATAATAATAATAATAATAATAATACAGTATGTAATTTCGTAAGTTGTATATGTTGATTAAAAAATGCTAACTACCCTAGATAGAGCAGGTATGTGTGAATGCTGCGTACCCTTCAATGTGTTTCGTTATAGTGGTGTTTGCTGGACAAGAAATTCGGTGTTAGCTGGGAGAACTAATAGTAATAATAGGTTATAATATGTAACAAGTGCTCTGGTCGGTTGTATCTATGTGTATCCAGCTAAAAGTTAAAAACTACACCAGACAAGCCCACAAATCGTGAACATTCTTATTTGGCGTTGCCTCGGACAAATAATATCTAATTTAATAAAATATCATTCTTTAGGCGTAAGCTTGGGCAAAATTAATCTGGGGGATCGACATTTAGAACGACTTTTTAATGTGTTTATGTAGTAATTTTGAGATAATTGCTAAATTACGAGCCTTCCTAAATAATTTTTAATAATAAAGTATTCCATTTCGTTAAAGTTATATGTTAATCCAAAGTGTGTTTAAAGATCGCATTGTCCGGGAGCAAGGATTTGAATGCGCTTTGTTATGGTGTTGTAGACTAGACTAGACAAGAAACGACGTTGCCTGGGAACAGTAATTATATTTTGTAAATGGTATACCATAATACAAAAATGCTTAATACCTTAGAACGAGAACGTGTGTTTAAACGCCGTGTTACCCGGTGAAAGAACTTCACTGTGATTTGTTATAGAATTGTATACTTGACAAAGAATTTAGAGTTGCCTGAGAGCAATATATTTTGTAAGTGATATATACCCTTAACAGAGCAGGTGTGTTAAAAGACGATATTGCCTTAAAGTAAGAACCTCAATATGATCTGCATAGTGTTGTATACCAGAAAATACTCGGTGTTTCCCGGCAGCAATAAAAGTAATAACATAGTACTATATTTGGTAAGTGATGTGCCTTAATCAACAATACGAAATACCTTAGATAAGTTTGTTTAAATGCCGCATTACCCGGGAGTAAGAACTTCAATGTGTTTGTTATCGTTTTGTATACTAGACAAGAAACTCGGCGTTTTTCCGGCAGCAATAATTATTATAATACATTATTACATTTAGTAAGTAGTATATGTTAATGAAAAAGTACTTAATATCCTTGATAAAGCAGGTATGCTTTACCTGTGTGCTGCCTAGGTGCAATAACTTCAATGTGTTTTTCTAAAGTTTTGTATACTAGAAAAATAAACTTAACGTTTTCCGGGAGAAATAATAGTATTAATGCAGTATTACATCTGGTAAGTGGTATATGTTCATTTAAAATTGCTCAATAACCTAGATAGAGCAAGTTTGTTTGTAAGCCGTATTGGCCTTTAATGCGTTTCTTCATAGCGTTGTGTACTAGACAATACACTCAGTGTTGAGTGTGAGCAACAAAACTAATAATAGAGTATTACATTTGATAATTCGTATATGTTTATCCAAATGTGTGCAATACTCTAGAAAGAGCAAATCTGTTTAAACGTCAAATTAGCTGGAAGCAAGAAACCTAATGTGTTTTGTTATAGTGTTGTATACTAGAAAAGGAACCTAGCGTTACCCGGGGGCAATAATAGTAAAAATTCATTATTACATTTGGTAAGTTGTATATGCTAATCTAAAATGGCCTCATATTCTAGATAGAGCAGGTGCGTTTGAACGCAGCATTGTCTTTCAATACGTTTCCTTATAGTGTTTTATACAAGATAATAAACTCGGTGTTGCCAGGGAGCAACAGTAGTAATAATGCGGTAAGTGTTATATGTCAAGCTTAAAGTTCTCAATACACTAAACAGATGAAGTGTGTTTGAACGAGCAATAACTTCAAGGTGGTTTGTAAATGTGAAACGCTCAATACACTATACAGAACAGGTGTTTATAAACTCTGTTTAACACGACAGCAATATCTTCAATTTTGTTAGTTATAGCATTGTATACTAGACAGGAGACTCGGCATTGCCCGGGAATAATAATAATAATAATAATAATAATAATAATAATAATAATAATAATAATAATAATAATACAGTATTATACTTGGCAAGTAATATATGCTGAATCTGAAAGTGCTCGATACCCTAGAGCTTAGATGGTACTTAGTAAGTGGTATGTGTTGAATCCAACAAGGTTCAATATTCTGATTGAGCAAATGTGTGTAATAATACATTATTACACTTAGCATGAGGTTTAAGCTCAATGCAAAAATTCTCAATACTCTAGATAGAGTAGGAGTGTTGAATAATACAGTATTTCACTTTGAAAGATGTATATGCTAAATGGGTGGATGTTCAATACCCTGAATAGTGGGTGTGGTTATTTGAGAAGTGGTAAAAAAGAAACTTATTATGATTATTATAAGTAGTAGTAGTAGTAGTATAGTATTATTAGTAGTAGAAGTATTATTAGAAGTAGTAATAGTATTAGTATGAATACTATTATTTGTATTTTTATTAGTAGTAGTAGTAGTAATATTTTCATTATTAGTAGAATTAATATTATTATTATAAGTAGTAGTAGTAATAGTAGTAGTAGTTGTAGTAGTAGTAGTAGTAATTATCGTAATTCTTTTTGTTATCACTAGAAGAATACTCGTCCCAGAACGGGTGAAATAAATTCCCCGAACATGTTTTCACCACTGATAAGATTAAAATCAATATATAATGAAAGCTCACAAATATATATTTATGTAATGGTTTTAAATTGATGGTCTGTCAATTTCGTTTAATTTATAAATCACGTCTCCAGTTTTTAAAAATACTTCAGACTTCACTGGGAATCGAACTCAGGTATAGTAAATGTAAAAAAAACCTGGAAATTAAGCATATTAACGAATGGCCACGAAGGATGTTGCCATTTAATAAAATTGGTCTGCGCCTCTCTTTCTTTCTCTCTCTCTCCCTCTCTCTCTCTCTCACATACACTAACGCTCTTTTCTGTTTCTTTAATAATGTGTATTCTGCCTATTCCTTTTTTGTCAACTAATCAGGTTTCTATTTGCGTTCGAACAGACAAACTCCAAAAACACCATAAAATTTTACTAGTATATAGATTATTTCTATTTCTAAATTCATTTAATTCCATCTGCTAAAACATCATTCTTTCTTTTTCATTTTTCAAACGGAAAGGCGCTGATATGGTAGGCGACGTCTGGCGACAATTTTGCGCCTTCGCTAGTAACAGAATCAGCGAAAACAACCCTGGGCATGCAGCAACGTCAGCAGAGGGCCTGAAACGATCAAAACACGCCAGTCTTCTCGACAGATTTGTGTTCAAAACGATCGTCGTGAAGACAAGTGGAGCGATAGGCTTCACCAAGGGACTTTCTCAACAGACTTGCTCTTTAATGACGTTCTACATCGGGATCACCGTGACTTGACATGGATTCATAAGCTCCTCTCATCGCGATAATTCCTGAACACGCTTTGAGTTTTCTTTCGGCCTACCAAGCCCGTTAGACATTCGATGAAACTTCATGATATGTGCATATTTGTTTTCAAAAATGTCATTTTAATAAGTAACTATTATTTGTTGCTCCAACAAAATTCTTGATTTGGCATGTTGCTTTACTGGTAAAAGAAAAATGTAATATTTAGATGATTCACATTACTGTTCTCATCTTGGGTGTTATTTTCAGTTCCCCAGAAATAACAACATAATCTTTCTGTCGGACTCGTGCCGCAACCGATATAAGTACTAATAATTATCAGTTTTAAAGTGTAAGTCTTCTGAAGGTTGAAGGTTCAATCCTTAGTGCGGGCGATTCTAAGATAATCCAATTACGAATTAATTCTATCCGGTTATGGCTGACGGAACGAGACGAAGTTACCGCCGTCGATTCAATAAAGAGTTCCGGTCGAAATTCTGTACAGATTTCCGAGTTAGAGAGAAAGATTCTTGAGTTCGCCAAAATGCACCTGAATATGGTCTGAGGTTACATCGGCCGAAACGTTGTGAGAATAACATCCAAGATGAGAACAGTACTCCGTTTTGTATTCTCGATGATTATTATTATGTACTCAAACGGAGTTCTCACACAGGCATTAATCAGTGATTGCTCACTGATAATCACAAGTGGTGTTTCCTGGAGTCTGAGTGACAACAAGTCTCCCCAGATTTCCGGTGCTCTCCACCTCTTTCAATAACTACTGCAAATTAATTCGTGTTATTTCAACAGACGCTTACCATTGATTTCTCGTTGGTAAAGACCATTGGCCTTCTCTGGGATTTGGATGTCAATAAGCCTCACTAATGCCCCAGTGTTCTCCGCACTCTTCCAGCAGAGTTCTGGTTAGTGCTATCCATCCTCGGTCTTTCCATCCTCCTTGACCCTTCAGGACTGTTTTTTGTGGTATCATCGGGGCTAGTTCCATCGCTGTTTTTTTATTTGTTTGTAGTTTCTGTTCATTTGAGTTCTTGTTGTGCTGTTTATGTGATTTTGTTTTCTTCCTATTGCACCTTGCATGTGATTGGTTAGTCTTCATAGCTTATGTTGAAGGGTTTCCGCATTCAAGGATTTCCCATAAAATGTCAGCTGTTTTTTATCATTCCATCAT